>CANUEP010233514.1:0-313601 GCA_947857235.1 Jatropha podagrica
GGAAATGATAGAGCATTTATCAGATAGGAAAACCCTAATGTCTGTTCGTGAATTGGCTAAAGGAATTACGTATACTGAGCCTTTGTTAACTGGGTGGAAACCGCCGCTTCAGATTAGAAGAATGTCTAGAAAGCAGTGCGACGCAATTCGAAAACAATGGCATATTATAGTTGATGGGGAAGATATTCCTCCTCCAATAAAGAACTTCAGGGAAATGAGATTTCCTGAGCCGATTTTGAAGAAGTTAAAAGCTAAAGGAATTGTGCAGCCTACTCCCATTCAGGTTCAAGGACTCCCAGTTATCTTAAGTGGGAGAGATATGATCGGCATAGCTTTTACTGGGTCTGGGAAGACACTTGTTTTTGTGCTGCCAATGATTATGATAGCTCTACAGGAGGAAATTATGATGCCTATTGCGCCTGGAGAAGGACCTTTTGGATTGATCATATGTCCTTCCAGGGAACTAGCTAGACAGACTTATGAAGTAGTGGAACAGTTTTTGACTCCTATGAGGGAGGCTGGATATCCGGAGTTGAGGCCATTGCTTTGTATTGGTGGAGTGGATATGAGGTCACAGTTGGAGGTTGTGAAAAAAGGGGTTCATATTGTTGTTGCTACCCCTGGCAGATTGAAGGACATGCTAGCAAAGAAGAAAATGAATCTTGATAACTGCAGGTAACTCCATTAGTTCTGTTACTATTAACCTGATTAATTATTATTATCTGTTGTTTCTAATTTATATTGCCAATGATTCTGTATTTGTGTATTTGCTGTGAGCCTTTCCCATATCAAAATATCTCAGTGATGTGGGCTTTTTTATTTTTTATCCTCCTAATGAAACCTGTTTAAAAACACATATGGAGAACTGCTTGGATGAATGGCCTTTCTGAATTCTTTTTACGTGGTTTCGTTAGTCAACCTGGTGAATATTCTATGCAACTAAATATAGTGATTGTCTTTTCACCAAGTATTCTTAGTTTCAGTCTGGGGACTATGGAGCCTTTTTCTTAAGTAGTAACTGTGAAGCATGAGTTTGACAAGAGAGATTTTTGTTCTTCACTAAATTCACTTGAGTCGATGTCTGTATTACACAATATGTTGAGTCTCTTTTCACAACTGAAATGGTCGTCCTTGTCAATGACAGATTTGACAATGTCACAAATATTTATTCACCTCAGCCAGTGGTGAGCTGCACCCTTTCCATTAGTTATTGATGTATTATTTATTCATAGCTGCACATTAGCAAATATGGAATGATGGGGGACTCTTATCACCCAATTGGATTAATTCTTTTCTAGTTGATCAATCATTTTCTCAGATTTCTCCATGAGCCTTAAAATCTATCTCGTAAGATTTAGTGTTTGAAATATAGATGCGTCCTACCAATGTTTTAGGTAAAACTTGTTTGATTGCAGGTGCAAGTGAAAAGATCTTGTGCTGCATTTATGGTGTTCTTTTTTTAATAAGTTCTCTTCCATTGTTGTTAGTATATTCTATCATTGTTTTGTTGACATACTTGATGACACCCCTCTTTTTTAATGTTTGAAGGAAGTATGCTTTTCTGCTAGTGTACCTTGCAAACTACTTAATTGATATAAAAAGTTATTGACAGTATTGTTTCCTTTACAGGTATTTGACATTGGATGAGGCTGACAGGTTAGTGGATTTGGGCTTTGAGGATGACATTAGGGAAGTCTTTGACCACTTTAAAGCTCAAAGGCAGACTCTTCTTTTCTCTGCCACCATGCCCACCAAAATTCAGAACTTTGCTAGAAGCGCATTGGTAAAACCAGTTACTGTTAATGTTGGACGGGCCGGTGCTGCAAACCTTGATGTGATCCAGGAGGTTGAGTATGTGAAACAGGAGGCAAAGATTGTTTACCTTCTTGAGTGCCTACAGAAGACCCCACCTCCTGTTTTGATATTTTGTGAGAACAAGGCTGATGTGGATGACATTCATGAATATCTTCTCCTGAAGGGAGTCGAGGCTGTGGCCATTCATGGAGGCAAAGACCAAGAAGAGAGAGAATATGCAATTATGTCCTTCAAAGCAGGCAAGAAAGATGTCTTGGTTGCAACTGATGTTGCCTCAAAGGGTTTGGACTTTCCTGATATCCAACATGTTATAAACTATGATATGCCTGCAGAAATTGAAAATTATGTTCATAGAATTGGACGAACTGGAAGGTGTGGTAAGACAGGAATTGCAACTACCTTTATAAACAAAAACCAGAGTGAAACAACACTTCTCGATTTGAAGCACCTACTGCAAGAAGCAAAACAGAGGATCCCACCTGTCCTTGCTGAGTTACAAGATCTAAATGCAGATGGGGAGACTATTACTAATGCAAGTGGAGTTAAAGGCTGTGCTTATTGTGGTGGGCTTGGTCACCGTATCCGCGACTGTCCTAAGTTGGAACATCAAAGATCCCAGCAACTTGCAAACTCCAGAAGGGACTACTTTGGTTCTGGAGGGTACAGAGGAGAAATCTAGTTAATTTTTCAGTCTTCACTTGATCTAGTTTGCAAGTTTTCTCCCTTGTTTCTGCTCAAGTCTTTTTAATGGCACTGTTGGGTATTGAGTAAATTTTATGCTTTGGAATACATGAATGTAATATAGAATGACTGTTGTTCAGATTTTAATTTGCTAGCATTTTTATAACCTTGCATGTCTCATCCCATATGATCAAACATGCTTTGCTTGAATTATTTTGTGATGCTAGGACCTAGGAAATTAGTCTGTAGTCAATTCTCGGTTGTGGTTAGGGGTGTTGATGGTCTGTTTGGTTTGGTTTGAAGCTTTATCCTTGAAACATATCAAAACATGAAAGATACTCAAATTTAACCAAATCTGTGAAGGTAATTCACTCTCCGTATTCATTCCAAAATTCGAACTTATTTAAAATTTAGTTGTATCCTAAAAAATATTTGAACTCATATTTTATTAATAATATTTTGTAATCTAATTACCGATCGTTAAAAATTGTTTATTTGTATAAAAAGGGTTGAATACGTGTATAATCTGGTGCATCAGAAAGGATATTTCTAAATACTCTACCTATTCCCTACAATTGTTGAAGTCAGCGTAAAATGGACATTACTGTTGCAGTTGTTTGGTCGAATTTGCATTCCATGCTGCAGCAACTAGGGGCATTTTGCAGTTTGTTGCCAACATTCTTATTAAAATTAAGATTAGATTTTCATTTCACAAATAGCTAGATTAAGATGTAATCTGTTTGCAAATTAATCATTGAAAGAAGGAAAACAAGAAGAAACTAGTGTTTCTTGAAATATTTAGAGCTTCCATCTTACAAACATTTGATGCTTGTAGATTAAATGAGTGTAACTTTCTAGAATTGTTACAAATGCTCTCATAAGAAATGGGTATAAAGTATTTTGACTTCAATTCTTCATAAATCCAATCAAGAAAGCTAACTTTGTCATTCTTCATGAGCTTCCTTTAATGTCAAGACATCTGTTCTTTTTTGGTCCCTGCTGGTGACAGTGCCTACTTCCTGTTTCAAGACAATACGACACATTATTTTCTTAAGCATTTCTGTGCAAGAAAGTGAAATTAGGAAGATAAACATATATATGATTACCTCAGGAGGGAAGCCCATTAAGGATCTATGAAAGCCTTTCTCTCCATTTACTGAATTTTCAAGCTCAAGGTAATGGTATATAGTCTGAAACTGCTGAAATATCTCATTCACCATTTTTTTCTTTTCTTCCATGTGGTCCAAAAATTCTAGCCTCATTAATTTGCTTTCTTCTTCAAGGAACTCCAATCGCGCTTTCAGCTGTTCAATTTCGCTGTCCTGCAAAATCTGTTCTCCTTCACAAGAATTAACATAAACCTTACCTCTTGAAGGACTTACTAGTGACATTTTTGCTACTTCATTTGAACTCGAAGCCCTTGAATCTGTTAATAGTTTCCTGCCATTCATCATTCTATGCATTTGAATTGTTTTCTCTTCTTTCATTGCAGCTTCCGCACCAGTGAAATCCTCAGAATTTTCAACAGCTTCAACTTTGAGCTTCTTGCTATTTGCATTACCCTTTAAATTCTTGACGACCGAAAGATTCTTTAATGGAGAAAAAACATCCAACTCAAGTAAGGAAATTTGCAGTTCCTTCTGATGCAGAATTTCTTCAAGTTTTTGCAGGGCATACGAAATTTCAGTATTAGGATTACTGGAACGTTGTTGGTGTTCCATATTTCCTATCAAGAAACAGCAAAACAAGATATATACCAACTTAAATAACCACGGAAGCAAACAAGAAACAAGAAACCACTAAACTTATAACAAACCTAAGAAAATAAAGAGAAAAAAACATAAGAATATAGATTCAGGAAATGATGGTTGCTTGCCTGATAAAAGAGCAGTGCTGAAGGAAACAGAGAACATGTTTTGAAATCTTGCTTCTCTGCAAAGAGAGTGTTAGATAGATCAGAAGAGAATGGTTCAGTGACCAAAAGAACATGCAACTTATAACATCTTTGTCACAGAGAAAAGTGTTTGTTTCATGGGAAATTACCTGGCAGTTGTAAGAAAATAACTTCTCGAGAATGTCTGTTTTATTGCTGGTAGGTCATTGGAGCTTCACCTTAACGGAATAGCAATTTACGAACTGTATAGCCACTTAGCAGCAATATTTTTTGGCTCCTTACTATATTTACGAGGCAAAATTTGGCTCCATTAGATCAAAGACTCCATAGAATGCTTCAACTCGAAGCAAACTGGTGGTTGTGTAAGTACGAATATAACAGTATAGTTCATTATGGTTTACCGCAAAATCATTCCTTCCTCTTATCCCTAGCAAGTAAGCGGTAGGACCCAACAAACCCTTTAAAATACGGTTTCAGACCCATTCTTCACTATCCATCCAATCATTATTCAGTGTAGAGGACTAAGGGTGAAAAGGTCAACCACAGTTCAATTATAATTTAATTAAAACATGTATTAAGTAAAATAATTTAAAATTATTAATGCGCTAACTTTTGTTAAAAATCATATATATGGTTTAAAATTTATAAAGTTTATTAAATTTAAAAAATATATAATAATTAAATTTTACTGTAATGATAGTTTTAGCAAATAATTGAAAATAAACATCAGATTATAATATTTTAAATAAAATAAAATAAGAGAAAAATATTGAGTATAAGATAAAAAAAAAAAAAAGAAATTACGTAGTACTTTTATTAGCAACATAAATGTTAAAAGAAAATATAACTTTCAGAAAATATTACAAAAATTTGTTCAAGTAATTTAACATGACAATATATATATATATATTTGGTGCCTAATACTTTGGAGACATATTTAGATTTTAGGTTTGGCACAAAAAATATTCTGAAATAAATTTCATTTTATTGTATCAAAATAAACCTTGGTTAAAGCGGTTGAACCAGCTAAACTAGGGCAAATTTAGCCAGCTGCTCAAACTTATCCGGTTCATTTGGTCAACCAATGGGTTTGAACATTTCCAAGTAATTGACAGACCCAAACCAAAAGCCTAATTGGTTAAACCAACCGGTCCGTCAGGGTCTGAAAACCATGCTTTAAAATTATTTGGTGTGTTGTTGTCCCTAGCCCCGCCATGCAACAAACTGCCACAGATCAAATAGATACAGGAAATGGGAAAAGAGCATAGAAATTTGCTAAATCATAAGCTTCCCACACTCAAAAAATTGCAGAGATGATAGACATTACGAACAAGCTAAATTTTTATTGCATGCACAAGTTGCTTGTTCTTCATATTTCCTTTGAGAATATAAACAGAAAAAGAAAATCAGTACAGGTGTATCTAATATCAATTTCACTAATGAAGCATTTTGACAGTAGGCACAAAAAGGGTCGTTTCTCCAGGTACTCGTCTGCAACTGAAGAAGTATGGAAGACTCCCCATTAGCTTAGTCAACCGGAACTTCAACCTCCATTTTTAGGCCAGAATTTCTAAAAACCTATGTCACGTGCAAAGCAATGATCAGAAGCATATCGATAAGTATTTTAAAAAAAAATCTAAACAAAAATAAATTAGTACAACCATGTTAAAGCACATTCAGTAGGGTATACGTTTCTCTGCATTGTATCAAAACCAAAGGATAAACTTGTAAAAGGAAAAGTTGAAGCTAAGCGATTACGGGGATACTCGAGTAAGTATAGCCAGTAATCACCTGGGATTGGTCCATCTAGAGTATTAAAGAGTGCAAAACTATCTTCAAGCAAATTTTCTCTCAAATAAATGGCACAAGAAATTAGTTAAATCAGCTGGTTGATGTGAAGATTTATCAAGGTTCTTGGCCCTACACTACCGAGTGCTTCAATCTATTTGGTGATACACAATACTCTAATAGATTTCAAATGACTTACAAATTTTCAGGCTATGCGAATATCTAAAAGGAAAATAGCATTCTGTATTGCTTTTGGTGACAGAACAATAGGTGTTGCCATTCTCTTGAATTATCCTATCCTTTGGCAAATAAAATCACCAACAGTATGAGAACTTTTATGCATATGAGGCACTCCTGAATCTAGACCCAATCGGCAGTCTCACCCTTTAAAGGTACAAGAACTGTTGTATACTTGTTCTTTTGTGAGCTGTGTGGGCTCTCCTTTCTTCCTAAACATTCCACTTCACCTCCAGTCAAAAAGCTAATAATTGATTTAGTGCAATTTCTGACTTAACAATGCAATCAGAGATGTAATCATGTCTCTCTTCAAGCTTCTCCTTTTACCAGAGCTTATATTAGTAATTTGCATTGAGAAAAGGAAGCAACATAATTAAATTGACAGTGAAAAAAGACAAAACAAAGCACCTTAATAAAGTCATCCAGCATTAAATAAGATTCCCTTGAGTAACCTGCCTCCTTCAAAACTTGACACAGAACTTGCTGCAAGACCAAGAACAGAATGTACAAAGAATTTAGTTTGCTTCTGTAAAATCTAAAGAAATAGAGAACCAACCCATGAAATGCTTCACTGATAATTGTTGGAAATTTAGTAAGACAAGGAGCTGACAAACACCAAGTTATCATAGTTAGTAGAGACAGAAACTAATTATTGATTAGTGCCTCTGAGGAGGATAATGCAGGTGAATATTATTGTATAGACAGATATGAAATCAACTCCAATGGAAGGATTACATCAACTACATTGCTAATCCCTTGTGGGTTGTGACAACTAATGTCAGTATTCATATGAAAACTCTCTTACAAATAACAAGGTAATTTGTCCTTCAAATGATTCCATATTACTGCAGAATGTGCTACAGATGTCAATCATATCCTTGTTTCTTACAACCATTTTATCCTGAGTTAGTAGGATTAATAATGAAACAAATTTTTCCTTTTTGTACCTCTCTTTGCGTATCAGACATGAAAGAACCAGACAAATCTTGAAGCACTTCTAATATGTCATTGAAAGACACTTTTCCATTACCATCTGAGTCAAACACCTTGAAAATAACTGAGGCATAGAGATATACTATATTAGTACAGCATCAAAAACATCATAAGCTTTCAGTTCCACAAAAGAAAACATTAGAAATACTCTCAATTAACGCAAACACAACATAAGAAGTACAAGAATTTTCTCAGCACTGACAGAATAGACAGCGTGATTATTAATCACAAGAAAAAACATTTCAAAACGAATGATAAGCAATATAAGAGATGCTATGCATCAAAACCAATGTCATGATTGACCATATAATTCCAATCAATACCATGTCATTCTTTTGTTTTCCCATTACCAAATTCTTTTCTTTTACACACATAGTTCAAATTCATTAACGCAGCCCTTTCTTTTCTATGAACAACAAACAAACCTTCAACAACCTTACTGCCAAAATTACACTACCAAGTTCATTGCAGGTAATTCAAGAATTCAAAAACATCAAAACACCACAGTATTACGCTGGCATTAACAGTGCCGTCATTATCATTCTAAGTGATCTCATGAAAGCAATATACATTGCTCATTTTAGTTTCCTATTTCTGTCATGCATCTTTATTTAATTGACAATGTAACCTTTTCAATTACCAGCTTGATCAATATTATTATGAGTCAAAAAACCCAACAACCAAAATGGCACATTTGAATCTCCAGTTCATCTAAACACATTTGACCCTAAAATAAAAATGAAAGTGGGATCTTCCATGAATGTTAGGTCGAAAAACCCAATAACCCAAATGCCACAATCAAATCTCCAATTCATCTAAACAAGTTAGATCCTAAAATAAAAATGGAAGTGGATCTTCCATGAACGTTTGAACACATATTAGCAAAGCCCATAAATGAGTATCCATTTGTTTTCCATCTAAAATGTACTTATTTTCCTTCACCTTTATTTAAGCTAATGCAAGAGATTGACAACCATTTCTAGTAGTAATGTCATATTGTCAGACTAATACTTACGTCCTATTTTCTGTTCCACAGTTGCTTTAGTGCTAAACGCAGATAAGAAGGCCACAAAATCCTTGAAATTCAAACCATCCAGCATTTTGAGCAGTCTCTGCAAGAACTCACAGAATTTGTGCTTTCAACTTATCATAAACTCAAATCATTCAGAATTCCACAAAGAATAGAAATCAACACAAAAAATTACCTGGGATAATGGATTCATTGCAAACTCAGGCACCGATAAGAATTCATCAGCCGAGATAAATCCTTTTGCATTTCGATCTAGCTGGCAAAATCGTTGATACGATGACACGATTTCTTGCTGGGAGACTAAGTTAGACATCGCAAAACCACAAAAATGAATAAGAACTAAAATCAAAATAACATGAAATAACAGAAAGTACCGTAGAAAGGGAAGAGATAGAAGAGAATAGCATACATAGATTATGGCAGTGTCGTTGAACCTCTTCTATATCGTATTGAGTAAGCATTGACGAGGCGTTCCCCATTTTCTAACACACTCTACAAACCTGAACGATAAAAATAACAAATTCCACCCATTAATTATGTAATAAAAATAACCGGCACCCATCACTCAAAACACAAAATAAAAAGCTTCCTGAAAATTTGAGGGAATCACTAGATACAACTAATATCATTAATGGACCTCAAACAAACATGAAGATAAACTGTTTCTACAAAAAACTAAAAGAAAACAAATTTACAGTTTTCAATTCCCAAAAACTGCAGGAAAGCAAAATAAGCTCTGTTATTGCCAATTCCAATATTGTAATTCTACTGTCAACTAAAAAACCCACATTCAACAGATGTTCAGAGCTACTGACCTCAGCTTAAAATAGAGCATAATAATTCATTAACAATAATTCAGCATAAAACATCAAAAGCATAAAAGGTATTCACTTTACCATTACTTTCACAGTTTTTTAAGAGGAAACGAGAAGTTCAGCAGATAGAAATTAGAAATGACAAACCTGAAACTTTTAGAGCTGATCTCAAGATGATAGAGCTAGGATGTGATGAAACTGGAGAAATATAAAACAAAGGAGTTTACTTTGCCATCATCGGAATTCCGATTCAGCAGAAGAGACGCAATGTTGGTTTTTGTTTATACATGCGACGAAGAAATTAATGTTAGCCGAATTTTTTTTGGTTATCCTATACCTCTTAGGCGTATCAATTTCCATGAGTTGGCAGTTCCACAGCCATTGATCATTTGATGGTGGATAGTCTATGTGGAGCCCTGTGTTTGCATTAGTTGGGCCTGACGAAGCAGAAGTAACAATTCGCACAGAGAAAAATTTTACCTGCATCGGGTCCATGATGAGCGAAGCGGAAGTATCAATTTATACGGGAAAAGTTTTCATGTGGATTGGATTAATCACATGGACCAAATCAATGAAAAAATTTTTTTTTATTAAAATCATCGTATTCTTAATCATGGTTATATTTATTATAATATGAGAATATCAAAAGTATTATTTAGAACAAATGAATTATAATTTTTGAATTCATTTATAAATAAAATGAATTTTAAGTGGAATTTAAATGAATTTCAAGTGAAATTTATTATAAATGAATTTGTCATATTTAGTATGCTACAATTTAAAATAATAAATTCAATTAAATTTCACAAAATTATATTTGAAATAATTTTTAAATAAAAATTCATTTGTCTTTATTTCTTAAAATAACTGTGATATAATAATTTAATAAAAATATTTATATAAATAAATCACTCATATTCCACCATAATTAATTAATTAATTAATTAAATTTTAAATTTTCAAATTTCATATCGTTAGTATGTTTAAATTTTATTTTTATTAATAGATTAAAATATATTCAAACTTAAGAATTCATTTGGTTTAGTCATTAGAAAAAATGAATATAAGCAGTTTAGTCAATAATATTTGAGGTAAATGAGCAGTTTAGTCAATATAAATGTTAATGGATTAATATATGAAATTCATTTGTAAATTTCAATAATTTTAATAAAATTTAAACTAAGTTAATCCAATTCCATAAAATTCAATTCATAGAATTTAAATCTATATTTTTTTCATTTCAAATATAAAATTTTAAATTTTTAAATATATTTATTCTAAACCGGCTCTAAAAATATATTTTAAACAACACATCTGAAATCAACCAAATTTGTTCTAAAATAAGAAAAGAAACAGAGATATAAGAGAGAGAAAAATATGAAAATGTAATTATTGTTAATAAAAAGTCATTTATATATATAAATATCTAAATAGTATTTTAATTGGAAAAATAGACTTTTACACAAATTAAAAAATAGACTTCTATTAATTAGGAATATAGATTTTCATAACTTATTTATTTCTTACCTTCCCAAAATATGGTTTTAGTACTCTGCCCCTCATTTTTATATAACCCCAATTTAACACTCAATTTACTTTAATATTATAATTTTTTTTCTTGTTTTTAACCGTTTAAAAAGTAAAATTAAAGTTATATTTAAAAAAAATAGAATTGAAGTTTATAACAGGAGACGTCTTAATGATTTCAAAATTGCTTATATGGCATTTTTTTATTTTTAATTATTTTTTATTTAATTAGCTAATTTCAAAAAAAATAAATTATTAAACTCTTCATTTTCTTTTTTCTTTTTTTTTTCTTTTTCTGTAATTAATAACCATCAAATACTCCTGTTTGATTAGTACGCTGATAATTCATCTTTCAAACTTGACTGTTTTGTTTGTTTCAATTATTAACTTTTTTTTATCACTGATGTTATGTGGTCGTTATCTATCACGCTTTCTCCTTCTCTACACCCACAAAAATATCTGCCATGCATGACATTAGCCCACCTGTTTTAGAACACTCATGGCCGAATAAGCCAATCTTCTTCTTGTCCTTAGATGCCTGAAACAAAGTTGATCTACTTCAAAGTTATCTTTTGATAGCTCTTGGCTTGTTTTGGCATTGACAGAAGATTACAAATGCACTTATGAAGTCATAAAGCAATTGGCTTTTGACATACACAGGAAAAAAGATTTTAAAAAAAAAGGAACTTGTATATTCTTATCTTTATACTTATTACCAGTCACCTTGAATCAGCAATCAACTCTCCTGGCAGCCTGATCTTTGCTTCATCGACGAACATGGCCAATATTTCCATTCTTACTGCTCAAGTTTTGCTAGCAAAGCGTGTCCAGGAAATGGTCCTCAATGGTGAAGAACCACAACCGCCTTATATATGTAGAGATGATTCTGCAGATCATGAAGATGTTTCTGTCCCACCAGATCCACTTCCTGTAATAGACCTAAGCCTTATCTCTTCTTTGGAAACATCCACTGGACAAGAAGAACTGCAGAAGCTTAAGTCAGCCCTTTGCTCATGGGGTTGTTTTCAGGTACAAACTCCAAACTCCCAGTTCCGTGCAAAATAAGTAAATTCTTCAAGCATTCTAATCAATTTCTGGGTTTCAGGCAATAGGTCATGGGATTCCAAAATCATTTCTAGATGAGATTCGACAAGTAGCAAGGGAATTCTTTGAACAGCCTATGGAAGGGAAGAAAAAATATGCTAAAGGGGTTGACGAGTTCGAAGGGTATGGAGCCGACCCTGTCCCTGCAGAAGGCCAATCACTTGACTGGTCTGATCGTCTATTTCTCGATGTATACCCAGAGGATCGGCGGAAACCCAAATTTTGGCCAGAAAACCCAAAATCTTTCAGGTTTGTCACCCTGGTCCTCTATGTGTATTGATTGTTGGAACACATACAAGGTGCTTCGAGACATTTAAAATGTTAGCCTTAATAATCGTCACAAACAAATAGAGATCACTCGTTTCTCATGTTAATATGTGTGACAGCAGCTAGGGCAACATTCAATAAAGGGAGGATCCAAACTCTTCTATATATCAGCATCCTAACTAAAGATCTTGACACAAAATTTTAAACAGCAGACCAGAATATAATATACTCTTCAGTAAGAAACAGTGAAGTAACTTTGTTACGGGAAAATAACCAGCTTGATAAGAAGTAGGAAAAATGACATTATATGAAACTGTTCCTTTTCTTTATCAAAAAGAGGCTTAACCAATTTCAGATTCATGTTCTTTTCTTCTCAAATTTTCCTGTACCATAAAACAGATTTCACATTCAAATCTCAATTCTGCAATTTTAGTATGTCACATGATTATTCCCCAATTATACAGGGAAGTGTTACAAGACTACACTAGAAAGATGAGAATGCTAATAGAGGTCACTTCAAAAGCCATGGCCAAGTCATTGAATTTAGAGGAAAGTTGCTTCCTGGATCAATTTGGACAAAAAGCACCCCTACAAGCAAGGTTCAATTACTATTCCTGTTGTCAGAGACCTGATTTGGTGCTTGGCTTAAAAGCCCACTCAGACGGATCAGGGTACACCATTATCTTACAGGATGATGTTGGAGGCCTGCAAATCCTTAAAGACAAGAACTGGATAACAGTACCTGCAATTTCAGATGCCCTCCTAGTCCTAATGGGTGATCAAATGCAGGTAGGGCTTGCAGTTGATACGTTTTACAATATTATACCGCCACATGCAACAAACACACCCCCAGAGTGAAAATTTCCGTTCAGCAATGTTTTTGCCTGTGCAACCTTCATTACCCATATGGAAATATGAAGCACCACTTACATATGGTTTAAATATTGAATTTTAGGTTACAAAATTTAAGAATCTATTGATAGTTTCACGTCTCACCTTTATGGTTCCATACATATTGGCAGATAATGACTAATGGAATGTTCAAGAGCCCAGTACACAGAGTTTTGACCAACTCAGAGAAGGAGAGGGTTTCAATCGCTGTCTTCTACACACCTGAACCCGGCAAAGAGATTGGACCTGAAGAAGGATTAGTCAATGCTGAAAGACCAAGAATGTTCAAGAAGATGAAAGATTATGCTGACGTTCATTGGGAATACTACCAGCAAGGAAAGAGAGCACTTCATGTAGCAGCTGTTTAGAGCTGTACTGTTGCGCGAGAAACGTTGCTTGTAGCAAAGTGCGAGATGTTATATCGGTTTGGTACTTGTTTGTGTGGCTTGGCCTATCTTTATGGTTGCTAATATCCATTCTGACTGCCTCTCTTTATTTCCCCCATTATTAGAATGCACAAGAACACATTTCTATTAATGCAACCAAAAGCAACAAAAGACAAAGATGCAGTTAGAAGGTAGCTTTGTTAACAAACAGCCTTAAAAATTGCTAACGTACTACAAGCTAGAAAGGGACATAAACAAAACACAGTTAACCGTACTAGATATGAAACAGCTGTAAATAAGTGAACTTCAATAGACCATAAAGGCTCATCTAAACTCTCAGATTGGCATTAAACAGTCACCACGTATATTATATAATTCCCATGCCAAATATTCAGCCTACAATTCTTGAAATAGCCATACAGAACTGCTGGCATCAGTCCCCATTTTGGGACCAGACGTCTTAGAAAGCATGAGAAGCCAAATGAATACTAAAGATACCAAGGGAAGTTCACAACAAACACAAATGCCACATTGTATGGCTATCCTTAGCCCCACCCAATACCTTACCATAAATTGGCTCCCATATCCCAGGAATTTCTCTAGTCTTCTTCAAATATTGAGTGAAGCAATGTTATTGAACTCTTTGACAGCCAAATAACATGTAACCAAATCCCAGAGACAAGTTTCACAAACTCCAAGATAATGCCAGCTAGAAATTTAATGAGATACGTTTTTGTATCTCATAATGAATCCATGTCAATTCCAAAAGAAAGTGTGTACATAAAACACCTTTGGATAGGATGCAAAAGGTAAGAAAAACCTGGGACAGATGCAATAGTAATCCCTTTTTCCCCACAATTATCTTTTCTCTTCACCAAGAAGACTGAAAGCATTTTGATCTAAACATAAGGTCACTGGAGCGTGGCAGTCACATGGTATTGAACCCAGTATGAATTCATCAAGTATATCAAGGAAAATGCTGTTCCCAATTCCCCAGTCATGGGAACTGTAAAGAAACTAATGCTCCATTCAAATAAAAATAAAGCTTAAAGAGACTTCCGACCATAATTTAACTAGAGAACCATCAAAAGCATAGGAACGGACTAAAAGATAGGCACCTTCGCCAAAAGTAAAGCTCTATGAGATTTGTGAAAAAGCCATTTTCATTAGCCTGGTGTTCTCAGATTTTTCTTCTCCATGCCATTCCATTTCTCTTAATCGTGTATTGGTTCATTTGGTTAATTATTTATTTGAATGGAGAATGGTTTTGCATTCAAACAAGTGCAATAGTGATGAGCATAACCTAACTATCTGGCATTGGTCTGATGAGTAGAATGCAAAAAGTGTAATCCAAACAAAAAAATTTAGAATTCTCATACCATAAAAGTTTAACAAGATCCTTCAACTATCCCAAAGCCACAAATCGGGATTCAAAGTAGTTGAATCCGGCTATTGAATCCATGGGCTTTAACATGGAAGTGAGGCAAAAGCACTTATAATTTAGCATTATCAAACGAAGGATGTTAACTAGAATCTACAATTACTAAAGGTGATTCAAAATAAAATTTCAGATAGAACAGCAGATTCAGTGGTTCAAAATCCTTCATTCATTGGGAGTGAAAGAAGTTCTTTTATATAGTGTTACGTAACTTAGCTCCAACAATAGCATTTCGAACAAATTAGTTAGAAACACGGCAATTAAATGGTTCAACATCAAGGGAATTTATCTTAATCAACTAATGGAAATCCAAGCCAAAAACATAGCCAACTCAACAGACATAGCCAAGATGATAAGTGGCAACTAGAAGACAATTTTATAGTTCAAGACTTCCAATAATGGTGTTTACTAACATTATATTCTTGTTAGTTTCATCAATTTAGAGTAATTTGTAATGAATAATCTCCATTGCTTACATTACATGTCAATTATTAATAAGAACTTTATTCCAGGTTCAAACTCTGGATTCATATAGTTACATCCACCTTTAAAGGCTGGACATGCATCCTATCAATATGTGTACAATACCATTGCTAGCTTTAAACAAAAGGCTGAGAAAATTTTTTTAAAATATTATGAACCTCTATGGATCACTCTCCTCCCAACAACATAATCGAATTTGCGGACAGAAAAAAAAAAAAAAAAAAAAAAAAACTAAAATGCAGAATATTCATTCTATTCATTGCATATGCAAACTCTCAAACTTAAAAAAACTGTTACAGGGGAAAATTCATCTGTAAATTAAGGTCTCCAACAATTTGCATTGCAATTTCACTCAAATATGGGACAGCTACAACTAACTTAACTAAATAAAAACGCAGAAATCTGAGCCAATCAACAAATAAATAGAAATTCTCAAACCACAAACACAGTCCACTTATGTAGAAGATTTTTCTTCTTTCATCGCATCTGAAGGAGGTTCCAAAGGTGCACCATTATGAAGCAACTTCTGCATCCTGGGCTGCCGCCCCAAACTCTCTGCTGTCCCGAACAACTGTCTCCTATAAACTTGATGCAATTTCCCGAACAACTCCTTTTTAATTGCCTCAAATGCCATATCCAACCTTTCCAATTGTTCCATAGCATTCTTGTTATACATAAACAACCCGTAATACAACTCAAAACTGTCCCCAGCTGTATTTTCCACCAAATTCAACAAAGTCTCATACCCTTTGGTATTAATTGGTGAGGACTCCAAACCAAACTTCTCCAACACCCTCCCCATGGTGTGAGTCACAAATTGTGACCCTGCTGCATACCTATCATGCTCAGCACATGTCATTTCCACCATCCTACATCCTTCTCTGGCAAAAATATCTAGAAACTTCTCACACCTATTTAATCTATCCTCTGCATAACCAATTCGAACTTTATCATACACGAAAGGCAAACCAACCCATGAATTTTTCCCACTTTCAGGCCCAAACATGGGATGGGTACACAATATATCAAACTCAAAAGGCAAATATTTCAACAAAACATTCTTAGCAAATTCTTTAACAGATAAAACATCTACAACAAGGGTACTACGTTTCAACCTCTGAAAAGGAAAAGACTTTAGCACCTCTTCTGTAGAAAGAATTGAAGTGCACAAGATCAAAACTTCCGGATGGCTTTCGCAGAGATCATGTGGGTTTGTATACAATGTAACGCCAAGCTTTTTAGCGGCATCACTGTAATTGGTACGAGAGTAAGCGAGAAGGGTGTGACCCTGACGAGAAAGGGTTTTCGCAAGGAATTGGCCGAAGTTGCCGAATCCTATAATGGCGATCTTGAGACATTGGGACTTGAGGTGTTGGGATTGGAGCTGGGACTCGTAATCGTACGGCTGAGCAGCGTCGATGCAGCGTATGTGGAGAGGGAAAGTAAAGAGACGGGGCTTGGACTGTTTGGTGAGATTCAGAGGTAAAGGCAGAGAAATGGAGTGGAAAGAATGGGAAAGAAATGGAGAGAAACGGAGCGGGAGGAAAGAAGAAGTCGAGAATTTTGTAGAAGAGAATTGAAGCATTGTTGTTGAGATAGGTAAGAGTCGAGAGAAAGCTCAACGATTGAATGGGGAGATGCAGGACAGAGCGCAGAGGCAGAGAGAGAGAGAGAGAGACAGGGATATCAAATGCCGGTGTGTTCGATGAGCAAATAGGGAAATTAATTTTATTTCAATATTTTCTTTTATTTTCTTAATAATGTTAATAACTTTATTTCTGATGTTCATTATCACTTTAACACGTTGACATCTGAACGGTCAAAATTTAATTGGTCCATTAATTCACAAATTTAAATTTTTTTTTAAAATGAAATTTTCAGTAATCTATAAATAAATTGTCTAATCACAACTTGGCTAGAAGTTTGAACTTTGTTCAATATGTTAAAATATGGAGATGAATGGAAAATAACTCCAAAAGGAAATTTTCTCTCGAAAAGATTTAATTAGTAATATTTCTAAGTTAAGCTAATAGAATACAAACAATCAATGAACTATCCAATCTAAATTTAAACATCCCAATATAGTTGAAATTGAAAGGGGAAAAATACTCTTTTTTTTTTTAATATTAATCATAGCATACTCTTTGTTCATTTTAAATAAATTAGTTTTTTTTATTTGCACATTGACAATACTCGTTAATATTAAAATATAAATTTTTATTTAAATTAAAATAAATATAATTACTTAATTTATATTAAATTTTATCATATAAGTTACCTGTAATGTTACTTTTTAAGTATTTTATTTTATTTTTTTATAAATAGGTGGTTTTAAAGTAAAATCCGATTCAATTTCTAAATTTAAGTTTTCGATCTCTAATTTATAAATATAGATTCTTAAAATTTTGTTAAGTATCCAAAAAAAAATCAAGTCATTAATCAATTTCTAATTTTCTATCATCAACTTCAAATTAATATTTATATATAACTATAATGAAAAATAATAATAAATAATTATATTTTAGTGCTGGACAAAAAAAAGAAATGAGCATATGCTTTGAATTAATAATAATAATTATTAATTTAACTATAGTGACAGTATTACTTATCCAATGTATTAAAGAAATGAATCTATGTATATATATACAAATTTTTGAAATCGAAAATGTGACAAAATATATATATATAGTTTTAGTTTTTTTTTTTTAATTTTATAAAGACTATTTTCTTCCAAATTAAATAGATTTAAAATATAATAAAAAAATATTACGAAAATTAAAAAAAATTTAATTATTAAAAAGTCATCTATCTAATGCATAAGAAATATAAATCTCTTACCAAATTAAAGTAATAATAATTACAAATTAATTTAATAACGAAAAAAAATTATTATTAAAAAGAGAATTTTTTTTCGAAACTCATCATATGATAAAAAACAAATTATATTAAAAAAATTACCAATTTAAATTTCAAAAATCAACTTCTTTTCTAATTGAAAAATGCTGTAATTTAATAAAATTTAACTTTCATAAACAAAAAAAAATTATAGTCAAACCAATATAGAACAAATAATGCAATGATCTAATTTTATTTCTCTATTTATCTATATTGCAAATTTAAAATAATTAAATTAATTAAGTAATAAAAAAATTACATAAAAGCAACCTTATAATCTCACAATCCTTTTACAATAATATATATATATATATATATATATATATATATATATATTTAAAAAAACATTTTTAAAAATTATATCTAATTAAATAATCGAATGTAATTTATTTTTTATGAAACTATCGATCTGGAAAAAAAAAAGTGTCAAACCACTCATCTAAATATTCATTAATATAAAATATAATTTTTAAATTGACCAAAAATAAACTATTTTAAAACATTCTAAATTTTATTAAAAATATATAAAAAATTTTATTATTCTCATCTTACTTCCACATTATATACAGCATAATTCACGCATTATATGTAGCACAAATTAAATAACATTCAAAATAGTTAATTCCAAGAACACTCAGAGACAAGCTAGAGATTAGAGAAAAATTTTCATATGTGACTTTACCCAATTAATTTGAATTTAAATGATAAAAAAGTTTACATTCTACAGATTTATAGTATTAATTGGATTGGTTAAGAAACAATTCATAAAATGGTTAAAAGTCCACAAACAGAAAAAAAAAAAAAAAAAAAAAAAAAAAAAGCCAATTTCACACATGCAGGAATTCCATATCACCCATAATTTTACATTATACCAGTCCAAACGGACTCCTAAAATTTTGAAGGCCATCCCATAGAGAGTTTGGGCTGCTGCAAATCAAACTCATGACCTAATTCACAGTGACCAACTCCATAAGCAATCCACCATAATTCAATCGAGTCCAAAATGAAAAGAAATCCCATCAACGACGGGGGTAAAAGGGTAATAATACAAAATTTTAAAAGTGAACTGTTTCAAAACTACAGAATAAAGGTAATAAATTCTCAGACTCTCCTTAAGACATTAGACATGACTGACCCTTTGCATAAAATGACTTGTATCTTGCCATCACTCTAACCATCTTCTAATCATCATCGGCCCATCAAAAATAGTATTTCCACTAAGCTAAAGAGGCTAAATTGAAAACAAAATCTCATGAAAAGGGAGAAAATATAAGTGCAAAAGTAGAATGAAGGTGAATGTGAATTCTACAAGAGAAGGCCTCGTCCTGTCCTGTCCTTCCCTGTGTGTTCGTCATTATCCCCTCCCTTCTAGAATATCTTGAAAAGAAGGCCACCATGGGTGGCAAAGAAGGGAGCAAAGACGAGAGACTCCACAGCCATGAGCTTGATGAGGATATTCAGCGATGGGCCTGAGGTGTCTTTAAGTGGATCTCCAATGGTGTCTCCAATCACAGCTGCTTTATGTGGCTCAGAACCCTTAGGGCCCAGTGTCCTTGCATGCTCTGAAGCACCAGCCTGACAATAGCAACCCATAGATATATTATTTAACATTTCATCTCCGCATGCTCTAAAACAGTAGATGCAGTTATTTTGGCATACCTCAATGTATTTCTTGGCATTATCCCATGCACCACCAGTGTTAGATGCAGAAATTGCTATCTGTTAAAAACAAGCACCATAAAGAAAGGAATCAGATCATACCAAATTGAATGAATCGTTTATTGACCAAATTAAGTCATCTATCTAGAGTGAAGCATCATTTTCTCAAAATTATTTCATTACCTGAACACCTGAAACAAGGGAACCAGCCAGAACGCCGGAAAGAGTCTCAACACCAAAGAAGGTTCCAACAATAAGTGGTGTGAGCATGACAAGAGCGCCTGGTGGAATCATCTCTTTGATGGATGCATCGGTAGAGATCTTGACACAGGTAGCATAATCAGGCTTGGCGGTACCCTCCATGAGACCAGGAATGGTGTTGAACTGCCTGCGAACTTCCTCAACCATCTTTAAAGCTGCACTTCCCACACTCTTCATGGTCATGGCAGAGAACCAGTATGGAAGCATAGCACCGACAATAAGACCAATGAAGACCTTTGGTGTCAACACATCAACAGTTGAAATAGAAGCACGGCTCACAAAAGCACCAAATAAAGCCAAGGACACAAGAGCAGCAGATCCAATAGCAAATCCCTGTAAACAAATGAGAAATTATAAGCATTATAAATACTGAGGTCAGAGAAGGAAATAGCATACTTCCTCTATAAAACAAGTCATAAATGAAAGAATAAAAGAAACAACAAGAAATACGTGTTATTTGGTTTTTGATTCACAGAACATATTCAGGCTTCAACGACCACTTTTTTATCTTACTTCACACAACAATATCATGCCAGCTCTCTTAGTTCCATACTGCTTTTGAAGTTTGAAAGCAGGAGTATAACTTAGCAGTACCCATGGCATCAAATACCACTCATGTGTACTATGAAAGGGATATAATGATACCTTCCCAATGGCAGCAGTAGTGTTCCCAGCTGCATCAAGAGCATCAGTTCGTTCACGAATTCGGTGACTCATACCAGCCATCTCAGCAATGCCTCCAGCATTGTCACTTATGGGACCATAAGCATCAATGGCAAGTCCAGTGGCAATGGTGCTTAACATTCCAAGAGCAGCCACAGCAATGCCATACATGGCTGCAAAACTAAAACTAACAAAAATGCTAACTGCAATGGCAAAAATTGGGATGATAACAGATTTGTATCCCAAGGCAAGGCCAAAGATGACATTAGTGGCAGCTCCAGTCCTGCAGGAGTCGGCAACATCTTGCACAGGGCTGCAGACAAAAATACAAGCTTGTCATTAAAATGCATATGGAACATTAAGAGATCTATTCAAATGACATTATTACTTTTCACCTGTATGCATTACTAGTATAGTACTCGGTAACAAATCCAATAACGAGTCCAGCCCATAGACCAACAGCCACACACAAGAACAACTGCCTGCAAATGAAAATCATGATATCACTAGTACCAGAATTTTACATAAATACACACTCAACAATGTAGAAGATAGAACTAGGATAATTATCCAGAAATAATTAAATTCACTGTCTAGTATTGATGATCATGACATGCTATAGACCAAAACAAAAACAAAATCTACCATGACAAACCCAAATGCCAGATACCAGCTAGAATTCTAGTAAACCAGGAATGTATAGATGCCAAACACAAAACAAAACAGTTTTACTTGTATTTAAAGAAATATAACAAGTCCAGCAGCATGGAGCACTTTAAAGAATTTGGACACTGCAAGTGACACGCAAAGAGCGTTGTAAATAGTGCAAATGTTGCAACTGTCTAGCAAACTCAAGAACCAAACAGATCTACATAACTCACTGAAGTTAACCAGACAAGAAGGCAAGAATAGATCAACTTGTAGGTTTGATGCTTTACAACCTTTCTAACTGCTACAAATTGCCTCTGTTTATAAGGACAGGCATGTAACTTTTTTATAAGCTAGCTGAAAAACAAACAAGTTTTCACCACAAACTGGCATTCAAAAACAATGGGAGATTTTATGAATAACTTGTAAAATACCAGATCCCCTGAACAAAAACATGTGTTACATCATGAAACAAAACTTTAAACATGTTTATGCACCAGAAAATAGTCGTGCAAAACTTACCAGTTCTTAACAACCTTCTGAGTACCAAAGTTGAAAATTGTGAAAGATGAAGGCAAGCCAATCCAAGTTACAATTGCAATACCCACAGTCATCAAAATAGTGGAGATAATGAGTTGCTTCTTCAGTGCTGGTTCAATTTCCTTTACAGCCTTGATTTCGAAGAAATCAGTGGCAAAGAGGGTTGTAATCAAACAAACAAGGATACCCACAGAACTAATAAGCAGAGGATATAGCATGGCAGTGAACTCATGGTTGATGCCAAAGGAGGAGATGGAGGCAACAACGAGGGCAGCACAAGATGACTCGGCATATGAACCAAAAAGATCAGACCCCATACCAGCAATATCTCCAACATTGTCACCGACATTATCAGCAATGACCTGTACATAAATAATTAAATATGGTAAGCAAAATAAAAAAAGGTATGCCAAAAAATTATGTTCACAGGAAGCAGCAATGCTTACAGCTGGGTTTCTTGGATCATCTTCTGGAATGTTTCTTTCAACCTTGCCCACGAGATCAGCACCAACATCAGCAGCTTTGGTGTAGATACCACCACCAACCCTTCCAAAGAGAGCCATGGAAGATCCCCCAAGACCGTACCCAGTAATAGATTCAAAAAGGCCCTCCCAGTCATCCCCATAGTACAGCTTGAAAAGATTTATAGCAATGTAAAGAAACAAGAGACCATTTGCAGCAAGGAGAAATCCCATCACAGCACCAGACCTAAATGCAGTAATAAAAGCCTTGCCAACACCCTTTCTTGCTTCCAAGGTTGTTCTTGCATTGGCATAGGTGGCAATTTTCATCCCTAGGAAACCAGAGAGAACTGAGGTGATAGCACCAAGTACAAATGAGACAGTGCTGAATATTGCAGTAGCAAGTGCTGGTTTGCACGTCTTCTGTGAATCATAAGTACATGGCCTGCTCTTCGTGCTGAATCCCTCAACAGAACCCAGGAAAACGAAGATCAAAATTGCAAAAGCAACCATGAACACCCCAACATACTGATATTCCGTGAACAGAAAAGACGTAGCACCTGTCACATCCATACATTCATAAATTTAACATGTACATAAATAAATTACATGCTTGAACAAAAATAATGTCAATTAGCAACAGAGAGATTGCATGAGTGACAAAGATGGAAGAATAAGACGAGTAATGGCATTTAATTAAAGATTACAATCAGAATCACTAGCAGAAAGGAAAAAGTAGTAGTAAGCACAGAATTAAAGGAAGTTAAGATGGGTAGAAATAAAAAAAGCAAAACTAATATCTATTACCATTGTCAAATGTGTCAGTAAGCGGCACAAGCACAAAATTAATGGTAATAACAACAGAGAATCAAGCAGCCATCAAGCAAGGGAATGGAAGTAGAAGAAAGAAGAAATATATGGAGTATCTAACGAGGTATAAGAGTTCAAAGTGGCCGTTAATAATTGGTGCAAATGATTTTTACAATTGCTTAGGAAAATGTCCATGTTTATAAAGCTTTTGATACAAAATTTCACATCCCATACTACACTTTTCTATGAACAAAGTTGCCTCCACCCAGTTGCTATTATTATGAGAGATTCTTACCCAAAAAGATACCATTTATTGCTGCAAACAAGGTTGACAGTCAAGTGTCAACACAACAGGCTGTTTCCCTTTTTTTCCCAAAAAATACAAATTAATATCTTTCCACCATACTAAGATACAGCAAAACTCTATTAACATTGAGTAATCTTCCTTAACACAAAACATCTGAGCAAGTATGATAAAGAACTAGGGAAAAAGAATGCAAGTTCACAACAAACAAAAAATAGCAAATCAATAGAACTAGACAGCATAATCAAACCATCAAAGAAAATGACCTCTTCAATGCTTGAAGCAACAACCACACAACCTAAAATGCCATGAAAGAGAATCTGGTAAAATATTTTTAGAAGAAAAGGAGCACTGACAAATTAAATTGCTTCACATAAGCTTTATTTGCCAGCAAAGAATGTAAAACAAGCCAAAGGAGGAGAGAACCAAGGGGAAAAGGCAAACATACTATTTTCCTTCCCAATGCCCATTAAAATGATTGGCTAAAAGCCTGTAACAACATGCAGTTAGCTACCGAGCCAGGCCCATGGATTCACATATGAACTAATATTCCTTGTTTGCATGTGCAGTAAGAATATTATACCACTAATCTCAAAACTGAAAGTAAAAATAATTTGAATAGGACAAAAAATAATTGCTCTTACACAGCTCTATCAAAAATGCCAACAAAAATAATTTGAATAAGACAAAATAATAACTCCTAGTAATGAATATAAGATTAACCCAGAATCACAATCACAAAAACGGGAAATTAAAAAAAAAAAAAAAAAAAGCCATTACTATTTCCATAATTGCACGGAAATCTACGCCAATATAATATTGTTATCCCCACAAAGAATTAAACATTAGTTTTATAATTTGATATTTTCTTCTTCATAGTCAATATGTGAGAGATTCTTCATCAAGTAGACAGGGTCCACGTGCTGCACACGTGGAATGCATACACCAGTGAAAGTAACACGCAAAAGCCACACATCCTTATAGACATAAGACAAAACTATTATGTGCTAAGTGGTAATAATCATACCAAATAGAGCTGTATTACAATATATTTTCATTTTTCATTCTAAAACACGATTTCAAGACGAGCTAAATATAAAAAGATAAAAACATGACTTCAAAAGAAAGTCACAAAAAAGGCAAAAGGCAGATCTAAACAACGCAAAATATTTGCAGGAAAAAAAAAAAAAGAGCTGGACGCCCGAACTAATACCAGTGAAAAACCTGAAATGGCCGCCCCCTGAAACTGGAATAATCAATACCAACGTAGTTTCAAAGAAGCAAGAGGCAGCGCATCTTAAAACTAATAGATTTCTTCAGGGTAGAAAAAGTTTAAATTTTGATATCTTCAATATTTTTTAAAAGCTATGCAAATTTGAATACAAGATTTAATTTGCGCTATAAACAAGAGAAAGAAAAAGGCTTTACGTTGCCTTCCATTTTCCGTTATTTAGTCAGGAACCAAAGCCAAATTTCACTTGGATAAACCATATAATAACATAAAAGAGAAAAAGAAATGGACTACTGAGCAACGATTTTCCCGGCCACAAAAATCAAGGCAAAGCTACCAAATTTCAGTATAAAAATACAGAAACATCAAGTTCTAACTCTCAAAACTACCTATAGCTTTCACCTTCAAACAACAGAATATAAACAGAGCTTCACCAAATGAGTACGAAAAAAGCTCAAGCTTATAAATTTAAGCACAAACATAAACAATTTGAACAGAGGAAAGAAAAACATGAACCACCAGATCTAAAACCAAAACTCAAAGATCTAAACTTGTCTCTACCTTCAGAGATTGCACTCTGTATTTCGGCGCACTTGGTGACTACGCTGTGATCATTTAGACCTTCCCCCTCTTCAATCAAGTAGTCATTGTAGCCATTCTTGTTGGCACCGCCCGGCGCGTGGCGTTCCGACGTGAGTGTCACGCGCGAGACTAGGTACCACTGGATTAACGAGAAAACGATGCCAACCACCGCACATACTGGCACCAGTATCTCCGTACCTAGCTCCGACAGCAGTGCTGATCCCATCCTCCTTGCCTGAACCCTACAACAACTCTCCGGTGTTCGAACGCCGGAAAATGATTCTACAGAAATGAAGCCTTTCTCAGGAGAGCGTGAGAAGGAGCGGAGATCTTCGGCGTGGTTTGAGTGATATATTTATATCAGACGAGTATAGCTTTCGGGAAAGTGAGGAATTATTTGTTGTGATTTAGCCTATATTATTTAGATTCATAAAGACCGTTCGATATTATCGCAAATTTCATCATGTAGTAGTCGACGGTGATTTCTCACAAGCAATGTCGCATGATTATTGGATCCGTGGATATGAGGGAATAAAGGAAAGGAACGATATATTTCCGATTACTTAAAATATTAAAAAAATGAGGATAAGATAGGATGCGGTCGGGCATTTTTATTTCAACTTGTATCCGTGATAGTGACCGTTAAATTCTTACGGATGTCGCATGACGCAAGAAGTTGGATGGATGATAAACGGTGGGTGAGTAGGGTATAGCTTAAGGGCAGTGGGAATCTGTTGATGGAACGGGAGCAGTGGATAACGATAGCGCGTAATATCGACGCATCTGTGTCGGAATCACTTCCATTTTTACTCGATTGTTTCACTTTTGTTGTTTTTCCACGTTTTAGAGGTAAGTATTCGTTGTTCGTACAACCCATTGGCGACGATATACCGTCAAAGGATATGCGGATAAGCTGGATGTATCTTTCTAGAATGATTTTTTTTCTGTTTTGATTTTTATGGAAATGGAAAATAATTTTACCTCTACTATTTCGTTTTAACATTCAATATATAAATATTTAAATCTGTTTACTGTTTAAAAATAAATTATTTAAAAAATATTATTTGATTTTCTAACATTTGATACACTTGAAAAAAATCATTGTTTTGAGGATGGAATTGCTCATTGAAATACTTAGAGCCCAGAACAAATGAATTATGAAATTCATTTCAAAATTCAAAATTTTGTATTTTGAATAAAAAAATATGGATTTAAATTTTATGGATTGAATTCTATCGAATTGAATTATTATAGTTTAAATCCTATAAAAATTGTTTAAATTTGTAAATGAATTTCACATATTAATCTATTAATATTTATATTGACTAAACTGTCATTTCATTCAAATATTATTGACTAAACTGTTCTCATTTATTTTTTTTAATATTTTTTTAAAGAGTATGAAGTTGCCATTATATATAACTAATCTAAATTAATTTTTAATTTTGAATATATTTTAATCTAGTAATAAAAATAAATTTTAAATATTTACAAGGACATAAAATTTGAAATTTTAAAATTTAATTAATTAATTATATGGTGAAATATGAGTGATTTATTTATATTAGTATTTTTGTTAAATTATTATGTCAAGGTTATTTTAAAAAATAAAAATAAATAAATTTTCATCTAATAATTATTTTAAACATAATTTTATGGAATACAATTGAATTTCTCATTTTAATTTGGGGTGGATTTGGTTAGGGAGATGCAGAAATAGTGCTTCAAGACCCATTACGTGTCCAAGGGCTTTTTTTCTTCTTGGCATCCGATATTTTGGCACAAATCTTTTTGGTTCTTAAAAAGAAACAGTTTGAGAAGGTTCAATTATCCGAAATTAATTTTTAGATCTATAAATTTATCAACATCAAGTTTTTTAAATTATAATATATCAAAAATGACAAATTCATGAATTGTACAGTCATAATTTTTTTATTCAAAACGGTCCCTAAACACAATAAAACTAGATTATTCGAAATACTATTCAAGTGAATTTATTTATATAATAATTTTAATTATATTTTTAAATATAATTAAAATATAACATTTATAAATACTAGATTAATTTTTACAAAAATAATAATAAAATTAATATTAAATCAAAAGAAATTAATTAATTACCATAATATTTAATATTTTTCACCATCAATCAACAATTTAAATATATTTTATTTTTCACATCAATCTATAACCTAATTGTAAAGCATATACGATCCGACAATAATTTCAATTTCAAATCTCCTCTTGGTATTCAAAAAAGGAAATGTAATTTTTTTTGCGCTGATTTTAAACCAGACCAAGCGATTATTTAATTTATCAGTTTTTGGTTTTGTGGACTATTTACAAGTGATTATCAGAATTTTATTTCATCATGTTCAATATGAATCGGACTGTCATCTAATTTCCAATTAAATCAATCGAAATCGCCAGCCACATTCAATTCTCGTAACTGTAGAAAAATTAACAGAATAATTAAAATTTTAAAAGGAAATTACTCCTAGTTATCGACAATAATGCTCATTATCAATCACAGATAGCAAGCATTAATCGCGAGCCATTGTCACTTGTCATCACCTGATATGACAACTCCTATAAATTATTGTTTTTAATTAATTTTCAGTCTTTTGATATAATGATTTAAAAAGTTAAAAGAATTTTAAAATTAAATATTTTCACTTACACCGAAATTTCAAGATGAGTAAGCTTTTGAAAATTTTTTATTTCACTTGTGAAATAAAGTTGTTTGGATTTTATCAATTCAATATTAGATGAAATTGATCTGACTCAAAATGGACAACTTAATTGATGATTTTTCTTATAGTTGAAGTTGTGACATTTGCGATGTAGGTAAGACCGTAAAATTTAGGTTTAATCACTAAAAAAATCTGAATTTATGAGTTTTTTTAAATTTGACTAATATTTTTAATTTTATCAATTAATATTCTGTACTTATTATTCTTTGTTAATTTGTGACCTCCGTTTAAAATCTGTTAATATTCGCTGATGTGTCCGTTAGTGGAGTCTATTTTTTTTTCAAATCTTGTCCATTTTAAAATTGAGTTTCTTACATGGCATGTCCATATGGACATGATTTGGAAAGAAATGGACTCCAATAACGGACACATAAGCGAACATTAACATATTTTAAATGAATGCCACAATTGATAAGAAATAATAAATATAAGGCATTGATTGACAAAATTAAAAGTATTTGATAAATTTGAAAAAAATTCATAAATTTGAGCTTTTTTTTATAATTAAATCTAAAATTTATAATCCTAAAACTTAAAAGAAAAAGAAAATCAGTCCCGTAGATTCATGGCTTGAAACAATCTGGACCATGAAAACCGAGAATGATACTGATTAGCGACCTGTATGAAGCTTACTGAAATCTAAAGAAAGCGACCACCATAAGGTACAGTGGACATGATATACATAATGGAGTATAGAGTTGAGGATATTGTGGGAGGTTTTCGCATTTGTTAAAACGTCTATCGAGTGACTCATGACGTCTGGTGTATTGAACGGTGTGCAACTCTTCTAATCGGATAATATAGTATTTATTATCCCTTTTATTAAGATTTTTTTTTTTTTTTGTTCTGTCTCTGTATCTTTCCCTCTGCGTCCACTCAAAAATCAATGTCCTATCTTCTTGCACTCCGCTAATATATCTTCATATAGATAACAATGGAACAGACGGAATGGGAAACGGAAAACGTGAAGAGGAACTAAAAACAAAAAGAAAGAAAAGGCAGGACATGTGTGTGTTTGTTTTTCTTTTTTTTTTCAAGTGAAATGTTTGTTTGTTTGTTTGTTGGTTAGCTAATAGTGGAGTTTTGTTTGCTTCATCTTCAAGTGAGAAGGAAGGAAGAGAGGTATACTGTAACGCTAGCGTTGAGAGAGACAGAGTCTCGTCTCTCAACGTTTGTTTTGGTCCCCACAACCGCTCACTCTGATTGGCTCTTCTTTCTTTCACTAGAATTTTCAACGTTCAACGTTCAAGTTTTACTTGACTGTAACTTTTCTGAGGTTCATCTTCCAACTCACTTTAACCCTTTTTTGGGTTACAAACAAACAACATCACACACGTTTAATCCCTTTGCCTTTATGGGATATTGTACCTCTTATTATCAACACGCCAATTTCTTGTTTTTCCCTATTAATTTTAATAAAAAATTAATTTTACAAAATAGCTCATTAATATTCTATTATGGATATTTGAATCAAAATATTAAAAATAATTTAAAAATTCAATTCATGATAGCAATAATCTCAATTTAATAATTGAAATATAGTTTATACTTATGATTTATTAGAGATAAAACTTCTATTATTTTTTATATTCGATTTTCGATAAATTTTGTTTAAATATAAAAAGTTTTACAGAGTTAAAATTTAAAATTTAATTAATTTCATTTATGCTAAACAAATTCTGAAAGAATGAAAAAAAAAAAGAAGCTATTCGTATTGTTTGGGCAATTGATTTTATCTGAATTAGAAAAATGAGTAGAAAGATGCAAATATCATTTAGTGCACCTTACTTAAAATTAGCTACTCCCTTTAAGTTAGAGACAAGGAACCAAATGTTGACTAAAAAATTTATACAATTGCTTGTTTTAATAGAAATCGCTTTAAGTTAAATATTATTGTCTCCGATTCATAATACTTATTGTATTTAAAAAAATAGTTTATTTCAAAATAAATATCATATCCGTGGTTTGGATAAGTAATAAATATATATTTTTTTTATATTTACCATTTATATATAACCAATAATTATTATTTCAATTTAATGGATTTCCTAGGGAATTAGCATGAAAGTAATGGTAATATAGTCATTACAATTTGTATTAATGATATTATATTACTACTTGTATTCGTTACTTTAAAAAAAATGATATTATTACTATTTTTAACACCATTAAATTGTTAATTTCATTAAGTATTAAAAATAGAAACGGAACTATTTTATTACTTATAAAAACTTGAAACGTTTCGAAAGTAATTAATGTGATTATTAATATTACTAATTGTTAATATAAAAAAAAAGGATAAAGGAATTTTTACGAAAAAAAGTAAATTAATGTAAAATTTTTTTCTTGTATTTCAAAGAAAAAGATAAATTACCTTAAAAATACACTACTAGATTAAATAACGTTGTTATCATGTAGATAGTATATATCCATTTGTAAAAGTTCCCAACGAACTTTATGGTTTGCAAGCAACGGCCATGTTATACACGTCAACCTCTTCAACAATGTCCAAACTTCATGTGTTTCCGTCGAAAACGAATTCAACAAATTGATTTCGTATCAATAATAAGATGCACCAAACTTTACTTTTTCATATTTTGTCTTCAGACTCCCAATTTTTTTTTTAATTCAATTATACGTCAATCTCTGAATTCAAACGTTTGGCTCACTGCTGTTGAATTAAAAAAAAAAAAGGGGAGGGATGGGCTAAAAGAAATACCTAATTTAAAGAGGACATAACAGCAAAGATGATAGGGAAAAGGCAAAAAAATTGGTTTACATATATAAATAGGTGGACCAGCCTGGAATGGAATGGATTTGGCAGCAAGCAGTGTAAAAGGGAACACAAACAAATGTGGGTCTTGAGTATAGGATTAGTTTAGCAGTGGGGTATTGTTAAAGCATTAAGAAACTTCAAAAAAAGAAAGAAAGAAAGAGAGAATGATACTGTTAAGTAGGTTTTAAGTACAATATCACATGATTCTCTTCTCTTCTCAATGCCAGGTGTCATATAATATATCATTTCAACCAATATACTTTACTTTAACCTATCATCATTAAGGTGTATGGCAGTACAAATTATCTGCCATACACCCAAATAATTTGGAATTTTTGGCATTTTCTTTTGTGGTTGCATGCACATAGAAAAACATATCATATTCACACATCTGGATCATGTGGTTCAAAGTTATTTTCAGATTTTAGAAAGACAAATTTGATGCCATCACTAGTCAATATTTTCAAAGTATTAGTGCCATAAATACTTGCAAAATGTACAACAAAACTGTACTTACTCAGGGAAGGCTTTATCTGGACAGGCCATACTTATTAAATATTCACATTTTTAATTATGACTATTTAGAATATATTATTTGGATAATAATTTGAGATTAGTGGAACTAAATCGCTACAATTGGTGAATTGACAATATATTTACATCAAATAATTAAGGTTTAGAACATATTTAGTGATGATAATGCTTTTTTGGGTTTGGTTTTGCATTCCCATTGGGCCCATTTGGTAGAGTGGGTTGAGTCCTAACAAAGGCAAACTCACTCCATAGTTTAGGCCCATATGGCCATGAAGATTTGAGCTGGGTCCAACAATTTTGATCCAACTCGTAGGCGCAGATTGTGAAGTAGATTGAAATTGAGCAGAATTAGTTTTTTTTTTTTTTTTTTTTTGAAATGCCTAAATTGAGAAATTTACTGAATTACCAATAAAAAAAAATTTGCAAATATTTTAAAATTGAATTAACAAAATTAGGAGTTGGTGATAAGATTATAAAAAGATATTAGATGTTGAAAAATTCCTTTTATAATTTTTAAAATTATTTATTATATGATATATATTTTTTATGGATAACAATTGGCTCAATATGCACATATATTTTTTTTCCCTTATTAATATTTCCAATCAGATTTCGGTTACGAGTTTTTATCCATTTCATTTTCATTGAAATTTTTGAAAAATCCGAGTTGGCGATTAGATTGGTCCCACTTAACCAGATATGGATGATCTGTTCACAACCGTTCCATCTACATTTTCGGTCATGAAATATTTTATATTTTCCGTTACTTGTCATCAAAAATTGACTTTTCAGCACAAGCAATCCTTCCAAGCCGTAGATTGCAGCTTACTCGCTCAATCTATCATCCACGTTTAGAGTGGAAAGTCCTTCCAATCTAAACACGACTATAGGAAGTTCTGTAAGTTTAGCGGTCGTCTCGTGATGTGCACGAGCTTGCCGTGCAACTGAGACGAGGTCAATATCCATTGTGGAACGATAATCAACCACGTGGCGACACGTATAGTCCTCGCAGGTTTGTTTAGCAAACCAAGGATTAAAGATGCGCTTTGGCATTTCCGCCCCTCTCTTGTCCTGTTTTTCCAATTTTTTTTTACTTTTATTTATTTTTAGGAAATCCAATTTGAATATTTATACTTACAAAGTGTTTTTTTTTTAAATAAAATAATCGAAAAATGCAAATAAAAACGTAAGGTATGGAGCAAGAGGCGATTCGATTAATGAAGTGATATAATTAATTATTTTATTCATAATTAAAATGAAAAAATTTCTGAAGAAAAAATTAAAATGAATATGAAAATTATTCCATTTTGTAATTAAATACACTGTTAGTTTTTAATTTTCAAAAGTTGTGACTATTCGTCTGATTTCTTTTATGGTTTAAGAAGGAAAAATTGTCAAAAATAAAAAATAAAAAAGAATAACATTCTAACAAAAAAGTCTCAATCTGCAACGGCGATTAATTCTATTGGACAACTAGTGATTAGGATAGATTAATTATCAATTATCAAATTATTAATAAAGGATTATTTTGTAATATCACTAGAGGCAGTCATCGCCAAACATTAATTTTTAAAGACGTGAAAAGGAAATTGTATTAATTAGAGTTTACAGCTTCTGAACGGTTACATGCCTCCCTAGTAAGGGTATGGACACACATATTTAGTTCCCTTCGAATCCAAAAAAATAGTAAAAATTCCCGATTAATGTAATTATCATTTGATGTACACAGTCAACCCCTACCCCAGTCAGAAGCATTATCAGTCGGTTGGAGTTTATGGTCTTTTTATTTTATATGAAATTTTATTTTATTATCTACATTTAGACATGTTGTAATTTGTGTATAATTTTTTAATTATACAATTATTTTTATTTTTTAGAGCTGATAGTATGATCTGTTCCTCCATTAAATTTAACCGTTCAAATTCTTTATGATCGTTATAAGCAATTATTTTATAAATAATTACATCATATATAGAAAATTTGGAAAACTCATATAATCAATTACTTTTGAAGATTTATTTTTTTTTTCAAGCTCATATTTTCTTTTTTATTATGATTTATTATTAGATTAACGAATAATAATTATTTTAAATTTGGTCTTCAAAGGAGAGTCATGTTCTCCATATAATTTGTATTGATTTAAAATTTTTTAATGAAATCCTAATATTATTTTTGAAAAAAAAAACATTAATAATTTGGAAAAACATTAATACCAACATAAACACAAGTCATTTTTGGGAAATTTTTTTGATACAAATAATTTGGGAAATCTATTCTTTGAAAACATTACTTTACGAATCCTAGATCCCATTTTTTATAGTTGTTTGTTTTTAGTTTTTTATTTATTAGAAATATAAAATTATTTTTAGTAAAAATAATATTTATATATTTTGAATAAATAAAGGATATTAGGTTTATATGGTCAGATAAAATAATAATTCGAACCAAATTTGGCAATCCTTTAGCTAAATATATCTATAATATGGTCGTCTATCTATTCATAGTTCTACTTCTTCTCTGTTATACTCTGTTTTTGTTTTCCTCTCTAGTCCAAAACTTGAGGAAATATTGAAAATGGCAAAAAATGAAGCAGCTTTCATTGGGGCAATTGATCAAGGCACTACTAGCACCAGATTCATCATCTATGATCAACATGCTCACTCTGTTGGATCTCACCAAGTCGAGTTCACTCAGTTCTACCCTCAAGCCGGGTAGTCCGTTTTTCTATGATTTCTTTTATGTATACGTATGTAAAATTAGAAGCTTTATTTTTTCTTGGTCTTATGGGTTGTTGATGGCAGATGGGTAGAGCATGATCCAATGGAGATATTGGAAAGTGTGAGGCTCTGTATGGCAAAGGCAGTGGACAAGGCCACAGCTGATGGCCATAATGTTGATGGTGCATTGAAGGCAATTGGGATTACTAATCAAAGAGAGACTACTCTTCTTTGGAGCAAATCAACTGGTGCTCCTCTTCATAATGCAATTGTTTGGATGGATGCTCGCACTAGTGCCATCTGCAGGTGTTTCTTTTATCCCTATCCTCTCAATTGATTCATTTTTTTAGGATTTTTAGATGATTAGTAATTTGAGGTCTATTGATTTTGGTCAAAAGTTCTTAACTTTGGTTAATTGTTTCAGAATTTCACTGGTTTTTGTCCCTGATATTGTTTCTATTTTCTTATTTTTAATTGTATCGTAAATTTGGCCTTGGTGTTTTTACATTGTCATCAATGCTCAATGTTGCCGTTTTGGGAAATGTATTTCTGAAATTGGTTTGCTTGATTACTTGAATTGACTTGATACTTCATTTTTACGTGAAATTTATTATTATGGAATGAGTTTTTATTTTATTTGTGTTTTAAATTTCATTATTATGGTAGACATTTAATTCTTATATGTATTAAAATAAATTTATATTCTGATTTTTCTTTTTGAAAAAATTCTCCAACGAATTGGAGAAAGGATTAGTGAGAGGAGGGATTTGGTTTTATAAGAAATATATTTCTGAAATTCTAGAGCGATTGATATTCAGTGCCTGAAAATCCTGATTTTGAAATGGGTTTTTATTTTTCAAATTACTAATAGTTATCGGTGATTTTGAATTCCATTGTTCTTGTAAGCATTTGACATGTGCAATTGGAGAAACATACAAAGTCTGATATTTTTTGAAAAATTTTCTTAGGAAATTGGAGAAAGACTTGCCAGGAGGAAGAACTCATTTTGTTGAGACTTCTGGTTTGCCAATAAGCACTTATTTTAGTGCAATGAAAATATTATGGTTGATGGAAAATGTGGATGCTGTTAAATTGGCTATCAAAACGGGGGATGCTTTGTTTGGAACTGTAGATACTTGGTTAATCTGGAATTTAACTGGTGGAGTGTCAGGTGGCCTGCATGTCACTGATGTTTCTAATGCATCTCGAACTATGCTCATGAATATCAAAACTCTTGATTGGGATAAAACCACATTGCAAACCCTAGGAATTCCAGCTGGAATTTTGCCCAAATTAGTTAGCAACTCTGAGATTATTGGAAATGTTGGCAAGGGGTGGCCGGTTATGGGTGTTCCTATTGCAGGATGTCTAGGTGACCAGCATGCTGCAATGGTAGGACAAGGTTGTAGAAAAGGAGAGGCCAAAAGCACTTATGGAACTGGTGCTTTCATACTTCTTAACACAGGCGAGCAGATAGTTAAGTCAAATCATGGACTTTTAACCACATTAGCTTTTAAGCTTGGTGCCAAAGCACCTACAAATTATGCTCTAGAGGGTTCAATTGCTATTGCTGGAGCTGCAGTCCAATGGCTTAGAGATGGCCTTGGGATAATTAATGTAGCAAGTGAGAGTGAGGTACTTGCAAAGCAGGTTGATTCGAGTGGTGGGGTTTATTTTGTACCTGCTTTTAATGGATTGTTTGCTCCATATTGGCGTGATGATGCTCGTGGTGTTTGCGTTGGGATCACAAGGTTTACAACTAAGGCTCACATTGCTCGAGCTGTGCTTGAGAGCATGTGTTTTCAAGTTAAAGACGTTTTGGATTCGATGCACAAAGATATTGGCCAAAAGGGAGAGCAAAAGAATGCGAAGGGGGAGTTCTTGCTTAGAGTTGATGGCGGTGCAACTATTAACAACCTTTTGATGCAGATTCAGGTTTGAGCTTGGTGTATTCTTTATATTTATTTTTGAAGTGCTGTATAGGTCATAGAACACCTATTTCTAGATGATGGTAATATGTTTTCGCCAAAAGAAAAAAAAAAAAAAAATCAGATTGATAACTAGTTTGATTGGATTTGTAAAGTTGAATTCTACTTTGATTCATTTCTGCAAACGTTCTGTATTTCCTGCTAACAGCATGAACCATTAACTTAATCTGTTTAAGTTTGATTTGATCTATAATTTAATTGTTTTCTAAATGACTTGCAGGCCGACTTGTTGGGAAATGCAGTTGTGAGACCAGCTGATATAGAGACAACAGCTCTTGGAGCAGCCTATGCTGCTGGTTTGGCTGTTGGGGTTTGGAAAGAAGAGGATATTTTTGCTACTGGAGAAAAGGTTAAGACAGCGACCATTTTCCATCCCAATTTAGATGAACAACAGAGGAAGAAGAAGGTTGAGTCTTGGTGCAAAGCCGTTGAAAAATCTTTCGGCTTGGCCGATCTTTCAATTTGAAACACTTTATATTGCCTGTGCTTTATTGCCCTTGCTTCTTATTTAAGTTAAATGACTAAGTTTAATTTTGTGTCAGGAAATTTTGAAACCCACAGTCTGTTAATATTAATGATAATAATTGCTGATATCTGATTAGATGATTGATTTATGTTCTCTTATGTGTAACTAGTTGCCGGATCAAAACAAAGAATTCAAAGGATGTACTACACATAAATAGCTCTCATTATTAGTTTTGCATCTTTTAACGGACTGACAGTGATGGAAAAAGAAAAAACAAAGCATGATTTCTGTTAAACAGAAGCATTGCAGCTTTTAATTAATGGTAGTCCACATAGAAGTGAATTTCCTTCATAACTGCTGTTATCGAATCTTCCAAATTGTGGCTTGATGTCAGGAATGCTACCTGATAAATTGTTGTGAGCAACACTGAAGTACTTAAGCAAGTGCAGATTACTCAGTTCCTGGGGAATATCTCTGCTTAAGCTATTGTAAGAGAGATCCAAACTCTGTATTTGGCTGAGGTTCGATAAAGTCGTTGGAATTGAACCTGTCAACTGATTGTGAGACAAGTTTAATGCTTTTAACTGACTTAATTTCCCTAGTTCATTCGGAATCTCACCAGTGAGATTGTTAGTGGACAAATCCAATCTAGACCTGAAATCAATAATGTCATCTTTTGAAGAACCGGACCTGCCCTTGGTAAGGAAGTCGATCGCGCCATCTTCGTATGAATACCCATAATTTGGATCATAAACCTGGTACTGCCCTAGCAGCATACTTCCATAGACATAAATTGTGCGCCTCGTAAAATAGGCAGGAATAGATGCATAGAAATCCAATCCTTCCTTAAAAGATATATTAGACAAGCACTGAGGTATTGATCCAGAGAAGAAGTTGTTGGACAGATCCATCAAAACTGTAGTATTCAACTGACATAACTGATTTGGAATTTCACCACTTAGACGATTCCCTTCCAATAAAAGCACTTCTAAATTGGAAAGTTTACCTATTGAATCAGGAATTTTGCCAGACAAGTTGTTGTAACTGATGTCCAATATTGACAGAATTGAAGAGTTAAATATAGATTCTGGTATTGAACCCGTGAACTGGTTTCCTTGCAAGTACAGACCCTGAACGTTTTGCAGTTTCAAGCAAGAAGGTATTGATCCTGTCAAATTATTGTAAGCAAGGTCTAAAAAGGTGAATGAAAGATTGCATGGGAGTTGACCTTCAAGTTGATTGTTTCGCATTGCAAGTGTTTTCAAATTTTTCATGTTGCCTATCCATTTAGGAATTTCTCCAGAGATGTAATTGGTGCTAATATCCAATACACCAAGTGTAGAGCTTCTCAAGATCACACTTGACAGAATTCCTGTAAACTGATTGTTCTCCAAGTGCAAAGACTGTAAAAATGTCAAGTTATAGTGATCTGTAAATATTTGGCCATGAAATCTATTACCTGAAAGTTTCAGAAACCACAAATTGACCAAATTGGAAACCAACGCTTTTGGTACTTCTCCAGAGAAGTTATTGAAAGAAAGGTCTATTTGCTGCAAGTAAACCATTTGACCAATTGAGGATGGTATATTGTCTTGAAATGAGTTCTTAGAAAAATTCAAATAAAATGCATAAGGAAGCATATCCCCTATGTTTGACTGGATTTGACCACGTAGCTTGTTTGCTGATACATCAATCCACTGGCTGGTCACACCGCGAAAAGGCGGTAGATGTAAGTGACCCACAAAAGAATTATTCCTGACAGACAGAAACTCAATTCTTGTATTGTTATCAAGGAACAAGTCAAGCTTTCCTTTTAGATTATTGTGAGAAAGATCAAGAACTCTCAACTCATGTTGGTAAAAGAGAAATGTAGGAACAGCACTGTTGGAGAGCTTGTTCAAGTTGCAATAGGGTAGAACAAGAACTTTCAACTGAAATGATGGAATCCAATTGGGATATTCAGTTTCAATTTGGAAATTCTGATTATTATTCCTAATCTGAACAACTTGGAGTTTAGAATGATTAGAAAATGAGCTGAATAAGAATAAACCTTCGAAAAGATTATGACTTAGATCAATGTACTCAAGTGAGGTCATCTTAGCTACTAAAGATGAAGAGATCTTTCCTGATAAATTATTTGCAGAAAGATCTAGCAGTCTAAGAGATGTCAGATTGCTTAAGCATGAAGGAATAGTTCCTTGAAAGGAATTCTGACTAAGATCTAACTCTTCAAGTTTCTGTAGCTTACACAAACCTGGAAAAAGAAAACAAAATTATAATCATCCAAAGAAACCAAAACCCCAAAAAAATGTCTTGGAATACCTTGAGCCGGAAAAGATCCATTAAGATAATTTTTAGATACAGTTAAACCCTTGAGAGAAGATAGATGTCTTATGCTTGGTGGAATGCTTCCAGTGAATCGATTCCAGCTCAAGTCTAGAATCTCCAACTCAGTGAAATTAACCAAATCTACAAAGAACAATGCATTTCAAAAATCAATTTCTGAAAACAAGCACTGGTAGATTAGACAGAAACGGAAATTTTATGATAGAATTTATTACAATTAACGGGCAGAGTTCCATTCAGTTCATTAAATTGCAGATTAAGGACCTTCAAGTTGCTTAATCCAGAAAGATCTGTCATAAATATGATTAAAATCGTATTAAACTTTATTTTTGTGAACAAACAAATAATAAAACAGAAAAATTTGTACATGCAGTTACCTTGGTGATATAGTGGACCTGCCATGAAATTATTATGTAGATCTAAATATTTTAGGGCTGAAAATCCACCCAAGACCTTTAATACTTCTTTGTCAAGCACATTCCAACTTAGGTCTAAATGCTCCATCTTGTTCAACTTAGACAAATTTTTGGAATCTGAGAATTCTTGAATTGCAGTGGCTGTTAGATTCTGAGAGTCTCAAATTCAAAGAACAGTGAATATGTAAAATTGCAAAATAATCTAATCTCCCATTTGGTATAAGTGAATTTGAAGAATAGAATTCACAGAATTTAGGTTAATTATACTGAAACTTGTAAAATTGAATATATCAGAGTAAAATAAACATTTTCTTTTATATCAAAAGTGAAAATATGGAATTTTGCATGATCTGATAATAATTTTATGCAAGAACAACTAATCCTTAATCCCAGATTGATTGGAGTCTGACTATATACATCCTTTATCTCCATTCTGCTGTTCATTGCTAAATCTATGATAATATCAAAAGATCGTAACTCCATATTTATAATTATATAAAATTCATTTATACCGAATAGAGGATTAGAAACAAATGAAAGGGTTACTCATTAGTAATAATAACCAAACATACCTTCATTGTCAGTAAACTCCCCTATTGCATTATAAGACAAATTAAGACTTGTCATCTCTTTGAAAGGAATAAACGTAGAAATGTTAAGAAACCAAACACTCATATCTTCATAATAACCATCAAAAGGTATTTGCCTTATATTATCAAGAGAGAGCTTGATCACGTGACCGGTGGTGGAGTTGCACGTGACTCTGTCCCATTCACAACAATCACTTGTCGTATCAACGTTCCAAGAACGCAAAAGCCTCTCTGCATCATCTCCATTAGATTGAACAAATGCTTTGAAGTCTAAAAGAGCTAATCTCTCCTTTTCAAAGCAACCAAAGTAGCCATGAATTTGAAGTGAAAGTATAAAACCAAATAAGAGACACTTACTCAAGGAAAAATCCATCTCAAGACACGTAGCAAATATGGCCATTGTTATATTGGTTTTGTTAATACACACACACCCACACGCATATATATATATATATATATATATATTATTCAAGAATGACATTGAATTGGAAATAAATGTTGTGGGACTGTGAATGTAATACAAGTCAAAGGCAGGTTGACAGACTGAGTGTAGTGTGGCTGGCTTGACTATTCTTACGGCTTTTTTAACTTTATGAGTACATGCAATCAAGAAGGCATTGAAATGTCTTAGTGTGACAACTTTGACTCGTGAGTACCATTGAAAATCCCTTATCGACTTAATAATAAACCTATAATGGGCATATAAAGGTGACCAACTAATTAGATAATTTGTTAGTACTAAATTTTTAGAATTGGTTGTCCTTGGCCAAGTCCTATTTTCATATAAAAATTCTTATCTCTTATACAATTTACTTTTACCCTTTTTATTTTACAGGTGGAAAAAAGAAAATAAAGAGAATGAAATTTAAATATAAAATTTTCTATATTTTATAAAATAAAATTAAATATAAAATTAAAATTAAGGGGCGCCCTTGGGCTTCCAAAAAATGAAGACCTAAAAATGATTCTTGTATTTAAGCAAAGGCTTAATTATTAATTAATGACAGACGGATCAAATAATAACTTGAAGAAAGTATCATACACAAAGTAATAACATGAAAGCACAAATTGTTCAGAATGATAAAATAGCCTTCGTCGCCAGAAAGGATTGACAAAAAGAATAGTGATGACCCCCACAAAGAAAATTGCAAAAGATACTGAGAAGCTTGTGAAAAATACCAAATGGTCAATCTCGTACCATTTTCCATCTTCTGTTTCTGGTTCTACATATGGCATTGGTGATGAATTGGGTGACTTGTTGCACTTTTTCCCCATTTGAGGTCCGCAGAGAAATGGGTTGCCTTCAAAGCTTCTATTGTCGAAAGTACTGAGTTGTGGTTGGTCTGGAATCCTGCCTGATAAGTTGTAAGCCACGGAGAACACTCCTAGGGAGTGTAGATCTATTAAGTTATAAGGAATCTCTCCACTTAGATTATTATAAGACAAGTCTAAGCTCTCTAATGCTGAAAGATTCGAGAATGTTGTTGGAATTGATCCTATCAACTGATTATGCGATAAGTTTAAGGAATGAATCTCATATAGCTTCCCTAGCTCGAACGGAATCTCACCTGTTAATTTATTTTCCGACAAATCTAATCCAGACATGAGCTTGAGAATGCAACCCTTATATTTTTCAGGCCTATATTTTGTAACAAACTCAATTTCTTGGTTGACAATGACGCGATCTCCATAACCATCGGAGAACTCGTCCATGCCCAAGACACTTCCGCTACTGTAAATCACGTCTCCTCCGTTCCCAAATGATATTTCTGACAGAAAACAATTGTCATCATTATGTTTCGTCCTTCCAAATGATAGATTATATAAACAGTTGGGAATGGAGCCAGAAAAAGAGTTTCTTGAAAGATCTAGTAAGCTGACTTCATTTAGTTCGCACAGCCAACTCGGAAAGAAACCATTTAAATAGTTTCCCCCCAATAGAAGAGCCCGTAATTTTGGAAATGAACCAAATTTATTGGGAACGCTGCCTGAGAGTCTGTTATCTTTCAAGTTCAAAGTCAGTAGGCTTAATGCATTGAGAAAACCATCTGGTATGGATCCAGTTAACCTGTTACCCTCCAAATTTATAAACAACGTTTCTCCAACACCTGAAAGCGTCTGGTTGAAACAAGAAGGTAATGATCCAGAAAAGTTGTTATATGAAAGGTCCACGTAGGTAGCTGAAAAAACTTCACATGGTATTTCACCTTCAAAAAAGTTATGAGAGAGGTTTACATGATACAGAAGTGAATTGTTGAGTATGGAGCCTGGAACCTCACCGTGAAATCCATTCTTACTAAGATCTAATACCGATAGTTTATAAAGCCGGGAAAGCAAGGAACTTGGTAATGTTCCCTCGAAATTGTTGTCATTCAGATGCAAAGACCATAACTGAGTAAGGTTAAATTGAGCTGTGAATATTTCGCCATGGAAGTTATTATGAGATAGCTTTAGAGTATCCAAATAAGTGCAACTTGAAATCACTTTCTGTGGTACTTCACCTGAGAAGTTGTTAAAAGACAAATCTAAGTTTCCCAATTTACAGTCGTCACCAGGTGAGAAAAGGAAATCGCCTTCAAAATGATTTTTTGATAAATTGAGAAACTGCATCTTGGGAAACATCTTTTCGCCAATTTCTAGAAGCTGTCCATAGAAGTGATTGTCTGAGACATCCAAAACAGAAATATTGAAGCTGGAGTTTGCTGGTAGATGAAGTTGACCATTGAAGCTATTATTTTTAAGGGTTATTTGGTCTAGTTCTGTATTGTTGTTAAGCAACCAAATGGGAAACCTTCCTTGTATTCTGTTGTTAGACAAGTCGATCTTTTTCAATCTGAACTGATAATAAAGAAACTCAGGAAGACGAGGGAGATGACAATTTCGCAGGACAAGAACCTTTAAATGAAATGGTGGAACCCAACCAGGATATCTTGTCTCAACCTCAATTTTGTTGTCACTGAAGTCAACTAGCTCAAGCCCAGAATGGTTAGCAAATAAGCTGAAAGATAATAATCCTTCAAAAAGATTATGTCCAAGATTAATGTACTTGAGGGATTTGAGACTAGAAAAAAATGAAGGAATGGGCCCTCTGACATGGTTATCGGATAGATCTAAGTATCTAAGAGATATCAAATTAGATAAACAACTAGGAAGATGTTCTCCGAACATATTCGATCGCAGGTCTAATTCTTCAAGTTTCTTCAGGCTGCACAAACCTGTAGAAGATAACAATATTAAGCTTCAAAAGTAACATTTACCTTTAAATAACCAGGTTTGAGTAATCTTAGATTTCAAAACTAATAGTGGATCTCCTTCCTCTCATGGCCACCAATGAAGAAACACATGAACCCATGCATGAAAATCCACATTTATTTTTTAATAGTCTAAAGCCCGAACAGAGTTGGGAGTGCAATTTAGAAACTAAAAGTGCAAACTCACTAGAAGACTTAGATGATTAAATACGAATAAGATTTAGCACTTACTTGACAAGTAGCCAACAAAGCTGTTAAAACTTAAAGATAATGCTCGGAGAGAAGGAGGTGCCCACGTATATGGAGGAATAGTGCTATTGAAGTTATTCCAACTCAAATCTAAAACCTCCAGATTTTCAAGAGTTAAAAAATCTGTAAAAGGAAGTAAAAATAAATAAAAAAATCTCTTTTGTGCATTGATTATCGCTTTTAAAAGCTAAACAATATGATAATAAGCTAATAACAATCGTAAAGCAGAAGAGCTAGCAAGCATAAATGGGATATATGATATTCACCTTGCTTTTGTAGTGTGCCATTCAATTGATTGTCACTTAGATCCAATATCTTCAAGTTTTGCAAGTTAGCTAGATCTGAAACATGCAATGAGAAATAAAATAAAAGTTTACGAGAAGAGAAAAAGAAATCACTGTAAATAAAGAAATGAAAGCATACCATGACCAGGTAAAGAACCTTCAATGCGATTTCGTTTCAGATTCAAAATTTTAACCGATGTAAGAGTAGCTACCCATGGCATTATGCTCCTGTCGAAGTAATTACCACTGAGGTCTAAATCCTGTAGTTTCTTCAAATTTGACAATTTTTTCACGGCTGCATTATTATTTATATTACTTGAGTTATTACTCAATCAATGAATAATTTCAAAATATGTATGTTTAGTTTGATTCCTTGATTATGGTATGATTCAATTTGAATTTCCTATCTCACATTTTAGAATCTCGAATATTATTTAAATTTCAAAATTAATTTGGCATAGCACACCGAAAGGCATAATATAGTAGAAAGTGCATATATGATTTACTGTTTAAAATATAATTTAAAATTAAATATAATATATATATAAACTTTCCACGTGCATAAAAAAAGAAAAAACTTATAAATATGATAGGAGAATTAAGGTAAAGGAGAAGAATACCTTCGCTGTCAACAAAACCACGAATCTCATTAGAGGATAAATTTAGACTTGTGAGCTCCTTAAAATGGTGGAAAAGAGACATGTTCAGATACATATCCATGTTTCCCACATAAAAAGGGACTTTCATTGTACTATATTCCCGAATATTGTAGAGTGAGAGGCGGACGATATGACCTGTACTGGAATTACAAGTGACATTCTGCCATTCACAACAGTTACTACTGTGTGGTTCATCAACCCATGAAGGTAGAAGATGATCATAAAGACTCCCAAAAGCAGATTCAGCAGATGCCTTGAACTGTAAGAGAGCTGATCTCTCTTCTTCAACGCAACCATTGCTTCCTTTTATCTGAACCCAAAGGATCAAGCATAATAGAGACCACTTCAACTCCATTTACAAACGCAAAGCTCTTGTTACATTAAGACATGAACCTTTTTTTCCCTTTTTTTTAGACGGACCTTTCAGAATATGCATTTATAAGGTAGCATGCACACATCAGACAGAACGTCAGAAATCTACAAGTGCTCACTTAACTCGTTTTCATATTGCACAGATACCTAACTTTTCCTCGGTTTTTTTTTTTTTTTTTTTTTTTTTTTTTTTTTTTTAAATGTGAATGGTGCCTTAAGGGTGGTATCAGGAGTTCAAAACACAGTGTCCATCTCTTCAAGATAGGCGTTCTTCCTTTACAAAAAAAAAAATTATTAATAATAAAATTTGCTAATGTGTTCATTGGTTATTGATTGGGTTGAGATAGGATAAGCGAATTTCCGAAAAGCATTTCGTTTAATAATATTTTTTACTGCTCAAGAATCAAATGTTAATTAATTTATTGGACCCATAATTTTTTACAGGCTGTTCTTTGCATTTTAATTATTTATAATTCTTTCTATAATCTTTTGGTGAGTTTATTTATTATTTAGTTTTCAAAGTAATTTTTTATTTTCAATGCTTATAGGTCATTAAATAATACTTAATATTATAATACCTAACAAACTCACCTCTCAATTTCTGGGTTGAGGTTTTGGTTCAATTGTCAATATAGACCAAACATATGAAAGGAGCTCTTGTATTCGATAAAAAAGAACTGGGAAACCTATCGTACCGTGAGACTTGTGATAAACTCAGAAAACAGAATACATATCCAATAATTGAACTGCACTGCCTTTTAATTATTCATATGAAAACTTCAACTTTAGTAAATTTTAGGACAGATGCCCAAATAATAACTTGGAGAAAGTGTCATACACAGTAATAACATGAAAACACAAATTGCTCTGTGTGATAAAACAATCTTCTTCGCCAATAAGGATTGACGTGAAGAATAGTGATGACTCCCACAAAGAAAATTGCAAAAGATACTGAGAAGCTTGCGAAAAATACCAAATGGTCGATCTCATACCATTTTTCATCTTCTGGTTCTGCATATGGCGTTGGTGATGGATTCGGTGGCTCGTTACTGCACTTCTTCTCTATCAGAGTTCCGCAAAGAAATGGATTGCCCTCATAGCTTTTTTTGTCGAAAGTATTGAATTGTGCTCCGTCTGGAATCCTGCCTGATAAGTTGTTGAAAGACAAATTGAACACTGCTAGGGAGGTTATATCTGTTAAACTATAAGGAATCTCTCCCTTTAAATTATTGCAGGACAAGTCTAAGCTCTCTAATGCTGTAAGATTTGAGAATGCTGTTGGAATCGATCCTATCAAATGATTATGGGATAAATTCAAGGCATGAATCTCCGACAGCTTCCCTAGCTCGAATGGAATCTCACCTATTAATTTATTTTCCGACAAATCTAATCCAGACATGAGCATGGTAATGTGACCCTTATAATTGTAAGCCACATATTTTGTAACAAATTCAATTTTTGGGTCGACAATGATGTTATCGTATTGAAATCCTCCATACCTATGGGAGTGCAGGACACCTTCATCAGCGTAAACCGGCCCTTCTATGCCAAGTAGTTCTAAATGTGTTTGAAAAAGGTCACCATCACCTTGCTTCCTTCCAAAGGAACTATTATATAAACAGTCAGGTATGGAACCAGAAAAAGAGTTTCTTGAAAGATCTAATATGTTGAGCTCATTTAGTTCACAGAGCCAATTAGGAATGGAACCATTTAAATGATTACCTCCCAATAGAAGAGCTCGTAAGTTTGGAAATATACCAAATTTATTTGAAATACCATTTGAGAGGCTGTTATCTTTCAAGTTTAATGTCAATAGATTTGACATGTTGACAAAATCATTTGGTATTGATCCAGTTAAGCGGTTACCTTGCAGATTTATAAACCCCGTTTCTCTTTCTCCATAATGGTATTGGCTCTGGTTGAAACAAGAAGGTAATGATCCAGAAAAGTTGTTATAGGAAAGGTCGATGTAAGTAGCTGAAAAAATTTGACATGGTACTCTACCGCTGAAAAAATTATGAGAAAGATTTACATAAACAGTAAAGTTGTTTATATAGAGTGGAACCTCACCATCAAAGTTGTTGTCACTAACATCAAATGCTTGGAGGCTAGAAAACTGGGTGACACTTGATAGAGTTCCCATGAAACTGTTGTCATTCAAATACAAAATACTTAAGTCACGCAAGTCAGTAAGGTTATATCGAGCAGTGAATATTTCCCCACGGAAGTTATTATGAGATAGCTTTAGTAATTGCAAAGAAATGCAACTCGATATCATTTTCTTTGGTATTTCACCAGAGAAGCTGTTAAAAGACAAGTCCAAGCTTCTCAGTTTACAGTTCTCTCCAGGTGAGAAGAGGAAATCACCTTGAAAATGATTTATGGATAAATTGAGAAACCAGATGTTGGGAAACATCTTTTCGCCAATTTGAAGTTGGCCATACAAGTTATTATCTGAGACATCCAAAATAGAAATATTATTGAAGCTGGAAGAAGATGGTAGATGTAATCGGCCAATGAAACGATTGTTCCCAAGTCTTAGTTCGTCTAGTTCTGTATTGTTCTCAAGCAACCAAACTGGAAACCTTTCTTGTATTCTATTGTTAGACAAGTCGATCATTTTCAACTTAAACTGATGAAAGAGAAATTCAGGAATACGAGGGAGATGACAATTTTTCAAGGCAAGAAACTTTAACTGAAATGGTGGAACCCAACCAGGATATTTTGTCTCAACCTCAATTTTGTTGTCACTGAAGTTGACAAGCTCAAGGCTAGAATGGTTAGCAAATGAGTTGAAAGAGAAGAATCCTTGAAGCAGATTCCGTTCAAGATTAATGTACTTGAGAGATTTGAGATTAGATAGCCAAGATGAAGGAATATGCCCTCTGAAAGAGTTGTTGGATAGATCTAAATATCTAATAGATGTCAAATTGCATAGACAAAGAGGGAGATTGCCTCCAAACATATTATTTTGCAGGTATAATTCTTCAAGTCTCTTCAAGCTGCACAGACCTGTGGAAGTAATAACATTAACCATCTCTTCAACTCTCTTCAAACTTTTCATATACAATTCACATTTTTGTTATAATATAGTTATAATATAGTTATAATTACTGGCTTTCGAAGATTAATTTTTATAACTTTTATATTAAATGTTATTGGTTCAGTTATTTTCTATCAACTTCTGACTACTACTTATTTATATTATACTTTGGCTCAATTAATCTTATAAAATATAATAATCATTAAATGTGTAGTTAAGGAAATTAAAACTAGCTAGTAACCTCAATATTCATGAAAAATAAGAATTAACCCTTAAAATTTAATTTGTCAAATGATACGGCTCCAGTGAGAAACACGAAACCGAAACCAAAATGATGCCAATATATAACTATTGCAACCCGAATTGGATATTCCAGTTTTGGTCAACACACTTACGCACTTCTTTGTTTTCCTGTTAATCCTCATTCCCTCAATTTATATTTTATACTAGCAATTTATAAAAATTATTTCTTCTTTTCCATTAAATTTGACAGTTTTTGACTTTTTTTTCCATTTAGATGAATTTTGGAAAAATCAAAGTAGCATTAGTTATTTTGTTCTATGTTTTCTCTTGTCTAGATATAATCACTAAACTTTATTTCAATTCAATGAACACTAGTTAAAGTATAATTTAGTCGATCACACTAATTTTTTTTCTTAAATTGAAGTGATTTAATTATTTTTTTAATTTTTATGAAAAGTTAAAAACCGTCAAAATAACAGAATAAATGGATGGAGTAATAAATGAAATAATTGAAATTTAGAGGGAAAAAGGAGAAGTATCTAGCCAACATATTAAAAAGATTAGTCCAATCTGCAGAAATAAAAATTAAAAGTGGAATGCAATTATAAACTAAGAAATGCAGAGATCGCCACTTACAAAGAAGATTTAATATATTTTAACACTTACTTGATAAGGAGCCACGCAAATTAGCATTGAAAGCTAAAGATAATGCTCGGAGAGAAGGAGGTGCCCACATATATGGAGGAATAGTAGCATCCAAATTATTAACGCTCAAATCTAAAATCTCTAAGCTTTTAAAGTTTATAAAACCTGAAAAACAAAATAAAAGTAATTAAATATCTATAATATTGAGTATTTAAACGAAATTCATTAATAGTAAAATATTATTCTCTTGGTCCATAAATATCAGTCTTCTAAGATTTTTTTTTTTAAATTCACGAATATAAGTCATTTTGAAAATATCTAGGATTAATTAATGCTTATTTATATCAAATACAATAATTATCCCTTCAGTTTTCCAAATCGCAATTTAGTTAAACCAGGGAACAATTTATTTTAATTGAAGACAATTAATTACTTTTTTTAATCACATTACAACAAATTTAAAACACTTATATTTATGGACAAAAAGTCTAATACATCTTTTACCTAAACACACTACTAGTGTTAATTGTCCCTTAGGAAATGTTACAATGTCCTCAATTTGAATGCCATAATGTAATTAAAAGTTGAGGTATATATTCAGTGGGCACCAAATAAAAAAAACAAAATAAATTAATGTACCATTTGAAACTAAACTTTAAATTTTAATAAAACAAATATTAACAAGTAATTAATCTCTTTTTTTCTCAAAAATAAATATTAGCTGACTAACTATGTATTGGTTGATTTTTTTATTCTCTTCAAAAAATGGGAAAAACCCCTGATCCAATTCATAATAGCTTTATAATTTAGTGAAAGTCATTAATTGAGAAGAGCTACTTTCTATTGACACCCATAAATAAATAAATAAATATTATTCTTATGCTAAGTTTATGAAAATGAATATATGGACAATATATATCAATTTAATTATAAATGTTTTACTAGTTAAATATATGGACAAAAATTGAATGTCCAAAACTAAATTGACAATATTGTTAACTATAAATTCCAATATGATCTAGGGTGCAATTGCTACTAATTTTTAACTTTCGGATATAACCGATATATATATAATAGATATATAACATACTAGCTAACTCAATAAAACAGCAAGTAGATTATAATTTGGGGAAAAAAATGTGCATATCAGTTGGGGAAGGAGGGAGTAACAAACTGCGAGCATAAGGCCTAGCATAGATGGAATTTAATATTTACCTTGCATTGGAAGGATGCCACTAAATTCATTACTGTTTAGATCCAATATTTCCAAGTTTTGCAAGTTCGCTAGCTCTGAAACATGCAATGCGGAAATAAATTAAAAAGTTAAGAGAATAGAGAGAAAAAAAAATTATTGTAAACAAAAATAATGGGAACTGGAACTGGAAGCAAACCTTGACTAGGGAAGGAACCTCCCATGAAATTTTCACCCAGATTTAAAATCTTAATTGATGTAAGGGTAGCTATCCACGATAACATGCTTCTGTCAAATTCATTATGGCTGAGGTCTAAAATCTGTAGTTTCTTCAAACTTGATAATCTTTCCACATCTGCATATTTTATAGCTTTCAAGCTATTAGCCAACAAACTCGATGAATAATTTCAAAATATCTATTTTTTTATTTTACTTGTTTAATCATGAAATGAATGGAATTTAATTTTCAAATTTTACAATTTAGAAACTCCAATTTACCTAAACATGGAAATTATAACTTATAAACAGACATGGAGAAGGTAGAGTAGTAGGATACCTTCATTGTCAATAAAAGCACCGATATAATTGTAGGATAAATTTAGGGTTCTAAGCTCCTTAAAATGCTGGAAAAGGGACATGTTCAAATGCCAAATGTTGCTCCAAGTATAATCTCCCCGTGTATTGTAGAGGGAGAGACCAATCACATGAACTGTCGTGGAATTGCATTTGACTCTCTCCCATTCACAACAATCATTCTCTGCTTCATCAATCCATGAACGGAGAAGAGATTCAGAATCATCCATCGGTGAAGGGAGAAGAGACTCGGAATCATCAATCGGTGAAGAGAGAAGAGAGTCGGAATCAATCACATAAACAGATTCATTTATAGCAGATTCAAGAGATGCCTTAAATTGTAAGAGAGCTAATCTCTCTTCTTCAAAGCAACCATTATTTCCTTGGATTTGAACCCAAAGGATCAAACACATCAGTACCGATTTCAACACTAATGACTCCATTTTTAGGAAAACAATGCTCTCATGCTGTTATATTTCACTACAATCTTGAGCGGCTATTTATGTTAGACTCAACACAAATTAACTAATTAGAGATTAAAAAAAAAAAAAAAAAAGGGGATTTCTTAGTCAAAACCAACATGGTGGGCCCCACAAATTGACAAAAGATACAAGAAAAAAAAAAGAGTGGGCCGAAAATTACACTGCGAAGTTCGGAAAGAAAAATTATAGTTGGCAAAATCAAACAAAATAAAACAAAAATACAAAATACAAGCAATCGTCAAATAAAAAATGAAAACAAAATCTTTTTTAGAAAAGAAAATGTTGACTATTGAATTAATTTTCTTTTAATACATATTGAAAAAAGAAAATGGCTCTGTTACCGCGAGTCCTTCGCCTTCAAATAGCTTTAATTCCTCCTGTTCTGCGTGTAATTATCTTTGAATTGCTGTTGCCCCACTTTTTGGTCGTTAACCGACGAAAAAATTTCCCGGAAACGTTTGACGGCGAAAAGAATCCCCTCATTTGTTCAAGGCGGAGCCTTGTTTGTTTCGGGGTTCAAGCGGCAGTAAGAAGAAGAAACCGCGTCAGCGTTTTGAATGAATTTTTGAGAAATCAAGTAATGGGCCGAAATCTTGTTGGAGGCCCATTTTAATTGAACTTATCCACCCAACTGCAAATTGAACAAATTTAAAATATAATGTTATTAAATTTAAAATATAATGGTACTAAAGTAATTAAGGACAACTAGAGAATTAATTGGTTAGTTTTAGTTTTTCAGTAGTAGGAAGGATAAACTACATTGAGTTGAAGTCAACGAAGCCCAAGTTTTCGGCTATAAAGAAAGAAAGTCTACTTACATTGACTTGAAGTCAACTATACTCTTTTTGGCAATAAAGCGAGTATAAATAAATAAATAAATAAATGTTGCGTGGGTCGGAGAATAACCTTAATCAGCACTAGTGATGGACTGTAGTTTTTCATTTCACATCACACTACTAATTGAAATTCTCCCTCTCATTTGTGAGGTTTGAATTTTCAAGAAAAGGCAATATGTGAAGTCCGTATGATGTTTAGAAAACAAATAGTGATTGTTTGAGAAAAATGTAAGATCAGAAGATGCAGCAGCCAAATATAAAGAACTCATGAGGTGAGATTAGGATGTACCTTCCATTGAATAGATTATAGCTCGTATCTAACATTTCCAAGTGAATAAATATCAAATAATGGGCTGAAATCTGTTGGAGGCCCATTTGAATCGAACTTACTTACCTAATAAGGCCCTGAGGCTGAGGCTGAACCGTTGAAATTAGGGTAATTAGGTGCATAATTTAGTTAAATTAAAAGGTATTTTGTTATAATTTAAATGATTTAATTATTTTTTTAATCATTATGCAAAAATATTAAACAATAATTAAAATTTTATTTAAAGTGGAAGAAGAACAAATAATTAAGTTAATTTGTTTATTGATTTATTATGCTTTAAGGTCAATCCTTGCTAATTTATTTGTTTCTTGCCAACTCCACCAAAGATTGAAAGTACATACATAACATTCTACACTTGTTCTAGAAGCAAAACTTGTTTCTCCACCGGAAAATCAAGAACCATAATAGAATATTAATTAACTAAGCATGTTCAACAATTAAGTGGGTTGTTAATATTAATTATTTATTGCAATCTAGTCCATTATGCTAATTAATCATACTGTTCTCCACATATTGACTTATATCATTGATTGTCTAAGTAGCCATTGGGTAATCTTCTACTTCCTTTGACTTGCATATACATATTGTAAATCAATTTAAGTAATTGCTCTTTATTTCTTTATTTTTGTAATTTTCTTCAATTTTGGCAATTTGTTTGTCTCTTTATACTACCAAATAATAAAATTAATTTGTTGGCTTCCAATTCTTTGGATTCAAGCAGTTAACAGCTACTTTTAACTTTACCAATTGGTTTAGCCAACTTCAGATTTTTATTCTTAAATGGACGGCCACAAAGCTGGCAGTGGTTGATGGTTAGGTTGGCTACAGTGTGTGGGTGAGGTTTATACTTTTGTTAATTTACAAAAGTTACCGTCTTTAATTAATTACCTAATTACCGTTTACATGGTCCCTCTTGAAGACTAAATTGATGTCAATCACTTAATTGACACAATACTATGACTTTTTTGGCTGTCTCTCGTTCATTTATAATATTTATCACGTTTAAAATTTCATATTTTTTAATAAAATTATTAAATTTATTTAAATTATAATAAATTATTGAGTAAATTGATTATATTATTTTTAATTTAATATAAATTTTTTAAAAAATATCAAATTGAAGTAATAATTATTTACCCTACGTAAAGAGTAAATATGAAAAAAAAAATTATTACTCCTTAAAATCACAGATGTGATAAATATTTTAAAATAAATTAATTTTTCAAATGTGATAAATATTATTAAATTAAGATTCGCCAAAAATTTTATCTAAATAGTACCTGTAGTTGGAAGACAATAGTTTCCATGTAGAAGATACTTCTAATTACGTAGAAAATACCCCTTTGAAAGTCCAATAAATATTATTATAAATTACACAATAAAAATTAATTATTTTCTTAATTCATCAAATTAATAAAAATTCGCAACTTTAAATTCGAAGTTTCTCGTTTTCCAAAAGTGAGAATGAGAAGACCAACCGCACCGTAAACATCATTAACCAAAATCAATTATAAATGCCTTTTCTTGCATTAATAGTCTCATCAAGAGATTGATGTTTATAATCAATATATAACAATTGTTTTCATATAAGTTATGATTAATAAGGGAAAAAGACAAAAATACAAAAATAAATAATTGTTGTCTTTTCATAATTTCTATATTTTCGAACTCCTGATTGTGAATATAGCTTTGTTCCACCGTGAAATGATAACGGTTGTTACACCATAATTAGCAGAAATGCAAGACAATATAATATATATGGGGACCATTTCTCTTATCATCACGATGCTTCTTCAATTTTCTCCCCTCCATTTATATCAATATGACTAATTAATGAGAAATCTTATTGATTAGATTTGATTTTTGATATTAAGAAATCAATATGATTTTTTCTTATTTATCAAATTTTATAATTTCTATAATTAACACAAGAAAAGTTGAGCCATAGTGTCATCTTACTTTTAAAATTTATATATATTTTATTAATAAATAATGATGTTCGACGTATAAATTCACCCTTTAAATTTTAGAATGTTAAACTTATAACATTTTAAATTTTATAAATGATCCGTCGTGTAATTTAAATATTCAAATTTTGGTGACATAACACACATTTTCGTACTAACAACAATACATTTTTAGATTTTTGGTTTTTATGTGTAAAATATTAATTTGATCTGTATAGTTAATTTTTTTTAGCTATTTAAGAAGTATTTATTTGATTTAATATTACAAGTTAGAGTGTTTAATAAAATAAATTCGTAAGTCCAATTATTTAATAAATGTAATTTTATAAGTTGAAAGTGAGAAAAATTGAGGATATCAATAAAATTTTTAGTATTCGAACGATTTTATTTGAACATCAGTCGTAATTCGAGTATGAAATCAAATACGTGTATTAACGGAAAAAATAGAATATGATAAGGAAGAAAGAATGAAAGAATATGCAATACGTCATGCAATAGAAAAAAGGAATAGGAATAATTAATAGGAAAAAGAAACTTAAAGACTCCTATGAATTAAGAAACTACAAAAAGTTTCAAGAAAGCATAAGAAGAGAATACCAAACCAATCCAAGAAAGCAATCAATGAAAAGATAAAAAGGAAAGAAAGAAAAAGAGGAGTAAAGCAAAGAAAGAAGGAAGGCAACAAAGCAAAATTATTCAAAAAGGACCTGAAAGAAAAATAATCCATCAACTTTGTAAAATGTCAAAGTGGAATCCGTCACGCAAACGCAGCGAAAGAGAAAGATTTACCAATGCAGAAAAATAAAAGATAACAGAAAACAAAAACACGTATCGTATGGTATAGATCTCTGAGCACTGCGCTTCCGGGCTGCAAAGTCGTCTCCTTCCTCGTTTCTTGTTTCAATGCTGAACACCGCTGACCCTGCATGACTCATCATACATTGCCAGCTCATTTTTCTTTTTTCTTTTCTTTTTCGGGCTGTGAAATTGAAAGTTCTTTCTTTTTTTGTTCGGTTCGTTATTATTATTGCATTAGATATTCAACCTCTACCTATCTATAATCAATTGCTTTATTAGTGGGATATTTAGACTTCAAAAGATACTTTAATTGCTTTCTTAATTATAAATATTCTATTAATTACTTATTAATCAATAGTTAAAATTTTATTGACTTTATACATCGTATATCCAGCATAATGCATATAATGATGGAATGACAATGATTAAGCAATTGAACTTAGGACTTAGAATGTAGGACCGTCCTCATACATATAAAGTTAAGCGTGTACTCAAAATATTATAACAGAAAACACAACTTGTTTGACAGAAGAATTAGCTATCTCCCACCAAACAATTACTCTACAAATAGCAAAACCATAGTGGAAATAGAACACGTAGTCCTCATTCCAAAACCAAAAGTATTACTATTTAGTACACATATCTCTTTCTGACATTCAACCCCACAAAACATTGTCCCCATTCAAATCTCAAAGCAACCAAATCCAAAACACAAACGCAGCTCTAAGACAAACTCTTTAAAACCTCCCTTTCTTCTCCAAATCCAAACCTTCCCTTCTCATTGCCCAAGCAAACCAAGAAACATGCACCACAATTCACCTGCATATGGATCCGATCCAAACTCACCAAACACCACCTTCGTCCAAGCTGACCCATCGACTTTTCGTACCATAGTTCAAAAACTCACCGGAGCTTCCGACGACCCATCGACCCAAAAGCTTCCACTAACCCACCCAAGCCGACCCACCGCCATTCCTGGCCCTAAAAGACCTGCATTCAAGCTTCAAGAAAGGAGACAAAGCGTCAAGAACCTTCAAATCAATCTTAGCAGTAATAATTCTACCATTAACAACAGTCTGGAGCATCCAGCTGATTTCTTCCAGTTTAGACAGCGAGGTTTCCTGGTTTCTCCGGTGTCAACTTTAGATTTCTTGGCAGCGCGTGTGAGCCCCAGGTCACCTTGTGAAGATTTATTTGCGCGTGGGAGTCCTAAAGAGGAAGAAGAGAGAGCAATTGCTGAGAAAGGGTTTTATTTACATCCAAGTCCATTGAATACTCCTAGAGGAGCTGATCCTCCTGAATTGCTGCCTCTTTTTCCTTTGAGTTCTCCTAGAGATCATAATGATAGTCGAGATCATAGTTCTTGTTCTTGAATTAATTAGGATTAATCTACTAATTAATCTAGGTGAAGGCTAATTAGTCATTAAGGTTATTTAATGCGGATTGATTTGGTATTCTAATTTGTTAAATGTTGATTAATTATCTTAACTGTTAATTAGGATGTTCCAACAGAAATTGTTGGTCCATGTGCCCTATGGTTGTACTTTAGACCATCTAAATATGCCTGTTTTTAGTAATTTCAACTATCTCCTCAACAAATTATTAATATATTTATTTTTGGGAATAATGCTCAACTCAGTCTATAATGTCTAATGAAGTATTACTGAAATAATTAACGGCTAAAATTGCGGAATTTACTCTCTAAATAGTAATTATTTTCTGACAAAAAGTCGATTAACAGAGTGAAAATATAAAACTTAATTAATATTAGGATTGAAATTTCCTTGTTAAAGGTATATTATAGTTGTTACCTACTAATTCTTCTTGGATGCCAAACGAGCTAGGGGCCTGTGGAGCGCGTGACCAGAATCCAATCTACTGCGCCGGTAAATCTATCTACTGCTGTGATGACCGTAAAAAGGCTGGAACCGTTGGATTTTAATGACAACAGTAACATGCAGGAAGCAAGCTGCGCCATTGTCTGACAAACCAACGGCTAAGATTCGTCCTTTCGTATTTAATGAAAAAAACTTTCCCACTTTCACTTTGGCAGTACTGTGAATCTGTGACATTATTGTAAAGTGACTGCTACACATGTATCAGGAGTCTGCATGTACTAGATTATCTTCATTGTATGGTATATTTCAAATTTTGAAAAACATAGGTTAATCTCAGCTGTTCTTTTTTAGATGGATGGCTGAGATTCACTTCTTTGTTTGGCAAAGAATTCTACTGTGGATCACTTTTTCCAGACTGGAATGATTAATGATGTGCAGATGAGGTAAAAATATATACATGGGTTAACAATGAATTAACAAGTGGTCCAAACCAAAAAAAAAAAATTATCAATTTAACGGTAAATCAGTGAAAATAGAGGTTCTCAAACGTGTAAAAATTAAAATTCAAAAAAAAGGATTTTTAAATAATAAAAAATTAAAATCTGTAAATTTCTTGAATTTTATCCGAAATTTGAAATTTTTGCAATTTCTCAAAAACATTTATTAATGTAAAAATAGACATTACATATCAAGAAAAACAGTGGGCAATTATTTATTACTGAGTGGGCAAGGGTCTTTATAATAGAAAGAATGTTGACCTTCGCTGGAAAGGGAAAGTGAAAGTGAAAGTTGAATTGAAGTCAAGTTTAGGGAAAGTGACACAGAAGGGAGGGAGGAAGGAACTTCCTAGATTTTGAAATTTTTAATGGCAACAAGTCTAATAAGAAAACGACAACTGTGCTTTCCTTCTTCATCTTTGCTACACTTGTCATGGACTGAATTTTCACTGCTTAGTAAGTTTTTTTTACTATTAGTGTTACCATTAAAAGTCCAATAAATAATCTAAAAATTTCCAAATTAGCTTGACAAATTCAAGTTGAACTTCCTTTGCTGTCTTTTGGATGTAGTAGCAGATAATAATATTAATAAATAATTTTAAAAGCAAAAATAAAAAGTTCAAAATGCATTTTTTTTATAATTTTAAGTGATCACTCCAAATCAAATTGGCTATTTTTCAAAAAAAAAAAAAAAAAAAAAAATTAGCGAACCCACATTGGAAAAAAATCCGACTACGGGCTTCACTATTTATGTTTCTTTTTACCTCCTATGACCCGCCGGGCTTGGTAACGTGGGCCTGTGATCTAAGCAGAAGTTGATCATCTTCTTCACTTGCTATTCTTGCTGTTTTTGATTCTTCCGCCAGCATATTTGGATCTATAATATGCATCTGAGAGGAGCTTTGCTTGACCAAAATAACACACACGAGCAAACCACATCATCATCTAGACGAACATTGCTACGCTTCAAATCACAGTGAACAATCGTTGTTTTATAATTGTCGTGAAGATAATGTAATGCATGTGCTGCATCAAGAGCAATGTTTAGTCTCCGAACAAAGGCTTAAATGCAAGAATACAAGTGACTTCCCTTTCTTGATCTCCTTTTCTGGACATTTTAGCAAATTAAGCTCTTCTCCATCGCCACAAAACTTATTGTTTCAAATTAGTGACAATGCACTCACATGTTGGTTTTCACCTTCAAGAATATTATTGAAAGAAAGATTCAGATATATACTAAAATTTAATATTTTCTAGACCCTTTGAAATTCCTCCTGAATGGTGATAAATTGTTTCGCCAAAGATCTAAAGATTGAAAGCCTTTCACGGAAGTTTAAGAAGGTGAATTATCTTGTTTATCAAGATATTATAATGCTATATTAAAATATTAATAGTTATAATTGTAAAATTAAATATAATAATAATATAAACTATGACTAGAAAAACATTGAATCTTCTATAAATCTTGGCTAATAGTTGTTGGATTGCTTCCTTCAAGAAAATCATTCTTGATCAAATCCATTGCTTCGACCACATCCCTCATTTTGATTCTTCGTCTAGCTGATTCTGCTGAACATCTAAGCCCAATTTCAAATACTGAAACTAAGCATTCTTGCATATTTTCTGTCATCTTGCTCGTTTTCTCAATCCCTTCATCTTCTTCCTCTACTGATGGATGTTGATCATCTTTTTCACTTGCTATTCTTGCTGCTTTTGATTCTTCTGCTAGCATATTTGGATCTATAATCTCCAGTAGTCTTCTCGGCCACGCTTGCTTCACAAAATCGTGGAGATTTAAACTATCTTTGAACATTTCATCTGTTGGCCTTTTTCCTGTAAACATCTCTAACACAAGAATCCCATAGCTATACACATCCCCCATTTTTTATGCTTCACATCCCATTCCATATTCTGCAATTCATAACATAGCAATGTGTATAAATAAAATTTTATGCGATTCATTTCAAATCAAATGGAGGAATTAAAGTATACCTGGAGCAGCATAACCAGTAGTTCCCTTCATTCCATTTGTGCTGAATTGGCTTTGAGAATTTGAGAGCAGCTTTGTTAGTCCAAAATCACAGACATGAGCAACCATTTCATCATCTAGAAGAACATTGCTAGGCTTCAAATCACAATGGACGATTGTCGTTTTACAATTGTCGTGAAGATAATGTAATGCATGTGCTATATCAAGAGCAATGTTCAGTCTCTGGACAAGGCTTAAATTCTTGGATTGATTGTCAGGATGCAACCACATGTCTAAGCTCTCATTTCCCATGAATTCAAAGACTAAAGCTTCGAATATATTGACTCTGTCATCCACACCAGAGCAATATCCCAACATCTTGACAAGGTTTCGATGGCGAATGTTCATTAGAACTTTGCATTCAGCTTTGAAACTCTTAGAAGCACCTTTTACTTGAAGCTTAATAACTTTAATAGCCACTGGCCTTTTTACCTGCTCAAGAAATCCTTTATATACAGATCCAAAGCTTCCACATCCGATTAAATTGCTCGAAGAGAACCCATTTGTTGCGAGAAAGATGTCACTGTAAGATATCTTCAGTTTATCACAAGCTAACCGTTCAGGGTTGCTGTCCATTATTGAGGACTCAGAAGTTCTTTTCTTTTCTAATTTTGATGTCTTGTAGAACAAAAGAATAAAAGCTAACATCAAGAAAGCACAGAAGGCCACCACACCAGAACTTATGATTGCTAGCTTAAATCCAAGTGACTTCCCTTTCTTGATCTCCTTTTTTGGACATTTTGGCAAATTAAGCTCTTCTACACCACCACAAAGCTTATTGTTTCCAATTAGCGACAACACAGTTACATTTTGGAAAACTCCTCCATTTGGTATTTCACCTTCAAGATTATTGAAAGAAAGGTTCAAATACACTAAAAATTGAATGCTCTCCAGACCTTTTGGAACTTCTCCTGATAAATTGTTTTGTGAAAGATCTAAATATTGAAGGCCTTTCAGAGAAGCCAAAGAAGGTGGGATAGTTCCTTGAAAGGAATTATCTTGCATATAAAGATATTCTAACCCCATACAATTTCCAATGGTTGTGGGAATTTCACCTGAGAGATTATTTCCAAAAAGGAGTAGTGTTGTTAAGCTAGTTAACTTCCCTATTTCTTGAGGTAAATTACCCATTAATGAGTTCTGTGACAAGTCTAATGCTTGTGATAAAGAAGAAATGGTAAGAATCTCATGGGGTATGGCTCCACTAAGTTTATTTTGTGAAAGGACTAAACAATTCAAATTTTTGAAGTTCCCAAAATTGGAAGGAATGTTTCCTTCAAATCTGTTTCTTGATAAGAAGAGAATAGACAATTGAGTTAAGTTAGCCAAAGAAGATGGAATCTGACCTGAAAATTTATTTCCAGTTAGATCTAAAACTTGCAATTTTTGGAATTTCCCAAAGTAGAAGGGAACGACACCACTGAAAAGATTATAGTGCATCACTAACCCAACTAAATTGATATATTTTTCTAACCCTAAAGGAATTGTGCCTCTAATTTGATTACGCCCAAAATAAAATAAACTTAGTTCAGTAGACAAATTTGCAACAGAAATGGGAAAAAGACCTCCAAAATTGTTTCTACCAAAATCTAAGATTTTCAATTTGGTACAATTAATAAAATCCAAGTCATTACTTGAATTACTCCCTAAATTATTCCCATGAAGTCTAATCCTCCAAAGATTTTTTAAATTCCCTATACTCAATGGAACTTTCCCAACAAAATTATTCCAACCAAGATCAATAATTTCCAATTTAGAGGCATTGAATAAAGAATTAGGGATTGACCCAAAAAAATCATTTTCACCAATGCCAAAGAAATCAAGATTTGGGAGAGTGAGGCCTATATTTTGCTGCAAACTACCATTTAGTTGGTTATGAGTAGCTTGAAGCTTTGTTAAAGATGTGATATTAAAAATAGACGGAGGGATTATACCAGAAAATTGATTTATACCTATAGCGAAAGTCCTTAGCCTCGTTAATCTTCCAATATCATCAGGAACATTTCCTGTCAAATTGTTAAATGTGACATAGAAGACATTTAGCGACGAAAGGTTGCCCAAAGAGGCTGGAATTCCTCCATTTAGATTATTACTTCCAAGCCAAAACTCCTGAAGCTGAACTAAAGCACCAATTCCTGGTGGGATTCTTCCTGAAAGGTTATTTCCCTGTAAATCAATTTTCCTAAGTTGAGAACACAGGGATAAATTGCTTGGAATTTCACCTTCGAATGACTTATTAGTGACAAGGAAATACTGTAGATTAGATAACTTGCCAATTTCTTCTGGAATTTGACCAGAGAAGCTGTTGTTTTGGAGATTGATAATGCTGAGGAAGCTCAGGTTGCCAATATATGGTGATATTAGTCCAAATAAGTTCTGGCCTTGTAAAATTAAAGATTTGACTCTTTCATCCTTAGAGTTGCAGGAGATTCCAAACCAATTACAGAAATGGATTGAGTCATTCCACGGGTCCAAGATTCGATTCGGATCGCTTGTTATTGCTTCTTTGAACTTCAGCAAAGCAATCAGTTCAGTATCATTTCCCGAAGCATTCACTTGCATGCTCATAGTGCAGAACAGTAAAATAAGGTAAAGATAATTGCAGTACTTCATTTTGGTGAGAACTATGGAGAGATTGGTAGTTCAGGAATTTTCAGCGAGTGAATGAAATATTGGTACAGAGTATAAAATAATCAGGGTTGACTATATATAATATATTACATATGAAGCATAATGTAATTGAAATAGCATTTTTCTGAAGTTATAGAGCTTTCATTGTATTTTATTTTTGTTTGTTCTCTTTCTTCTGTCTTAAAGTCTTTTTTTTTATAATAAGGTTGACTTGGTTTATATACTCATTGTCTACAGAAGGTTATTGCATCAGTGAAAGGGACATAATCAGACCTGAAACCAATTTTTTCATTTAAAAATCACAATGTTCAATCCTTTCAGGTCAGACATAGTCATATCCATCGATCAATAGCTCATCCAACAGGGAAAAAAGAATGATATTGATTAATAAATTCAGTTAATTTTATATGCTATTATACTGCAATTTGGTCTCTGGTACGGAATAAGATTAATGAGTTCATTTACAACTTTGAATGTGCATTTCACAATCATCAAGACATTTGCTTTCGTGTTAATGTAATAGTCTCAGATAAAATATTGAGGCTGGAGATTGTCTTAAAATTTCCTGATGCATTGTAATGAAATTGCTGTAATGCTTTTTTGTCAGGCAATAACACTTGTTCTGCAAGTCGGAAATTAAAAATTGATTAGTCAAATGTATTGTATCAATTGACTTTCATTTTATTAATGTTGTGGATTATTTGGACTAAAAGAAAAAAATGTTAGGAACCAAGACTTTCTAGTGCATAAGATAAATTAAACAAAAGCCTAACAATCAACTCGTCCAAGAACAAGAACTGAGAGTCTTTTATTACAAAAATAAGAAATAAATAAATAAATAAAACATTGAAAGTTGAAACAAGAACTACTTGTAGTTGTGCAACTGGTATTTTTTGAAATGCTTGGGCAAATCACCTCAGCCAATCAAACAGAAGGTGTTTCTTACTAACATTAAGTTTTTGATGATGTTTCTCTAAATAGTAATTAATCAAAGAAAATTAAGATTCAACCCAGTAGTAAATAAAGCAAACATAACCAATTTTGTGACTGTTCTGTTCTTTTGCTGCATTCTCGTTCTGGTTTCTGCACAAAGTTCTTGTCAGGTGTCAACATTTCAAGTCACTGTAGTTCCCTTCCTCTGTTTGGCAGACCAAGTTAACACAAACAAGAATGGGATTTTATACAGCCAAATAAAAAGATAATGAAATTTGGCATTTAGCCTTTTATTGATCAAATAAATTCTCTAAAACAGAGAAAAAATGAGATTTTTACATCGATAATAGAATGTACCAAGTTGGACAATAACCCAATAAATTAAATACAGATCAAGGCAAGAAAGTTGCTTCTACGTTGTCTTTAAACCATTCATAGTGTTAAAAGAAGACGAGAAGAGCTTTGTCCAACTGAAAAAAACAGTACGACAAGGACAGCACTTCTCTCCGTGTTTATTTTTTTTCATCCCTATTTTCTCTCTCTTTTCTATTCAACGAACAGAAGCACAAATTGATTGTTGATTATACAACCCAGTTACCCCATTAGCAAACTGCCTGTTTCTTCTCCGCTTTGTTACAAGAATGAATCCTTCACTATCACTATTTTTCTTTTTATTTACATCTGTTGCTTTTGACTGTTCATGCTCACTGGCAGAAGAATATTGGTTCGTCTTTTCTTCATTTCCATAGAGAATTTTTATGATTGCACTGTCATTTGCAATTGCATCTGAAGAACTTTCAGAACTCTCGAACTTAGTGTCACTGTCAGCAGGCTCACTTCCAGCATCAACATTCTGCTGAACAGAATTCACAATGAAGCTCAGAAGTATCTGTCTTGCAAGTTCTGCCTTCTCAGACTCAGTGGTAGTCTTTTTAGAACTACCATCCTTATCGTTGTTGGATACCTTACCTAACTCCTCCATATTGCTCTTCTTTAGCAAAGTATTTGATTCACTCGGACTCGAATCTCTATCTCCAGGATTTGTTTGCCAAGCTTTCCCAGGTACAAACTCAGGCGCATGCGGATTCATGCTTCTAGGAGGTATTGCAACGGGAGTTGGGTATTTCAGTAAACTTTGTTTCATGCGGTAAGATCTAGTGGTTCTATAATACAGTGGTGATCTAGGTCCACACGGAACTCTAGCGGCAAGTGGGGGTGCCACAGGCTCTGCAAGCATACCTTGACTAGCTCTTACATCGTAAATGCTTGTCATGGCAACTGAGTTAAGCAAATGAACCATGGAGAGTGTTCCAGGACTGAATGGTTCAGCTGCAGCTGAAAGCTTACTTCCGTTTGGTTCACTGCACTTATCCTCATTGGAAGTAGGAGTCCCATCAATTTCAGATCCAGATTTTTCTGCTTGACTTCCAGTATCATGAATTCCATTGATTTCACCATCATCTGGTGCATTTTCTACAACAGAGACATTTTTGCTGTCCTCTGATGTCTCATTTGGGGTGCTGCATGTCTGAGTTTCAGTCTTTTTCTCATTTGATTGTTCTACTGACTCCAGTAATGGCTTTAAAATTGTACCTGGTGGTGCCAAAGCCACTTCTTTGTATGATGCAGATTTAGAAGCCATAGCAGTGAGGTTTGCCACCGAAGATGGTGTTTTAGGAACACAAGCTTTTGCCAGTTGTTTAATTGAATCCTCCACGACACCCATCCCACGTGGTTTTGCTTGCTTGTGTGGTTTTTGAGCTGGTGAAATGGTTTCCCTCCTGTAGTTGCTTTCTCTAGAGTAATCAGAACCCCTTATATTTAGCTTTGCAAGAGATGGTCTCCTACGACCAGATTTCCTGCCACCAGCATTCCCCAACCGCCCTTTAGGATTGGCTTCCTGCCATCCTTCATCTGATGCTGTTTCTTCAGCAGCTTCACTTGTAACTGTTGTTCTGTACATAGTGATATTTTCTTGTTCTGATTCTTCACATTGAACCATGTCCACCTTCAATTCTTCTGTACCATCACTGACCAAAGACACTGCATTTTCAGATCTGTCATGGAGCACGGCATGTTCAACTATTTCAGCTTGATGACCTTGATGGCCTTTATCACTAATCTGTAGTACCTGTCAAATTTTAGAAAAAGGAACATGAGTTGCTATCATTCTCTTCAAGTGGATAGACCTACTGGACCAAAGTTCAGTGAGCTCAAACTGTGATAAAAATTCAGCTGATACATCTAATTGTGCTGTAATGTCCATTCTAGAGGAATCTGAGATATGAGCTCTCACACAGGAAAAGAAACAGGTCTAAAAGTTTTCAGTGTTAGAGAAATGTCAAACTGATGTCTTTTCCCCCCTTTTTTTCCCCTAATTATGGGCATAGCGAGGTCAAATGTCAAGCTGATACATTGACCTCATGGAATAAATAGTACAAAAAGTTGATACAAACATGGTGCCGAAGTTAAACTTAATAACCACATGTGACTGATAATAACATATCAGGCTTTGTAAGAAAACTAACCAAAAAACCAACAGATTTTAACCGCAATTGAAGGATTACTTAGCAAGAAAGTAGGCCGTGGACCAATTTAAGTTCCAAATAAACAAGCAATATATACTACCTTCATGCGTCGCTGTTTCTTCTGTGTATCGCTTCCTCTAGAATATTGATCAGGACTAATGTAATCCAAGAGATCTGATACACTGCAAGAAAGGTCACAGCTTTTGGTACCCCAAGCTACAGTCACAAATCTAAAAACAAGTAATGTGGAGAATACCATATCAATACCTAAGGTGACCTTTACTTGCAATGGATGCATCTGGCTTTGGGGTTCCATTTCGTGCAGCTTCTTGCTGTTCTAGAGCTTTAGATTCAAAATATTCAAGCCATGCAGCAGCATCCTGCATTACAAAGTGTAGCACCTCAATCAGTATTTGATAAAACTTTCTCTGCCAGATTGACGACACAAGATCTTACATAGCTAATACTGCCTCACATTAAAACAAAAACCCTTTACACAATTATTTAGTATGCTTCCCAGACCCTTTAGACTTGGATAAGGATAACAATAAAGATTAATGATGAATCTCATGAACATAGCAACTCCCATAGCTTGGAAAGCTAAGCTGGAACTGGCTTGCAAATCAACACAGATCATGACCATGTAATTTTTTGGTACCTGTGTACGGAGGTCCTCGGGTCCAAGTTTTGCTTGAAGTATCTTAAGTGTAGTTTGCTCATGTTGGACACTGAGGGAATATGCTTCCATCAATGACAGAGCTATGGCTATGGCATGGTAGCTTGCAGCTGTCTGTTAGATAAAAAAGGAACAAGCAAACAACAATTAGCATTTAGACCTTCATCCTTTTCTCATAAAAATGTTTAGCTTATAGAAGACTAGTATGTGAATGGCCTTTCTGAATTTTTTGGGAGAAAAGGAAACCTGTATGTGATCCACCCCTAATAATCTCTGGTTGCACTTCAGAGCTTCATGCAGAAATCTCAGAGCCACGTGAACGTTTCCCATGCCCTCTTCCATCATAGCCACATTGATGTATGTTGCCGCAGTATTTGGATGAGATAGTCCACAAGTAAAATTAAGAAGGAAAAGAGCACGATTCACATATCTGCCAATAGTATGTAGGACCAATCAAGGGAGTTGATAAAAGCATAAAGAACGAACACCACAAATTTTACAATAACTAGATTACGAGAAGAAACTAGAACCACATAGTTTAGTAATCAAAAAGCTAGATTTACAAAAATACTCAGTTCCCATGTAAGTAATTAATTGCAAATTAAATGTGAAGGGATACATAAAATGGTAAGGTTCATTTGAAGAACTTTTGTTTTTTCTAGTATCTTTTATTGTAGAATACAGTTAATCAACTAATAAAATGTACAAAGATGATTGGCCAATACTAAAAGGCCAAGCCAATGATCATCTTTTACTTACTTCAAAGCCAACTGGATATGTTGAAGGCGATAATAAAACACAGAAAGATCTCCATAACTTTTCATTGTATCTGGATGATCAAGTCCGAGTTCCCTCTCATTAATATCCAATGCCTTTTGTTGATATACAGTTGCCTAACAAGGAAAAGAAAATTTTTCAGAAAAATAATCAGTTAACACATGAACGGATGTAAAAAAAAAATATTAAAAAAAGAAACATTGGGAACCTATCTGCAAATGTAATCAAAGCTGTTGATAGTTTCATATAATTAAAAACATTTAATACTTTGTTACATATTGCATTAGCTTGAACATGCAATTACCAAGCAATCATATTCATAGGATTAAACAAACACTAGTAACTTCCAAACTCTACTTTCAATTCTTGAATATTCATTCTATAATCAAAGTTAACTTCTTGAAAATCATTTATCTATGTCCAGTCCTCTACTACTAGTAAGCACCATCTTATCTTTTGCTTTAACAGATAATCTAACAATAAAGAGAAACAAGTACCTTTGCATAAAGAGAAACAAGAATGATGCAAACCCAAATTCCTAAAACCAAAGCTGTACATGGCAGGGAAGTTTAGTTACCTGATTAAAATCTCCTGTGTGGTAAAGAACTACAGCAAGAAGACTGTAAGCACTTGCAGTAGTTCGATGATAGGGACCACATACAGCTATCATCTTTGCTAGAGCCTTCAAAAATTTATAGTAGACCATATTATTCGATTAGACCAACAGGCTTCTAATATAAATAAAGGAATTATATAGCATTAAGTCCACAATGAACAAGTTAACACCTTTGTTCCATAATTAACCGCATCCTCTAGCTTTCCTTTATCAAGAGCAATCTTGGATGACTCCAATAAAGTTCGACCATCTGCAGAAGAGCATCCTACATGCTGCAATGCATGGCAATATCCAATTCAAATTGAATTTACTTATAGCTCAGAGCAAAACAAGAAAATCAGACTAATAAAAGACAAATTCCAACCTTGCACAAAGGAACAATGCTGAAAATGTCAAATTTCCTGAAGGGATTTGGGCATTCCATATCATAATCTCTTGGAACCAACTCCAACCCAACCTGGTAAAATTATTATTAGTAAGAAGCATGTTTCAAATATATTCAGCAGCTAGAATAGTTTAAATAATAGGTACCTTATGACAAAGTCCACGAAGTATTGAAAACTTTCTCAGGTGCAGAAATTCATCTTTTAACGTCCAACCAAATCTTCTAGAAAGAAATGTTCGTAGCCAACGCAATTTCAGAACATAATCATCTGTCATATTTTGGTCATTATCTTCTATGCCATAGGATCCAAGTAAGAAGTTCAGGGATGAAGCAATTGCTGCAGATAGGTCTGCTACATTGTCCACTGATGCAATAACTGCTTTAATTATGTGCTTGAAAGCTCTAGTAACCATCTCATGAATGCAAAGGGACTGTATGTGAGGAAGTTTCTCTGCCATTTCAACCTGATTACACCGAGAAACAACGAAATAGGAATATCTTACTTAAAAACAAAGTCCAAAAGTTTTTTATGATACAAGTCTTTCCAAAAGCATTTTACAACCACAAATTGTTATTTAAAAGGATTGCAAGAGTTGAAAAATCAATAGTTTCATCAAGCAATATGCTTCCTGAAGAATATTTAAAACTTCTACAATAGGCTTTGAGTTAGAAGGTTTGCATAAAAAGAATAGAAAATGTTCTATATACATATGCATACAATGAGAATAGATGACTAGATAGATACACTTGAAAAGAAAAAGGGAGAGAGAGGGAAACTTACCACCCGCCCCAAAGAGTGCATCTGCAGACCCCTTAAATGCATGAAATCGGTCAGCGTGCGGCCATCAACAGGGGAAAGTTCAAGTGAGCCAAAGTCTGTTACCTATTGAATCATGAAATCCAGATGAGGAGCTGCATAAAATAATAATAATAATGATAATTTATTGGCATGGTAAAATTCACTATAGAAACAGAATATTACCAGCTTTGGCAAAGCAATGTCATCATAATATCTGTATGCCATTTGGATAAGCTCATCTGCTGACTGTTACAAGAAATATAATGATAACATTTAGTGCAAAATATAAGCAAAAAGTGTTGGTACAACAACAAATATAAGTAGGAACAAACAAAAGAATATACTTCCAAAAACCTTTAAATGAAGGCCAGTTCCAGTCTCTTTCAGGCGCAAGAAGGCTTCTTCAGAAATCAATTCCTTCAATTTATTCTCACTGTTGGAATCCCCAGTGTCATGCTGTGTTTCATTAGTTCTCATATTTAGATTGCTTCGAGCAGTTTTATGTTCTTCCTTCTCAACGTTGCTATCAAAAGTAGGCTTCTTATCCCTTTTCTTCAAAAACTTAAATTCCTTTCCAAGACCTTTCACAGCATGATCAGTCTCAATATCCTCCTCAGAGTGTTTAGAATTAGTATCTGTTGGAGTTTCCTGCTTTTGCAGATGTTGCAACCAACATGAACCCAGCTCCCATCTGATGGACCTTTCAGTAGTAACTGGTATCCCCTCCAACTTGGTCAAACTCTCTTTAATTACTTGTCGAACCAGATGTTTAGACGCTTCTGAATCATCGAAGGTGAAGAGAGGTGACTGACCCCCAGATGATTCCACAGCACAAGATTTATGAAGCAGAAACCTTAAGCTGTAAAACATTTTGTACCAAATAAATCCATCGTAAATTATTTTTAAAGCAAATGCATTCAACACGAGTACATTTCCTTTAAAGCATATCTTACACTCTCAATAAAGCACTAAAAGTTTTTAAGACCTGCCCCTATTCTATTAGCTCCATAGTAACATTAATTGCACACCTTTATTCTTCACTTTCTAACCTTTCTTTTTATGTCAATTTGTTATGTTTACCTCTAACCTTCATTAGTCAGTTCATCAGATTGGAACCATAACACAATCTGAGGATGCGCTTCCATGATATAATTCTCCTCACAGCTCATAGAGTCATAAATCATGTTCCAACATGTTATGGTAAAAAAATCTCAAACATGTTCTCATTTGAGCAATAATTCCCAGAATACAAGCTTTTGGACATCTTTTTCCAAGAAAATAGGCAGCAACAGCCCTCTGCATCATGACATTGGATAAGATAAAAAAACACAAGGCTCATATCTGACGAGAGCCACAAGCTAATTAATTTTCTACATCTTATTGTTTATTCACAATTTTTTCTTCATTTTGCAATTAATATAGGATCTGCTCCAAACCTATCGTATACATGTCCCAGCTGAACCACAGACATGACTAACAATTAATTCCAATCCACATAATTTCCTAGAAATAAGTCAAATGTATGTGCTATGCAGGTTGTTCAGTACTCATAATAGAGAGAAAAATTGGCTTATAGTTCAGACCTGTTAATGTTTAGAGCATTGGATCCTCCATCTGGTTGATCATTAATTTCAATATCTTGGGCCTCAATGTTTCTTTTCTTCACATCACCAACAACTCTCACTGTTGCAGTGTAACCACAATGCCTCACAATGACAATACCCAGTGACAAAGTATCCTGTGAGAATTGGTGACATAATTTTAGCCTCCTTGCTTATAAAAATTTTGAAAGATTCAAAATTTCATTTACAAGTACAAACTTAGCATTCTACCATTCTCAAAAATCTTCAAATTTCACCCAGTTGAAATGATTTGGTCATATGCATCAAACAAAGATTAATAGGCTGCAGCAGAGAGGGGTTGTCAAGTTACAGTTTGGAAGCACTATATGCCAGAATGAGTTGAAGACCAAAGAGGATGTAAATTTTGCAGTAAAAATGATACTGTTATGTTCTTTCATAGAAAATAGAATGGCGAGATTGGATTGGCATCGATAATACTTAAGGATGAAGACTTGAATATGGTAACCTTTTTCTCGTTAAGAAGAGTAGACTTGATTTTGATACGTTTATTCCTTAAGATGATTAAAATGTGTTAAGGTTGTGAAATTATGTACTTACGCAAGTTTCAGCTATGCAAAAATATGTATATATTTATGCATGTAAGTACGTATGTAGAGAAGTAGAGAATGATGGCTGGGGGGAGGAAAGAAGGAAAATAGATTGCAGATGGCTTAGGTTACATAGGTAATTAGTAGGAATGAGATAAAAAATTAAAGAAAAGAGTGCACCCTTTTTCAGCCTTCGTCATTTTTGCACATACAATTTTTTATGTGAGCAAGCAAGTGAGCAGAAATAAGACAAATATGAAGAAAAGGAAGAACGTGCTTACATGAACAACTACACTCTCATCTGCAGTTACCCCTTTAAGCAAATTCCTCTGAGCAACTTCCTTAGCAGAGATACCAGATAATTGTCTGCCATCAACTTTTTCTCTAGACTTCAAGCTTGCATCTGCCACATCATGCTTTACAGCAATGGACAAGTCTCCTACACGTTCTTCAGACAGAATTGAAACTGAAACCAAGTCTCTTGCACTTAAACTGGAATTAATGAGGCGGCATATTGCTCCAACAGCTTTGAAAATTGCAACATCAACAAATTGGCTATGAAGCAAAAAGGCCTTTCTGTCTCGTGTCACTCTCTCCTCCTCAGTCTTGCATGGTAGGCTAGCCAATATTGCAAAATCTGTGGCCCATGGCCGCAGATCATATTCACCATTTCTTCCTTGTCCTCCACCATTGCCACCCCAACTCTCATCTTCCGTAGGTAGGGATGAGAAATTTGATGGAGATTCAGCAACGGGCGGGGGAACAAGCCATGTATTTGCTCGAAATCCATAGGGAAGATTACCAAACTAAAATGAAAAATAAATGAGACCTCAGACATTTTTTCCAAGAAAATAATGTCATCAATTGCAAACGAGATCAGTGAGTGTAAAAAAATGTCACCTTATTATGCTCTGCGAACGCTTTCATAAGGGCATCATATGCCTGCAATATCAAAGAACCAGGTTTGTTAATCCCAAAGCAGAGAATAATAAGGCAACTGGTTTCAAACCAAAACTAGTTGTGTACAGGATAAACTGATAAAACCCCATTTACACAGGAATAATAAACCAAGTAAAGCAAAATACCCACGTTGGCAAAAGCTCGGCTAAGATTTTGCAAAAGATCCACCAAGGAGTGGCTTTGGGAAAATTGCTTTCCCATGGTATAGAACCCCTTAGATGACGCAACCACATGAATTAGCTTCCCATTACAGATTTTAATCTGCAAACATCAATCACAATGAAGATTCAGGAAACTGAGTTGCCATTTGTAATTCATCTCGTTAAAAAAAAAAAAAAAAAAAAAAAAAAAAAAAAAAAAGAAAGCGTGACTTTCTTTGCTTTAATATCTCTAAAATGAAAGTATAATGTGGATTTGAAGTAAAATATGCAAAACCAAGATAAATTGCAAAACAGTCAAAAATAGTTATTTAAAAAAAAAAAAACGGGAAACAAAATCGTGTACCTGAATTTCAAAATAGTCACCTTCGCGCCTTTGCTCTCCATCTTTACTGGTACACCTCCTCAAATCTACATACCGAAATATAAAATATAATAATAAAGCAAAATTTTTAGATTTTTAAATTTAAAACGAAAAAGAAGGTCAAAAGAAGAAAACTCACTGAGGATGGGAGGGGAGAGATGAGAAAAGGAGAAGAATTCATAGAAATCTGAAAGCTTTGGTGTCGGATGAATAGCCGCCATGTCCAAATTCTCCGATACTGCCGCGGAAACAGACATCGTTCCTGACGACGATGCTGTAGACGGAGAAGATGATGTAAGGGACCCATTGACATCAGACAGTGTTGATGAGCTGTGATGGGGCCTAGTACTAGTGTTAGATTTTTTGGACTTTGATTCTGATGGCGGCGTTGACGGCCTTGGTCGCCTGGGCTTGGCAAACCTGGTGGTGCAGGCCACGATGTCCAGAAGCCTCCGCACATGAGCTACGGCTTGAGCTTCCTCTGCATAGTCCTCTGTTCAACGACAGTGGCAGAGATGTGAATAAGCAGAGAATATTGGGTAAGATGATATTTTATATTTTAATAAGAATAATTAACCTTTTTGATAGTTAACCAAAAACGACAACCATTTTTCAGGAGAATAATGAAACAGATACCAAGAGCACAAGGAGCATGAAAAAGGGTATCTTTATAAGCAAAAGCTAAAGGCAACGACTACACCTGCGAAACGACAAGTTTTTCTTATAATAATAAATTTAATTATTAGTATTAATTTATTATTTTTCTTGAGGGATTACTTTATTAATTATTACATTGATTTGGCGGAAATTTTGTCACGACTATGTGCATGACACCTGACTCACGCGTAATCGGAGCCGGCGGCGGAGCTTCACACTTGGTTGCTTGACTCCTTACAACAATGCCGTGCCGTTTCAAATGCTATTAGTATAAGTTTTTTATTTTTTTTAAAAAAAAAATTAAATGATCATTTTAAAGCAAATTGTAAAATAATTAATACTTTTATTGCAGCTTTAACTTTTCTATTAATTAAAAATAATAATTTATTTCAACCAGCAAAATAGTGTTAGACAAAAACTACTGCGGCTAATAAGAAAATGTTGGGGCAATTCGAAAGTAAATAATATTTACTTTTTATGATGTGTCAACAGTTAACTTTATTTGGTTTTTTTTATAATAATTATAATATCATTTGAGTAACTTGATTTAATTTGAAATAATAATTCAATAAAAATAAATTATTTATTTATCACGTGTGAACAGTTAACTTTATTTAGTTTTTTTTTCTTTTTTATCTATAATAATTGTAATATAATTTGAATAGCTTTATTTGATTTGAAATAATAATTCAATAAAAATAAATCGTTTATTTATCATATGTGAACAGTTAACTCTATTTATTTTTTTATCTATAATAATTATAATATTATTTGAGTAGCTAGATTTGATTTGAAATAATAATTTAATAAAAAAAACACTTTGTGAACAGTTAATTTTATTTATTTTTTTCCTTTTTTTATCTATAAATTTGTTTAGGTATCTTGCTGTATTGTAATTATAATTCATACTGCTGACATAATATCACCGCCGACATGATTTCCGACGTACCAAAACTTCAAATTAACAATTTTTTTTTCATGTAGAAGAATTACAGATACACCTACCTTCAACAATTCTCAGCAAACAGGGCTTCAAAGCAACAATCTCTATCCTGTCATTCAACCTCTGCCCTTTAACCTGAAATTGAAAAATAATTTAAACTTGCAAATTAATTAATTAATATCAGAAAAAAATAATATTGAATTATGCTCACTTCATGAGATAAAGAATAGTTGGTTATATGGCATGTTTCGACATTCACAGCCAATAGTTTCTTCACATCAAGTATCCTGTCAGTGGAGATACCCTTCAAAAATAAGAAAAAAATCAACTAGTAAGCCATCTAATTGTTCTTATTTAACCTAATTTTTTATTTCTTTTTCAAAATTTAATGCCCTACGGTAAAAAAATATCTACCTTGAGGACAATTTGAGAATCATACGGAGTTATGACAGTAATATCGACAAGACTGGGAAGTACCACTGCAAGAAACAGATAACTGTAAGAAAAAGGGAAAAGAAGAAAATAGATTAAATTAGAGAAAAAAAAAAAAGCAAAAACCTTTCTCTTCTTTCCTTTTCTTCTCAGCTTTAGCTTTGTTTGACTTGCCTCTACCAGACCTTGGGGCCATTTCTGATCTTTTAGAGGATTAAAAAAAAAAAAAAAAAAGAATACAAAAGGCTATAGCTATATATATATTTATTAGAAAAAGAATCTGAACCAAAAGAATTTAGATAACCATTGGAAGAAATTAGTAGAAAGGTAACGGATTGGCAAATAAAGAAACCAAATGAAAAGAAGGATAGCAAGAAAGGAAATGCAGAGGAGGAAACCAAATAGAGAGAAGAAAGCTAATTAGCAGTGAGAGAGAGAAAGAGAGGAAATATGAAATCTTTCCCAAAGATCGGATAAGGGTTTTGGGTGGGTTTACCCTCTTTGGAGATTTGTAAGCAATTCTGACCTCTCCTTGCTAAAGGTTTGCTTCTCTGTTTCTAAAACGATAGCTTGTTGGTGCCCTTTTATATTTATATGGAGGCCAAGAAAAGCCCAAATGGACCATATCAGTATTTGTCCTAGGACAAAAACAAAATGGTGGGACCAAGATTTTTGACCGTTGATACATCGAAACGTGGAGAGTATCGGTTGATTGCAAGTTGAGCTGTAATTAGCCGTGCAGATTTTGTTTTATCAAACGTTGGGGTCTTTGGTTTTGCCTACTAAGTACCAATTATACATACATTTGATTTTAAATTACGGTTTTGTGATTGTGTTTTTGGAGGTGATTAATTGGAATGCTAATTTGGCAGCACAAAAGGGATCTTATGAGAATCTTAATATTCTTAGTAACTTAATTAATTTTATTACATATTAATTCTTTTTTATTACAATTTAGACCATTTGATAAATTTACGAAATTATTTATTTAGTTAAAAAAAGTGATATCATTTTATTTTTTGATCCATGATTAAATTTAAGTAAATTAATTTTATTTAAAAAACGCCGTTCAGTTCAATTTTATAAAAGAAAATTCAATCAAATGTCATTTTAATTAGTTGTCACTAATTAAAAAAGGAAGTTGAAAATTTTCTCAACCAATTAGATTGATGCATAAAAAGAACAAGTAATGGAGATAATTACAATATATGTAATTATAATTGAATGAAGACAGCACTACTAAGTACTACCTAATTATAATTATTTAATTTAAACGGTCCACTTAAGAAAAATTGATGTCAATTACAACTGCTTCTCCGATGGTTTGGGAAGAGTAAAGTTTTGAATTGAGTGGGTTTTGTCTTATTGCTTGGCTGTGCTTATTTGAGTATGTAGTCAACATATTCATCGCTTTTCCTTCGTTCATTTGGCTGAACTTTTTGTGAGAAGGAAAATCCAACCATTAATCACAATTGTGTTCAAAAGTGTGATTAAAAAAGAAAATTAATGATATGCCTACTCAAATTAATAATATAAAAAACAAGAAAATGATAACAATTATTCAATTTTTAATGGAACCGGTGCACATTGTATGATGCAAACCCAGTAAAGCACGACATTATACTATTAACACTCCAGCCTAGCTAGCAGCCTACTGCATATCATTTCAAACATGTGTTTCGAATGATCAAATAAGTTATAGGAATGCATTTTGATTTTACCAAAATTGGGAATCTCTCTTTTATGGAAATTTGTTTTGTTTATGCATTGTGATTTGTGAGTGTGTGACTCACATCTTGTCAAAATCAAAATTATGGGTTTTTCTTTTTTAAAAAAAAAGAAAAATAGTCACATCCAATTTTCTTTTTTTGTTAGAAAAAAAATAAGATTATTAAATGTCGTGGGATTTTTGCTTGAAATAAACTAAACTAAACAAAATTTTGGTTTAAACCATTTAGACCGATAACCAACCTTTTTCATAAGGATCAACTAAACTGAATTGAATAGTCGGTTTTTTATTCCGTTTAGCCAATAATTTTGTTCATCAAAGGTGCAATTACTCTAAATTTTAATTTCTAATATTATATGCAAAATATGCTTGAAATATAATATACTTCTATAGATCCAACCACCTTTTAATGTACAAATCTAACAATGGTTTCGGCTTATAAAAACTCTAATAAATTAAAAAAAATACAAGTTTAATCAATTTGGGTTTTACGATAAAAATGGATAATTTTTACTGAAGAGTTCTGAACTATAGGGGTAATCACTTAATGGGATACTATATTCAATTTGTATCTGTAAAATGTCCAGACTCTCCAGTTTATAATAGTAAAAAACATGTCGCCGCAATTGTGAAATTTTGATGGCCGAATTGCTACGTTTTCACGCGTGGCATTTTTCTCTCTCCTCCATCTCAGCAATTAGACCTTAACCCTAATCCACCTCTCTATCTCTCTCTCTTTCTCTTTTTCGCTTCGTCTCCGTTTCTAGCGAGCGCGAAAATCACAATCGACATAGTCGCGTCTTTCTTTTTTGGCGACTCTAGTGCAAACAATTATCTTCAGCCTCTCTCCCGTTGACGACTGAGCTCTAATTTTTTTCTGTTTCGATTGGCACAACAATCACATGAAAAACGATCGAAAAATCGCGTCGCAATCTCTTTAATTCTCCGGTAAAACCGTCAAAGACCAGTCGAATAGACCATTCTCTTGATACTAATAGCTTCACCGGCCACTATAATTGTTAAAAATGGAGACGAAGCAAGAAAGAGATAGAGAGAGAGGGGGTGGGTTAAGGTTAAGGTTTGATTGCTGAGATGGAGGATAAAGAAAATGACACGTGTGAAAAACATGGCAAATCGAAATTTTACAATTGTGGCGACAGACATTTTACTGTTATGAATTGGAAAGTTTAGGTATTTTATAGATACAAATTGAAGATGGTACTCCATTAAGTGATTACCCCCATAGTTCAGGGCCCTCCAATGAAATTACCCCAATAAAAATATATCAAGAATTTACTTTTTCATTACTATTCACATTATGATTAGTGTAAAATTTTTGCCATTTAAAAGAATTAAAAAGTAAAATTTCAAAACCCAACAGTAGCTAAAGATCGCTATTTGATTAAAATTCAATTATTCAACAACTAATAATTTGAAATTATAATTCAAAATATCGAAAAGGACATTTACTTATTGAAGAATTTTGGCAATTCAACTTAGTTATTATTATGAACCCACGATAGGTAACCAACCAACGAACCAAATAAATCTAAATAAGTTTCTAATACAGTGATTGAATTTTTTATTTTTTTTTTCTATTTGAATATCAACGCTCCTTGTCTTTTAATGATTTCCAATATGAAAACTTAACAAGTGATGATATATATAATGCAAAAAATTATAAAAACTTATTTTTCTCTTAAAAATAAAATAAAAATTGATCATGCAAAGATTTTTTACGTTGTTGTGCAACTTGCAAGTCCCTCTCATGCTTAAATAAGCAGGTGTCTCCATGACTAATAAATTTTACTTATAAGATTAATAAATATGAAAAATATTTTATTTATGATCAATATTCGATTGAATTAATAAAAATAAATTATATTTTTATATAAATTTTATTTATAAAATTTACGCGTGAATTAATCCCATCTGTAAGGAAAAAAATAGGATATTAAGTGATTAAAAAAAATTCTATTGACAGTTCGTAAATTTTTTAAAAATAATAATAATTATTTAACAACAAACAATAAAAATTGTGCAAAACAATGTCCATGTAATGTGATTGTATGTAATTCTTAGATGGGCACAGCTAGGTGACGGGAGTCCCGTCATAATTGAAGTATTAAAATAATATTAAAAATGTGACTTATATATACAATTACAAAGATAAAGTACATGTGAATCCCGCTTTTAATATTTTAAAATATATATAAAATTCATTTTTAATATTATTTTAATACTCTCATAACGACGGGACTCCCATCGTTTAGCATTTCACTTCTTAGATTACATGTGGTAATGTTGATGAGGAGAGGGTATTACCATTGTTCTTGGGGGCCGGTTTAAAGTAATTGGACCAACTCAAATTGTGTTAGCATTCCAATATCAATTAACAAGCTTAAGGACAATAGATCAAAAAAATATGCATCAAAACAATAAATAAATAAATTTAATGCAATAAAATAAAATTCACATTAAACTCGAAAAAAGATTTTGAAGGAGATAGTTTGCCTGCAACGAAAGCGTGGTAAAATGTCATGACTCATGTGGTGACTGGTGACTGATTGAAGCAGTCGATTTTGACTTTTAACACATGCATTAAATTTTAATTTAAAAGTAATCCCTGTGCTCACGCTTGTATTTGCATTGTTTAATAAAATATGTTTATTAAAAATTTAATTAATAAAATTATTTTATCCTTCTTCACTCCTAATTCATTAAAATATATTAATAAAAAGCATTTATTTAATAAACAACTATAAAAATTATTATGCAAAAAGTAATTGTTCAAATGTACAAAATTAAGAAACTTTATAAACATTTTGAGATATTTAAAAAAAATAGTAAAAAAATAAAATGTGACAGAGTAAATACTAATCTTTCCTTAAATATTAAAATATTATATAAATCAATTTTAATATGACTAAAGCTCTTGTTACGTTGTAATTTAGTTTATTGTAGATGACTAAAATTCTTGTTAAACCTAATAATGTCGTGAATAGTTCCTTGTACTGCTATTTTTGAGTCATCTGCCTTCTTTTCTTATCACAGGGGAAGTTGGCAGATTTGATTTGGGTATTCATTTCTTATTTAGTAGCTTAATGCTATGTATAAAAAAAAAAAATAGTATTAAATTTAAATTTATTATTTGTTATAAGGTAACTAAGTGCTAAGTTCTTTAAAGACTAAGCGTGTGATTTCGTCAAGTTAAGGGCTCAATTCTCTAAAGCTAAGTGCCTTCACAAGGTTAAACACCTTCTTCGAGCTATGGGCTCAAATCACCATGCTTTAAGTGAGCAAAAAGGCTAAATACCCTTTTCGAGTTACGGGCTCAAATCGCTGTGATCTAAGTGAGCAAAAAAGATTTAGTACCTTCTTCGAGCTACGACCTCAACTCGCCATGCTTTAAGAGAGCTGAAAAAGGCTAAGTGCCTTAAAAAAAAACTTCTAATTGTAGATGATGCAGATCAGTTTACTATGGTAATTGGTATGCAGGAACGATTTTATCCATGAAGCAAAATTATAAAAACAACAAGGGACAAATGTCTTGTTTGAAGTTTGGAGTTCAAGAATTGGATCATCCTGCAAATGGTTTCCGAAAGTATTCTAAAAATGTAGCGAGTTATTGTGGTGGACTTCCTTTAGCTCTTCGAGTTTTGAGTTCATCTTTATCTGGAAAAAGTATATCAGTATGGGAAACCATACTGATAGTAAAATTCAACATATTCTTAGAATAAGCTCTTTAGAATGATCACAAAAAAAACTTATTTCTTGACATAGCTTGTATTTTCAATAGAATTGGCTTGTTGGCATTCAAAATCTCAATAATCGTTGTCTAGTAACTATCAATGAAGAAAACAAGTTGATGCATCAATTGCTTAGAGACATGGGACAAGAAGTTGTTCACCAAGAATCACCTGATGATCCTAGAAAACGTAGTAGACTTTGTGATAATGTGGATGCAACTAATGTATCGCTACAAAAGACAGTAAAAAGATAATTTTATCATCTATGCATTTGTGCAAAGCTTATAATTCAAAAAGTTCGCATTGCAAATGATCAAGCTCATGATCTAAGACATGGTGTCAACCCTGCAAGTGTTCTTTACATTGAACTACCCTATTTGGATTTACAACAATGACCTCTTTGAATGTCTATACTTTGAATAATGATATATAGTGAAGTCTGCCTACTATCTTCTTTTTCTTTTAAACAGTTTCTAGCAGAGTTGGAAATACTTAACCAAGCCATTCTCATGGTCTTGTTAGAATCGCCCAACTTTAGAGTACTTCCTAATCTCGAGAAACTGGTGCTTAAAGATTGTATAAACTTGGTCGATATTGATGAATCCATTGAAAATCTACAGAAACTTATAATACTGAATTTAAAAGAGTACAAAAGCCTCAAGAAGCTTCCCCTAGAAATTGCCATGTTCACATTTTTTGCAGAACTTATCATTTCTAGTTGCTCAAATCTTTTTGAGCTACCAAAAGGAACTTGTGAAGTTGCAATCATTAAAAATATTGCCATCAATCAATAAAATTTTAGCAAGAAAATTTGTTTAATTTGTAATAAATTATGATTAAATTGACTATATTATCTTTATTTATAATAAAAAGAGGAATTTTTGAGAATTATAGCAGTTAATGTTCGCCACTTATAAAGGGTAAAAATGAGAAAATATAATTTATTATTTCTAAAATACACAAATATGACATTTATATATAGATACGATACTTTCACAAATGTTAAAGGGAGTAACAATTCAAGATATGCTCCCTCAAACTCTAAACCTATCAAATACTATAAGTGATAAAAGTGAGGTTTGGACTGAAATTTATATGAAAAATTGTTGCCAAACAAAATTTTATTTATGGACCGAAGGAATAACACACGATATAAATTAGTTTTAAATGTAGAAAAAAGAGTTTAAAAATTATTTTAAAATTAAACTATGTTATTGATATACATATTCACATATTCTACATACATAATGTGAATTGGAACAATTAATTAAGTCGGATAAATTGTTTTTAATTAATAAAATCAAATTCCAATTAGTAATAATAATATTTATCCAATGGTTTTTTTGGATTTTTCGATGTCCTTGTACACCCGCTACCGGTCGACTCCTAAACTCGATATGGAGCCGTGAGAAACCGGAACTAAATTGGGATTCTCGGTTTGGGTCCGATTCAGAACCAACATTACGTCAGAGTTAGACTGAACACAAAAGAAGTACAACTGCAATAGCAAGGGTCTCCAAAAACTACGAAGTCCCACTACGCTTCACTTTAATCTATCACTCGCAGAAACGGTTTACGAAACTAGTGACAATGCCGGAGCTACCGGAGGTGGAGGCGGCGAGAAGGGCCATAGATGATCACTGCTTAGGCAAGAAGATTAAGAAGGCCATTATAGCAAATGACCCTAAAGTCATCGACGGTGTCTCTTTTTCGGATTTCGAGGCTGCACTAGTGGGAAAAACTTTAATTGCTGCTCTTCGCAAGGGCAAGAATCTCTGGCTTCAGCTCGATTCCCCTCCTTTTCCTTCATTTCAGTTTGGTATGTTTTTACGGCCTAAGAAAAACAAGGATATTGAAATTTTGAGAGCGAAATAAAAGAGAGAAATCTTAGGGTTTGGTTTTCAGAGCGTTTGTGCTTTAATTTTTTTTAGTAAAGCATCAATTTTGTTGCAACATGCAAAGGGAAGAGCTAATAGGATAGCAAAGGTTGTCTTTAGCTGGATAATACTTGTGGAATAAATGAAACTATGATGCAAAATTGACTTTTTCTGTTTACTGTATCATGATTCTTTCAACACCATATCTAAATTTTTTTTTTAAGTGGAAGTTCAAAATTTTCACCTTTCTTTAACATTTTGAGCAACCTATGAATTAAGAGAGGCATTCCTGGTGGCCTGTTTCTTATAAATAAAATTTATTTTTCAGGTATGGCTGGTGCTATATATATTAAGGGAGTTGCTGTTACCAAATATAAGAGGTGATTCATTCGCTGCAGTTCCCAGGACTGGTGGTTCTTGCAATGTTTGTTTATACAAAAAATGTTATTTATTTATTTATTTATTTATTTTAAATGTTGAAGGAAATAATATACAAGATCAACTGAGATGATTAAATGACTTTTACCTTCCCAGTGATGTGTTTCTGCATGGATTTAAGTAATTCAAAATGGAATGGCAACTAGCATATACATCATTGTGTTTGGCACCAATCTTTCTGCTTGTAGCATGTTCGAATGGCTTCTTGAAATAGGAGACTGCAGACATAAAAGGGTAGTTCTGAGTCTCTAGGAATCAAACAAATTATCTGAAAAGACAATGGGGCATAGAAAAGCCGAGAAGCCATTTCTTTCTGTCCTTTTCATTTCTTGCTGGTATTTGTTTGTTATTTTCTATAAAAGAACTGAATGTGGAACCTAATAGTTTATACATGTAAGGAATCATAGTTCTTTTATTCATTGACAAAAGCACAGGACCTAAATTGGGTTAGCTTCTTGTTCAATTAATATATTATATATTATAACATCTTAAGTTTAATCATTTGAACAAGGTTAAATCATTTACCACACTACTACTATTTTAATTCACTTGTCAATCACATCATGGCACTAATATGACAGCGATTCTTATAGAATGGAATTTAGGGGATCGTTTGACTTTAATGACTTGGAAAATCTCAAGATGAAATAGATTGTTCTACTATAACGTTTCCTGCTTATGGCATGATCTTCAGTTGTTAATTGTAGTAGAGTGCTGATTACAGGTCTGCTGTGAATGACACTGATGAGTGGCCATCCAAATATTCAAAGCTATTTATTAAAGTAAGAATTTACTCATTTTCATGAATAATATTGTGTTTCTATTTGATTTGTAGTGTTCCATTTGTATGCGGTTCATGGGAGTGGTGCCTTTTGACTGTGAACTTTAGTGCCAGAATTGGCAGGTTTATTCACTTACGTTTAGGAGAATTACTAGGATTTTGTTGTGAGCATTCTAAATTTGGTTTGATTGAATGCTTTGGAACTCATTAAATTATATCTGAGGCCCATTACATGCTTGGAAAATTTTCTACATTTCAGGTTAGTAGTTCAGATATCTATTAAAATCTGCATGTTTTTAAAGAAAGAAAAGAAGACAAGTAGTGCCTTAATTAACTTTTGTAGACAGTATAGCTGAATGGTATGATGCTGTCATGTATTTTGGAAATTAATGTGCTGGATTTTAGTTTTGTAGATATGCTATATGAACGTAAACCAAGAAGTGGTGTGAAATATACTTCTATCATTTGAAGTTGCTCAGCCCGTATCATTTAACTAAGATGTAATAAACCTGCAGCTAGATGATGGCCTAGAGCTTTCTTTCACCGATAAGAGGCGATTTGCTAAAGTCCGCTTGCTCAAAGATGTAACTACCTTTTGCTATTCCACATATTTCGGTGCTTATCTGACTTGGTAACCTTGTTGATTTTTTTTATTACCTTATTTATTTTGTTTTATGTGTTGCAGCCAGCTTCTGTACCTCCAATTTCTGAGCTCGGCCCTGATGCATTATTGGAGCCAATGACAGTTGATGAGTTTTATGAATCCTTATGCAAGAAGAAGATTGCAATTAAGGCTCTTTTACTCGATCAGGTGAAAAAAGCTTACTTTCTTTATCATTTCCATGATAATTAAATGAGGCTGACAACTGTGGCAAAGGGTTAACCATAGACCTTGAACTGCATAGTTTGGAATTCCTTTTCATTTTGAAATTTAACCATTTGCATGGAAAAGAAATGGCTAGAAGAGTAAGAAGAAGAAAACTCTAAATAAAAAAGTCACGACCACATTTGCATAACAAGAAGTGGTCATAATGAGATTTCTGCGTTGATAACTTGGAATACACGTTTCAAAGTTAATGAACTATAGATTTTTTTTTTTTTAAGTTCTTGTAGTTTGCAGTACATTCAAAATCCATAAAGAAGAATTTTTACTGTTCTATGGCCATTTCAAATGCTGTAAAAATATAATTTGAGTAAGAATCTAACTTATTGTTCATCTCTACAGAGTTTTATTTCCGGTATTGGCAACTGGGTTGCAGATGAAGTGCTATACCAAGTTAGTGTACTTCCATACAATGCTAATTTTATTATTTGATCAAAGTTGTAATCCTATCTCAGCACATAATTTTGCCATCATTCTTGAGGCTTTTGATTTAGATAGATCTAGGTAACACCTTATGCTCCCTTGTTTTGCTGTTTTAACTATATTAAAATGATTTCTCCCTAGGAGTTACAGGGCTTCTGAAAGATGATTACTAGTAAAATATGTGCGAAGGAAAAAAAGTATCTGAAACAGATGAGTACTTACACCCAAAATGTAAATAAAATTCATACAATTTTAGGAGGTTGAGGTACTAGCAATAGAGGAATGAATGAGTGGATATTCTCTGTCATGGCCTGTTCATTGTTACCAAAAGAGCACCAGGTATGCTAGCAAAGAGTTGCTTGGCTGAGTAAGTGTGGAAATTAAATCAGGCTAAAATACTAGACGAGAAGTAACATCATTGCCAATAATATAATACAGTATGCATATGCTAAAAAACCATTATTTGATGGAGTTTTATGGTTCTGTATTTGGTTTTTATTGAGATACTTCATTTTCTGCATAAAAATTTATTCATTGTGTGAATGGCCTCTTATCTCATTGCTATTGCCCAAGTCAAATATCAGTGTTTGATTATTTTGTATTTTTTGCATTGTTGCAGGCCAGAATTCATCCACTGCAAGTTGCTTCCAGCTTGTCCAGAGAAAATTGTGCAACATTATGCGAGTGCATCAGGGAGGTACGATAAAGTGCTCTACTTTCCATCAAGACACTTATTTGCAGTTGTAAAATATTTATTTTCAAAACATGCAATTTTCATGGAAAAGTAGAAGATAATATCTGTAGGTTATTCAATATGCGGTTCGAGTTGATGCTGAATGCAGCCACTTTCCTATTGAATGGTTGTTTCATTTTCGATGGGACAAAAAACCTGGAAAAGTTAATGGTAAGATACTTTTGATATGAGAGATCAACTTGACAAAACAATTGTTTTTACAGGTCCTTGAAAAAGCAATAGAAGTTGAGGCAGATAGTAATCAGTTCCCCGATAATTGGATTTTCCATTCTCGCGAAAAGAAGCCTGGGAAGGCTTTTGTTGATGGTTTGGCTCTTGACCTATATGATATCTCACATTGTCGCCCTCTCTTTTTCCTCTGTATACTTGTTGCTTTCTGTTGTAAGAGTGGCGCAGAGATGATTTTTAGATGTCAATTCTGGCATCACTCACCAGTCTGATTATATTTCTTAACAGTTGTTTGATTGGACTGCATACTAACAATGACAAGTTCTTTTTGTTATTCAGGGAAGAGAATTGATTTTATCACTGCCGGTGGAAGGGTACGACATTCCAAAATGTTGAATAGTATTTCTTTTTATCTTATCATAAACCTTGGTATGCATAAGTACTGGGTTGGCACAAAACAAATAGCAGTTTATTCTATGTATTTTTGGTTTTAGACAACAGCCTATGTACCAGAATTGCAAAAGCTGAGTGGAGGCCAAGTCGCAAAAGCAGCAGATAAACCAAAAAGACAAACTTCAAAAAGGAGAAAGGCCAAGGGCGACGATGAAGGTGAAGATGTTGAAAATGGAACGGCAATCGAGGAAGAAGATACTGCTAAAAAGGCTAAAACAAAGAGAGAGTTGGAGCCTAGAGGTCATGGCAAGAAGCTTCCAACAAAGCGGAAATCTGAGGATACTGATGATAATGATGAAGGTAAAGATGATGCAAATCAACCAGCCAGTGAGGAAGAAGCTGCTGCTGAAAAGGCTAAAACAAAGAGGGAGTTGAAGCCAAGAGCTCATGCCAAGAAGCCTCCAACAAAACTTAAGTCAAAGGCAAGCGATGATGAAGGTGACAATGGTGCTGCTTCTGACGGTGACGATGATGCAGAAGACAGTGTTGATGTAGAAGATCAAAAGAAGAAACCACAAAGAGTGACCAATAAGAAGCAAGCTAAAGAAAAAAAGGTGACCAACAAGAAGGTTGCCATTCAAAACAGTAAGAAGCCAAAGATGTGAAACAGACTGCTTTTAAGATTTTGGTGAAGCTGTGCCTGCTGGAGGCCCATATCTGGTAGCATGGAAAGTGGGCGTATCCAATTTTTGTAAGTATTGATAAATGACTTTTGGGTCTTTGCTTGGTAAGCTAGCCTTCTTGTTCATGCCAATGGCTTCTGCATATTTGTAGACTGTCATTTGATGTGACCCAGAAAAAGAGAAGTTTCAGGGGATGTAAATTCGTAGATTCAATCCAAGTAGAATTGTGAAAGCAGAAATTATCTCATTTTACTAAAATTGCGTGTTCTATGCTCAGCATCAGCTCTGAAAAATGCTGCATCCTGTTCCTGTAACTAGTATATTAATAACTAGGGTTGCCTCTCATTGGTAGGAATTCCTGTTATCACCCACAACTAGAGAATTGGGAATTGGAACTTTACCAGATGCAGGATACTTTTAGCTAATTGGCATCTTTCCCTTTTTCCTTTTTGTCCTTTTCCTCGCCGCATTGAGAATACAGCATAGAAGCCAAAATTTTCATGCTGGATCATAGCTCCTACAGACGCTTTACAGCTCAATTACTCTGGATAATGCTTGCATCCTCTGTATTACCTCGGCTGCTATCATACAATTTAATCAGCAACAAGAACTGCACTTTCTTTGGGTCATGCAAGTAAAGAGCTTACAATGTACTTCCGGAAATGGAAGCATCTATGCACACCAGCATAAAAGTAATCCAAAGAAATGGTTTATCCCAATTATCAATTCCTTCTAATTCTCAGTCAATATTTCTCGTCCTTAATTAAATTGCTTTATTTTAAGACCAGGCACTTCTGGTAGTGATGCGTAACCTTGCCTGCATAGGCTGATCTTCAGGAGTCAGCACTCTCAACTTAAGTTTAACTGTATATACAAACAACTTTATTTTGTATAGATTGATTTTCTTTTCAGCTTAGCTTATGCACAAAATCTACAAACACATCAGCAAGTCCTATTCAAAATGCCTGTCACGCTCTGTTCATATATATTAAGTTGGAAAAAAAAAACAAAAAGAACAAAGAAAAAGAAAAATATATGCAGTTGTCTTCTCCTCTCTTTTTTATGCACCCCTGTGCTAAAGCTTCACAAACCCCCTTGTCTATGATCTGCATCGGATTTCTAAAAACCAGAAAAAGAAAGAAATGTAAGATATCAGCGAAAAAAATTGTCCCCCCAAAGTAAGCAGTTAAGTATCTCACCTCAGTCAAACACTGAAAATTGACACTGACATTATTTCATTGTTGATTGATGTGTCAAATTTAAAAGAATACTCTAAGAGCTTCCACAATTTTCTCAGGCCTGTCCAAATCAGGTTTAATTTGGCATAACAAAAGAAAGGAAAAGGTCAGCAAAAAAATAAAAAAAATAATAAAAAAAGGAAAAGTTATGCATACGAATCAGGTTAGCATGATTACCAGTCTTCCTGTGGCATATGACCAGCACCTTCTATCAACTTCAATTTTACAGCATCAGGATTGCCTTTCTGAAACTCTTCTGCCACAGATTGAGGCAGATATTTGTCTGCTATTCCCCAAGCAAGAAGTACCGGTTTATCCCATCTGAATGCACAGAATCCATTAATTTATAGTTCATGGAAAAGCGAGTAAAAAATGAATGGACAAGGTTCGTATATTATAAAGAAATTCATAGACTCATGTGATTTGCAATCTAATATCATTATACCTTTCGGATATGAAGCCTTCTGCGATTTGGCTTGTAATATCTCTGAAATTAATCTTTCTTGCAGCCTCAAGAAGAGCTGAAACAACAAAAGAAAAAAAAAAAAAAAGAAGTTAGTTTCAGTTATGAATATGCACAAACAGCTGTTGAGAATAGAAGTGATTTTATTCCTAAGCTTCCTTTTAGCATCACAAGTTCACAACCACTGTGATGAAAAATCACTAGGCACTTGTGGTGATAGATAATACAACAGCACAAAAACTCATGAATCTGAGAAGTTAACAGAATATGCTTATTTTTCAGCTTTTGAATCCATGAAAATATATATATATAAATTTGAAAAGAGAATCAACTACAAACCGAATCCTGGTCCACTACTTGCCAAATATGGTAATCGATACACATCAGCCTTTTCCAGTTTCAACACATATCTGCGAGAGTACAAGTGCACACAATAAATAAGAACTCCAGAACATGCACAGCTAAATATCACTGATTCTTTAATATCTGAAGATGGGGCAGAGCATATCAGGATGCAAATGTGAAAAGTAAAAATGATGCCCATCCTCTCATGGACGTGAACCCACATCAATAATAGATTAAAATTGAGATACGGTAGACAAACATAAGTCCAAGAATGAAAAATGACAGAAATTGGTAAACTCATCCTTTATTGGTTGAATTAGTTATGGAATAATATTCAAGACTTCAAGATATGAAAGTTACAATTTGGATACATACGGGCTACCTGCTTCAATAAAACGCTCAGCCATAATAGCATTCTGGGAGGTAAATTCTCCATAGAGAGGAATCCTGGAGAAGGATTAACTAAAATAAGTTGGTAGCAATGAAACAAACCAAAGAGTGGATTTATTATACATAAACCAAGAAGCAAGCATCAAAACATCCAAGGTTTGCAGATTGCAAATCTAATCATGAAATTATAGAGCATCATCAGCATTTAACCAATGGAATAGAATAATCACAGAACTTTAGCTTTTGAAATAGTCCAGGAACAGGAGATGAAACCGTCAACGGACTATTCAAAATTGCAATCTTTGATATCTTGCTCTGGTTCTTCAGTGCCCAAGTCAATCCATATGAACCTACAAGAAAACCCTTTACAGGAGAATATGAAAAGTGCACATTAGTTACATAATTTTACTCCAACATTTCTAAATCATAATTACTATGCCAATGCAGATTTAGGATGTCCTACAAATCTGTGAAGTGACTTGTATAGCTTCTATTCAGGAAAAAAAAAAAGGAAGAAAAATTCATCCAAACCTGAACGACAAGAAAGAAAGGGGATTTAACGCCCAGCACATCAAGTAATCTATCGAATTCCTCATGGAACTCCTTTTCTGTGCAATAAATTTTTAAGTGTGTGACTTACTGCTCAGGAATAATGTTAATAATAGTATTATATTAGCATTAATTTTTAATACTAATTTAAAAACCTGTATAATCAAAACCATATCCTGGCTGTGGCTTGTCACTGAAACCAAATCCTATCCAGTCAGGTGCAAAGCAGTGGAAACCAGTATCCGACATCTATACAAGAAAATTTGAGGAAAAGCAACTTTCTTCATTGAAAGTAAGCAGCACTGATTAGTAGAGGAAGGCTAAAGCAGGTGAAGTCACTCTTTGTACAAGATTATCAAAAGGCACTTTCCCTGGTTAGTCTACACGCCATACTATTAAAGCTAAGGAAACAAGGATATTAAAACATGACAGAAGAAACATGCCTTCAGAAAATTGCATTTGTACGAGGCTACAAGCATAACACGCCAACAACTTAGTTTTTCATAAGAAATGCCTTAAACTTTAGTCAGATGATAACGCACTTAAAATTAAACCAATAATAAAAAAAAAAGAAACAGGTAAAACAAACCTGAGACATGACAACTCTGTAACTAAAAGATTGAGTAGGAGCTCCATGTAAGAAAACTATTGTTCCCCGTCGGCTATCAGGTGACCCTGCATCCCAAAAAAATAATATTTTAAAAAAAAACACTTCCTAGACTAAAAGAAAAAAAAAAATAATCTAAGACTAAAAGAAGTAGAAGGAATAAATTTTAATGGTGCTCCAGAGAAGTTTTACCAGTTTCTCTAACAAACCATGTAAACTTCCCAGACTTTTTATAAGAACCAAATTCTTTTCCCTTGTCTTCTATCCTCTAAGAAGCAAAAGCAATTCACTATATGGTAAAGCAAAACTAAATCAAAATTTTTTAAGAATTTCAATATAAGTAAAGAAAAAACTTACATAGAGCATTTGGCCAACATTGCCGTCCTCAGCAGGGGACTCAGGGAGCTGGATGGCACTGCGGCTTGAAGGATTATCTGTGACAAAACCAAAAGGATTAAAAGAAGGCGAATCATCTTCGTCTTCACTATTTGAGGCATTCGCTATTATTGTTTTTGCTCTTCTTTTAGTTGCCCAGATGTCTCTGTGCTTTTTGTAGTTTATTTTGGTTGTATAGGTGGGCAGAGAAGGTGGAAGAGGAGAGAGCAGAGCCCAAGCCATTTGGTCCTCTACTGCTTGCTTTCTGTTTTTCTGTGGAGAAAGATCGATTTTACTTGGAAAACGTACACTTGTCAAGTTTATGTGGTGGTATTTTTGGAAGGCCCTCTGTGTTTTATGGAGGTTTCGTGGTTCCACGCGCTTTCCCGTTGGATCAGACAGATTCTATTGGATTCAGTAGTAATAACATAAAAAATATCATAAAATCCTTTCAACCTGGAATCTCATGAGGGTAACACCAAATTTTTTTTTTTTTTCTTCTTCTTAAAGAACATATATCTTCAGAAGAAAAACGATCATTGCAGGCCAGACCGAAAGGCTCTACCAAGTATTTGCTTCCAGTTTCAAAGTAAGGCTCTACCAAGTTTTTGCTTCCAGTTTCAAAGTACAAGAATTTTCCAGTACTCGAGTTCAACAACATTCCCAACATAAGAGTTAGAGAGTAGTCAATCACAGACAAATCCCATCACGCATTTATTTATACTTAGAAAAAACGTATGTCGTAACATCCAAATGAATCAAAATCTTGAATCAGAAGAACTCCAACTGAGTTCAACAAACATCGATTACAATCACATAACAGCATAAATTGAAGGCATGAACTCACAGTCCACTCTCAAAATTGGAATGAGCAAGCCTATCAAATTTTTATTGTATTTAATAAGAGCAGAGTAGAATTGACCATTTATCGGCCATTTGAACGACTAAAGAAAAATTACACAAACCATTCAAAGTTCCAAATAGAAAGTTCAGGAGGGTTCAAGATTATTTATTTAAAGCCATTACACATGGCTAGCAGGACCAAATGGGAACCACCATAACTAACAACCACAACTCAGAAACCACCACGAAGGCGCAGGACAAGGTGCAAGGTAGACTCCTTCTGGATATTGTAATCCGCAAGGGTCCTCCCATCCTCGAGCTGCTTCCCAGCAAAAATCAACCTCTGCTGATCAGGTGGGATGCCTTCCTTGTCTTGGATTTTAGACTTAACATTGTCAATAGTGTCAGAACTCTCCACCTCCAAGGTAATGGTCTTGCCAGTAAGGGTCTTCACAAAGATCTGCATGCCGCCACGAAGACGTAGTACCAAGTGAAGGGTGGATTCTTTCTGGATGTTGTAGTCTGCAAGGGTGCGTCCATCTTCAAGCTGCTTTCCAGCAAAAATCAACCTCTGCTGATCTGGTGGGATGCCCTCCTTGTCCTGTATCTTGGCCTTCACATTGTCGATAGTATCAGAACTTTCAACTTCCAATGTGATTGTCTTCCCTGTCAGAGTCTTCACAAATATCTGCATGCCACCACGAAGACGAAGGACCAAATGGAGAGTGGACTCCTTTTGTATATTGTAGTCAGCAAGGGTACGGCCATCCTCAAGTTGCTTACCAGCAAAGATCAGCCTCTGCTGGTCTGGTGGGATCCCCTCTTTGTCCTGAATCTTTGCCTTGACATTATCAATGGTGTCTGAGCTTTCAACTTCCAATGTGATAGTCTTGCCAGTGAGGGTCTTCACAAAGATTTGCATGCCACCACGAAGGCGAAGCACCAAGTGGAGGGTGGATTCCTTCTGGATGTTGTAGTCTGCAAGGGTGCGCCCATCTTCCAGCTGCTTTCCAGCGAAAATCAACCTCTGCTGGTCCGGTGGGATTCCTTCTTTGTCCTGAATCTTGGCCTTAACATTGTCAATGGTGTCGGAGCTCTCAACCTCAAGGGTGATGGTCTTTCCAGTGAGAGTTTTCACAAAGATTTGCATGCCTCCACGAAGGCGAAGCACCAAGTGGAGAGTGGACTCCTTCTGAATATTGTAGTCAGCAAGAGTGCGGCCATCCTCAAGCTGCTTACCAGCGAAAATCAGCCTCTGCTGGTCAGGTGGGATCCCCTCTTTGTCCTGGATTTTTGCCTTGACATTGTCAATGGTGTCTGAGCTTTCCACCTCAAGGGTGATTGTCTTGCCAGTGAGGGTTTTAACAAAGATCTGCATCTGATTTGCAGAAAGTGAAATGAGTGAGCATATGAAACTAGCAATAATTTGAAGTACTAATCCACAAGAACAGGGTTTTAAAATAAGCTTGCTATCAATAAAAAAAAGTTAACAATAAATCCAGTTCTAGCATACCTTAATAATTTTCAAAATATATCTAAAAGGTTCAGTAAGATTAAAGGCCCAAAAATTACCATAACAATCAACTAAACATTGGATTCTAAAATAAAATTGTCCAGTTAAGCATAGCGTGTCATTCAACAACAGTGCATGTACCCACAAAACCAAAAGACCAATTTGTGATAGTTCTTGTAAAATCTAAACATACAGCAGGTACTAAGTTCCTTCAGGAGAGAGAACAAAATAGAACCACTAACATAATCTGCACGGAAAAAATCAACTAAAACAATTGCCAGAAAACAAAAGAGCAAACCATTGAACTAGCTGAAATTTTTCAAGCAAAATGCTAACAAAGACAGGTTTGTAAGGTTAATGCTACAAAATAAAACTGGAAACAAGTCAAAGATATACCAATAAATTAGCTTCCTCGCACCATAATTTATTCTTCCAGTTTAATTCAATTTATTATCCCATCTATTCCAAAGAAAATAACCATGAATCCAAATCCTCAAAAATCAAAAGGATTACTTAGGGATAAAACAAATTTAGGTTTAATAAATAAAGATCATCACAAAGCATGAAAATAGAACCACATTCTAGTAAAACAAACTAAAAAGAAAAGATCAATTTCAATTCTCTAGTTTGCGATCTACCCATTCCACATTCAGTAGATCTTCAAAACACAAACACATGATATGCCTTCCAGAGAGGCAGAGAAACAGATCTACCATTTAGAAATCGAAAACTCTCAGATAATCAGATAATCCAACACTCAGGTATTATCAACCGCTGAATCGAAATAATAATAATACAAGAAAAAGGAAATCATGGAGAGATAAAAAGGAAAAAGAAAAGAATAGAGAGAATTACCTTGAGAGAAGATTGAAGAAGTTTTAGATCAGAAATTTCGATGGTTAGGCTACGAAAAGGAATTGGAGAACGCCTTCCACGACTCTACTTATATAGCGGCCTATACTAATGAAATGACGAAATTGTCCAATAACTTATTTTGAGAGGAAGAGGACAAGGGCGGTTTTTTTCATGTTAGTGCGTACGCCACAAGTAGTTCTTTTCGTGAGTTGTGCAAGTTGCTGTAAATAAACAATAAAACAAAGTTCCATAAAAATATGTATATTTAATCAATCTACTCTATAGTTTAGACTTTTATTTGATAAAAAAAAAAAGAATATCGTGTTGAATTAAAAATCTATTAAATTTTAAAAAAATTTGAAAGAGTTCAAAAGGTTTTAAAATTTCAACGATGGAATTTTTTTAAAATTTATTAAAATTTTATAATATTTAATTTAGGCTTTTATAAAATTTATGCACATTTGATGTTATTCTCTTATAACTTTTAAAAGTTCATATAAATTTAATAATATTTAAAAAAATTATTAATTTTAGAGAATTTTATAAAATTATTGATTTCATTAGATTTTGGAGTGTTATATATTTATAATCTATAATATATATAAAAGTACGAATTGGGAAACATTTGATCCCAATAAGTCCCTACGTATTCTAATTAATAAAAAATATTATTAAGAACAATTTAATCTTTATAGATAAGTTGGGACCACATTATATTTATTTTTCTATTGTAATTATTATTATTATAATTTAATCTAATCCTATTCTAATTAGAAATTTATTCTTTAATAATGAGATAACTTCTAATTTTATTGAATAACTTAATTTTATTTTAATTAGTAATTTTTAATTTTATTATTATTAAGAATATAATTTAATAAAAATATATAATTTAATAAATATTGGGATAGCTAATATTGGAACTATATTTTAAGTAAAATATGATATAATAATATAAAATAACTTGAAGATATTTAATAGACTAATACCTATGTATTAGTACACTAGAGAACGAAAAAATAAAAAATAAAAATCTTTTGAGTCATTTATATTAATCTTAATTGTTAAATTACACAAAAATCGAAAAAAAATTATTAGTTGATTATAAATTATTTATTTTAAGATAAATTATTAAGGAATATTAAATATCAATTAACTAAATAGGAATATTAAATCAATTAGAAAACCTAATATTAATCTAATTAATTTAAAATCTCACTATAAATAGATTTTTTAAAGCTAATTGAGAGAAAGCAAACGCTTATCTCCAGATGATAAGAGGATACAATAGTTCAAGTATAATGGTACTGTGATTTTCTTAAAATAGTTGAAATTTTCAGTTAATAAATTTTAATAATGTAAGTGTATTTCATCTTTTAGAATTTTAATGAATTGATAATTTTTTATTTGTTTTATTTTATTTTATTAATTGATTTTCTTTTTCAATTTTTCACGTTATAAATTTATTATCGTAATTGTATTTTAAATTGTCACGATTTTTACTGTTTTGCTTACTACACTAATTTTTGAAAATTTGTGCATTTATAGAAACTTTTTAGAGGTACTAATTATTTTACTCCTAATATTCTAATTAAATTTTATAATTTAGTAATAAATATAGTTTTATTAGTTTTATAATTTAAATTAATTTAGTTGATGGTTGTAATTTTTTTTAGAGTTTTTACATATTTTTGAATTAGATCGCCTAATTATTATTATTATTATTTTTATTTTAACATTGTAATAATGATTTGATACATTTTATATTCACAAAGAATAAATATCAAAGAATAAAAAAAAATTAATTTAAGCACATAAAAGTACATGTATCCTTTTTCAGATATTCTATTTAATATTTTAATTAATTAAGTTTCTAAATTGACAAAAATATCATTAAAAATTTTAATTTTATTTGTTGAAAAATAAAGATAATTTAATTGTGATTGTTTATGTCAATTGTCTATTTGAATATAAATTCTATTAAGAAGAAGCGGAAGGGAAACATTAGGTTCCTAAAACGTTCCTATCAAATTTATGAATTGACAAAAATATTATTAAAGACTTTAATTTTATTGGTGAAAAAATAAAAGTAATTTAATTTTAATTTATTATGTTAATTTATTAATTTTTTTAGAGACAAATATTATAAACAATCTTATTCAATTTATGACATTTTATCCAATTATCATTATTATTATGTCATTATTATTTTTCATCAACATTAAATTGATAACAATCAGTACCATGGTTAGTAAGTTTAGAGGCCGCAAACAAAACCATAAAGCAAAAAAGATAACTAATTAACCTCATCAATTGATAATTAACTAGGGAAAGGGGGTGGATATTGGGTAATTAATTAGCTATGTCAATTGATATTTTTATTTCAATTATGAATTTTAATTAGTATAAAAATAAAATTTACCTAAAAATAAGGTAAAATATTTATAATATCAATTGATGATTTCATAATAATATATTAATTTAAATTCATTTATCTTTACACTATTAAAACTAGTTATTGCTAGCAATAATTTTGACTCAAATTTTATTAAATCTTATAAATTATATATTAAATTAAAAAAATATTCTAAAAATTATAATTTTCATTGTTAGTTTCACATTTGATAAACTATTTGATCAAATCTAACAGTAACTCCAAGATTTCTAGCTATGGCTTAGATCAAACCATTTCATAAAACTTAAAATTAGTTAACTAAAATGATGAATTAATAAGAGAATTATAGATATACAAAAATTAAAATGCAAATAAGAACAACAAGTTACATATAACGAAAAATATATATGTATAAACGTAAAAATTATTAAGACAATCAATTATTAAATCAAATGAATTTATTACCGAAAAAATTATAAAAAATAATAATGAATTGTGAAATTAAATTTAGATTTTAAAAATAATATGAGCAAAAACAACTAGTACAACAAGCAACGCACCTTAAAAAAAACTAGTAAATAAAAAAATCATTCATAAATCCATCATCTGACTCAAAAATTTCAAATTTTTTTTAAAATTTAACATATTATTGATCCAATACACTCCCTCTTAATAAGATGGAAGTGGAGCGCATGCCCACGAATTGTAAACTATCTATATAGATATCTATTTAAAAATTTATTATCTTATCTGTTTCAATCCATTTAAATACCTATTTAAATATTTATATTCGAACTCATTTAAATATTTATTACCTATGTCCATTCAAAAAGATGCTAGAAGCATTTCTTAAACCGAAATGGCACTTACGAATCTTTAATTATTCAACTTTCAAATTTATTTGAAATATGTTTTTTACTAACAATGGAGGATACCTACTATCGAACTGATTTAATTTAACGGTTAACGTGAGCGGGATCGCCATTGATGATGTTGGCATTATAGAGTTTTCACAGTCGATAAGTTTTTTAACGAAAAAAATAATGATTTTAAAAAATATGATGCATTTTATTTTTTAATCTCTCATTATTTTTTAGTGTTTCATTTGACTCTAAAATCTTTAAATTTGTTAAATTAGATTTTGAAACTAATTTTTGATTTGATATATAAAATCACTGTGATTCCATCAAAATTAATATAAATCTATAAAAAAAAGTCTCATAAATCTCATAAAACTTTATATAGAATTCTAATGAAATTTGTGGAAATCTTAAAAAATCTTTCAATTCCGTTAAACTTAATAATTTTTTTTTTAAATCTAACATGATTTTTTTAGAATGAGTGATCAACCAATTGGATACCTAATTTATTGGTAATGACAGATTCATTGAATATGTAGTTTTTTATTCAATGGATTTATGATTTATAAGGATGAAATTTAATCAGACCTTGATCGGTCTCTAAAATTCAATTTATATTTATTTAATTTGATATATTAGAAAAAATGGAAATGAAGGCCTACTATTTTTTGTTAAAGCAATTTTGCATCTTTTTAGCTGTTGCCTCAGAGGCTATGAAAGGGAAATAAAATAAATGCAAAGAAATGAATAAAAATATCAATAAGAAAATGAAAGTAGCATATTATTATTATTATTATTAGCTATACCTCTATGCCAGGCACAATTAAAATATATATATATATATATAATATTTTAAAAAATATTATAAAAATATATTAATAATAAAAAAATTATAGTTGTGATTTTTTATTATTAAAATAAAAATTAATAGATTTTTAAATGAAACCACAAGTTAATACGGTGAATTTTTAACAAAAAAAGCTATTTATTTATGTATCTTTTACTGAATAGTGCTCATATCCCATAGTTATATTAAAATCACCAAACAAACTGTGTATTTTAATAAAAAAGTAAATTTAAAATTTAAAATTTTCATTCTATATTGAAACACTAATTGGATTGATGATTTTAATATAAAATAAATATTATTATTTTTTCATATAATTATTTTTTATTAACTGTTTGTTAGTATTGATTAGTTTCAGTGCAAACTCTCCCTCTACGAAGAATAGTTTATTGAAATCCATCTGAACAATTTATGTTATTTATATTGATTTAAATTTATTAATGAAATTATAATATATTTATATTAAAAAATAAGTTATTATTTTACCATCATCATATAATTTTTTTTATTGGTTCCATCACCTCTCATATCGGATCAGCAAACCGTTCAAACCAGTAAACCACTCCTAACGACAGGCTAAAGTGTCCCTCTCTTGGATCTAACCGAATGAACCGAAGTAACCAGTTTTCTTCGATTTGGAATCCAAAACCAACTAAAAGCTTAAGGCCTTCCTAGATTACCGGAGATTTTTGCTTTTTTTTAATGCATAATTATTGAATATTACCTGATCGCATACCGGTGTTTGGATTTGTCGAAGCGGCCGGCGAATTTCATGGCGGTGCTTCTTTCAACCAAAGGCGGCTACCTCAAGCTCTAAAACGGGAGGAAATTGCTGGAGTATGGCGATGATTGAGGTAAGTATTATAGCTTGTTACATTTTCTTTCCTTGACAATATCAACAAATTTCACAACTAGGTTTCCATTTTGATTAGGGATTTTTGTTCTTTTTCTATTTTCCAGTTTTTGTTGTGTATTTATTTCATAGTGTTCGGAAAGGTGGTGACTCTAAGCTTGCAATTGTTATGGTTTATTAGAGGAATTGGGTTTTTAGTTTATTAATGAAAGCAGTTTTAATATTTGCGTTGATGCCTTATAGATGCAAATTCAGTCCTAATTTAGGGTTTATGAAGGGAATTAAGTTAGTTAGTGCAGCAATGGAAGGAAGGATTCTAGACTTTAGATATTGAGAATTAAATGACTGCAAAGGACTTTGAAGGTTGTCGCCTGCTACTCTAGCCAACACCGTGTTATATATATATATATTTCATTTTGCATTTCAGATAGAAGAAGGGTCTCAGAACAGTGAACAACTGCTTGAGGAGGAAGGCAATGATCTTGAGTTTGATAGCAATAGTCTAGAGATCGAAGGAAATGACCTTGAAATTGACGGCAACGACCTTGAGATTGAGGGCAATGGTCTTGAGATTGAAGATAACGACCTTGAGATAGAAAGCCATGAGCTTGAAACTGGAGGCAATGATGTTGAAAGTAATTGTGACCAAGTTCTTCATATTGAAGATCATGGCCAAGATAACTACAGAAGCAATACACCGGCAGTGGATGGGCAACGTGGTGAATCTCAAGGAAATGAGTATCCCCCTCCTGTTGTGGGGATGGAGTTTGACTCGTATGATGATGCTTACAATTATTATAACTGTTATGCGAAGGAATTGGGATTTGCCATCAGGGTCAAATCTTCATGGACAAAACGTAATAGCAAAGAGAAACGTGGTGCGGTTCTTTGCTGCAATTGTGAGGGTTTTAAGACCATGAAAGAAGCAAACAGCCGTAGGAAGGAAACAAGAACCGGTTGTCTAGCAATGATAAGGTTGAGATTAGTGGAATCTAATAGGTGGAGGGTGGATGAAGTCAAGCTTGAACACAACCACTCATTTGATCCTGAGAGAGCACAAAATTCTAAGTCACACAAGAAGATGGATGCTGGGTCTAAAAGAAAGGTAGAGCCGACTGTTGATGTGGAGGTACGGACTATCAAATTATATCGGACAGCTGCTGTAGATTCACTTGGTTATGGAAGCCCAAACTCTAATGAAGGAGAAAATAGCTACTATGTTGACAGGTCAAAGCGTTTGAAGCTTCAAAAAGGAGATGCACAGATCATTTATAATTATTTTTCTCAAGCTCAACTGATAAATCCTAACTTTTTCTACTTGATGGATCTCAGTGATGATGGGTTTTTAAAAAATGTTTTCTGGATTGATTCAAGGTTGAGGGCTGCATATGCCTACTTTGGTGATGTTGTTATATTTGACACCACATGCTTGTCAAACAAATATGAAATTCCGTTATTCACATTTGTTGGAGTGAATCACCATGGGCAGCCTATTCTGCTTGGCTGTGGTTTGTTGGCGGATGAGACATTTGAAACGTATATCTGGTTATTCAGGGCATGGCTTACATGTGTCTTAGGGAGACCTCCACAGACCATCATTACTGACCATTGCAAGGTCATGCAAAGTGCAATTGCAGAGGTGTTTCCTAGGGCTCACCATCGACTTTGTTTGTCACATGTTGCACAAAGGATTTCTCAGAGTTTGGGAGAATTGCAGGATTATGAAGCCTTTCAGATGGTGTTCAATACAACTGTCTACGACACTCTAAAGGTTGATGAATTTGAAATGGCTTGGGAAGGTATGATCCAGCAATTTGGAATCGCAAATCATGAGTGGCTTCATAGTGTCTATGAAGATCGAGAGCGGTGGGCTTCAGTTTATTCCAAAGACTCTTTTTATGCTGGAATGGGCACTTTCGAAAGAGGTGAGTCCATGTTCCCGTTCTTTGATGGTTATGTGCACCATCAAACTTCTTTAAGAGAGTTTTTGGACATGTATGAATTAGTTTTACAGAAGAAACATCACAAGGAAGCTCTTGATGATGTTGAGTCGAGAGATTCAAGCCCCGTGTTGAGATCAAATAGCTATTACGAGTTACAACTATCTAAAGTGTACACAAACGAAATATTTAGGAAATTTCAAGATGAGGTGGGGATGATGCCCTCTTGTTTTGGCATCACACAAGTTCATGCTAATGGTTCAGTAGTTACATACACGATCAAAGAACGGGAATGTGAGGAAAATCTCAGCAACACTAGAACTTTCGAGGTAATGTATGATAAATCAGGAGCAGAAGTTCGGTGCATATGTGGTTGTTTCAACTTCAAAGGGTACCTGTGCCGGCATGCCCTTTGCATTTTGCACTACAATGGGGTGGAAGAAATACCTTACCAATATATTTTGGCACGGTGGAGGAAGGATTTTAAGCGCCTATATGTACCTGATCTTGGATCCAACAATGTTGATATTGGTAATCCAGTTCAGTGGTTTGATCATTTGTACAAACGAGCAATGCAAGTTGTTGAGGAAGGGATGATTTCTCAAGATCATTATATGGTTGCTTGGCAAGCATTTAAAGAATCTTTGAATAAGGTCCGTCTTGCAGTAGACAAGCATGTATTGATTGACCATTAATGAAAAATTCTGATTCTTTGTAGAATGGATGTTTTTCTTGCTTCTTTTGTGCATCAATGTCTTATTTGGATACCGGAAAAAGAAAAATCATTCTCTTACTAGCTTTTCGTCGTCTCATATTAAGGGCATATGCCTGGGAAAAAAAAAAACAAATAAATAGAAAAAGTTGTCCATGGGGCTTTCAATTTTAATAATTTTACTTTTTACAGACAAGTCTCAAAAAAACTACTTTTCAAATACCCAGGGAACAAATGAATTATTAATTTTTGTTTTTGAAAATAGAAACAAGAAATTAATTGATTCTATATGCCACAGTCAAAGCTTACTATACGACGCAAGTCAAAGAATGATTCAGTGAAACGACATCGTTCATAGTTTTTGCCGAGGAACCATCCAACGGTCCTTGTTCATCTTACTTTGACGTAGCGAAATCGAGCCGTTAAATGCAAAGCACTCCAGCAAAACTAACCGGACGCGACCATTCCCCCGGAAACTCTAACCTCACCCGTCGAGCTCTCTCGTTTTCGGCAACAAGCAGAAAAAAAAAAAAAAGAAAAGAAAAAAGGCCTGTAAAAATCACGGTCGCCGCAGGAAATTGTCGGAGTCGCCGGATCTTCGCCGCCGAATTCAAAGTTATCCACGGTGAGTGCTTTCATCATCTCACGTACCTACGTTGCTTTTCAATTCTTGTATTTCTTTTATTGTTTCAGTATTTGTTCCTCAGATTAAAGTTTCTGTTTGTTTCCTGTTTCTAGCAATCCTGAATTGATTTCAACTTTAGGTCCAATAAGTGCCATTTCTCAAATTTTGAATATGGTAAATTTGTGGTTAAATTGTTATTTTATAACGTAAATACAGTGCCATTTTGATGCTTAGAGAGCTCTATTCTGTAGGAGGATGACTAACAGTGATTATAATCAAGTGAGATGTTCTATTTCCTTATTACTTTTCTTGTTTAGATTGGTTTTAGGGTTGTAGTTTTGCTTTGCTAGTCCCATTATACTTACTTTTTTAAAAATAAGAATTAGAACATAAATATGATACAAATTGTTAATGAATCTTTATTGTGAGATTTTGTTGGAAAGACAAGTACAATTGCCTAAAGCGTCATCCTTACGAAGTGTGTGAGAAGCTGCTTGTTCAAATCATTTGTGAATCATCTAGTGTAAGTAGTTGCTGGAGGAGGTGAATCGGATTGCACCAATGAGGCAATAGTCACTGAAACTAATTTGCTTCCAAATAGTATTTTGTTGATTATAGAATCATGCAAAATAAGATTTATTTAAGTGAGTGAAACTTCTATGTGTTTCAAGCTTTGTACTGCGTTGAAGTTGGGTGGGGTCGGCTATTAGCAATCTGGAAAGTGTCTGGAAAATGCATGAAACTTTAGATACATCAGTTGCTGTTGGTTTTTGTCGTGGATCAGTTATTAGTGGTTGACTTATTCAACTTTTTAAAATTAGATCATTAAGATGTTCTTGAACTGACATGTATTTGTCATTTTCTTTTCTCTCTCCAGGTTGATCATTTCTTGGTTGAATGGATGTAAGTTTTGTTCTTTAGCTATAAGATCCCCAATTCTGGGAAAATTTGGGAGATTCTTCAAGATTTAGACTTTCAGGACCCTCAGAATTGGGAGGTTGGAGACAGGTACTTATTTGTTGTTCATAAAGAATGCATGAATTTTTCATTTCTTTCTAGAGCATCATACGATTGACCTTTTCATTTCTATCCATTTAGTTAGATATTCAAGAGTGATTTAGAAATTCAAGTAAAAAATTGTAGAATTAAGGTGATAGTAGGGGATGTTGATGATCAAAATATTCATCAAATGAGAATACATGTTTCTATTATAGATTGGTCAGGTGCTGGTTAATTTATTGATAATATACCCTCAACAGGATTTCCATTAGTCTTACTGCCAGCGGTGGAGATTTGTTTCATACTTAAATGTTTCATCTCTTTATTTTTGTTGTTGTATAGCATATTTATGATACAAGCGAGTGATTTTGTTTGACAGATGGCAGAAGCCCCTTGCAGCATTAATCAGGTACATGATGGTGAGTTGATCAAGAGTCAGAAAGAAAAGGATGGTGAGATAACTGAGTTACATGGGGAAAATGGCATGCATGAAGAGAAGAAAGAATTTGTTCCACCTGCTGTGGGCATGGAGTTTGAGTCTTATGATGATGCTTACAATTATTACAATTGCTATGCTAAGGAAGTGGGATTTCGTGTAAGAGTTAAGAATTCATGGTTCAAGCGAAACAGTAGAGAGAAGTATGGTGCAGTCCTTTGTTGCAGTAGCCAGGGTTTCAAACGAATTAAAGATGTAAATCGTTTGAGAAAGGAAACAAGAACAGGTTGTCCGGCAATGATTAGGATGAGGTTGGTGGACTCCAAGAGGTGGAGGGTGTTAGAGGTTATGCTCGAACACAATCACCTATTAGGTACTAAGATATATAAATCTGTTAAGAAGATGGGAACTGGAAACAAAAGGAAGCCACAGTCAAGTTCAGATGCAGAAGTACGAACAATCAAGTTGTACCGAGCACTTGTAATAGATGCAGGGGGTAATGGGAACTCAAGTTCAAAAGGAAGAGAAGTTGGGAATTTTTCTGAAGTTCCCCATCAACTGAGTCTTAAAAAGGGTGATGCACAAGCTATTTATAACTACCTTTGTCGTATGCAGTTGACTAATCCAAACTTCTTTTATTTGATGGATCTCAATGATGAAGGGCACTTGCGAAATGTGTTCTGGGTTGATGCTAGGTCAAGGGCTGCATGTGGTTATTTTAGTGATGTCATTTATATCGACAACACTTACTTGTCAAGCAAATATGAGATACCACTTGTGGCATTTGTTGGAGTAAATCACCATGGCCAGTCTGTTTTATTGGGTTGTGGCCTGCTTGCAGGTGAGACAACAGAGTCTTATATTTGGTTATTCAAAACATGGCTTACATGTCTCTCAGGGTGCACTCCCCAAACAATTATTACGGATAGGTGTAAGGTTCTGCAGAATGCAATTGCAGAGATATTTCCAAGATCTCACCATCGTTTTGGTTTGTCACATATCATGAGAAGGGTTCCAGAAAAATTGGGAGGATTGCGTAACTACGATGCAATCAGAAAGGCTTTGATTAAAACAGTTTATGAAACTTTGAAAGTAATTGAATTTGAAGCAGCATGGGGATTTATGATCCAGCGATTTGGAGTTGTTGATCATGAATGGCTTCGATCACTATATGAGGATCGAGTTTGGTGGGCTCCAGTTTATTTAAAAGACACAATCTTTGCTGGATTGTCTTCTGCCCAGCCAGGTGAGGCATTGAATCCATTTTTCGATAAATATGTGCACAAACAAACTCCTTTGAAAGAATTTCTGGATAAATATGAATTAGCTCTCCAAAAAAAACACAAGGAAGAAACTCTTGCAGATATCGAGTCTAGAAGCTCCAGGCCACCACTGAAAACCAGATGTTCTTTTGAGTTGCAGCTGTCAAAAGTGTACACTAGGGAAATATTTAAGAAGTTCCAATTTGAGGTGGAAGAAATGTATTCTTGTTTTAGCACAACACAGATACATGTTGATGGACCAATTATAATATTTTTGGTAAAGGAACGTGTAATGGGCGAAGGAAATCGAAGGGAAATCAGAGATTATGAAGTCCTGTATAACAGAAGTGCAGGAGAGGTTCGATGCATTTGCAGCTGCTTCAACTTCTATGGATATTTATGTCGTCATGCTTTGTGTGTACTTAACTTTAATGGAGTAGAAGAAGTCCCTTCAAAATATATTTTGTCGCGGTGGAAAAAGGATTACAAGCGCTTGTACGTTCCAGATCACTGCTCACGAAGAGTCAATGCTACTGATCGTGTTCAATGGTTTAATCAGTTGTACAGAAGTGCTTTGCAAGTTGTAGAGGAAGGAGTGATCTCTTTAGAGCATTATAGTGTTGCATTGCAAGCATTTGAAGAATCATTGAATAGGGTTCGTGAGGTAGAAGAAAAGCAAGAATAGTTTTACAGTGTAAAGGTTTCTGGGTATATTGTAAATATACTTGCAGTCTTGTCATTTTAAATGTCAAAAATTGGAATTTAGGGGTGTTAGGAAAGAAAATTGCTAGATTACAATTTCTGGATTTTTTTTATCCATATAAATATTGAATTTGTTTTTTCATTTTTACACGAGTTTCCTTTAATATATCAAATGTCTAAAGATAAGGGAAATATACACGCACTGTTGTACGTCCGCTACATTTATATACGATTGATTTTCCTTTTTATTTATTTCATATTGTTGTCCATTTTTTAAAGAAGTGGATAACTGATTTTTCCATTTTTGTTGTCCCAAGAGCAGTTCTTTAATAACATTACCATTACCGTTAACAACCAGGAAAAACTTACCTAAATTGTGTCTAATAGGAATGAAAAAAATTAGCTAAACGGTGTCTAATAATAATAAAAAAATTTATCTAAATCGGATTTATAACTATGCACTTAGAAAAAAAACATTGGAACACCTTAAAAAATTCTTAATTTGATTTATTTGGTCATAGACCCATTGTAGACAAGTTTTTTCCAATAACAATATATACTAATAAAATATCATTTTTTTTCCTAAGAAAATGAAATAAACTAGTATATAAAAACAATTTTAGAAATGGTCCTCCTCTTGGGCAACTTTGAAATTATCCTTAAAATAACATATGCTAGTGTAAAATGAAATGAAATTTGGAAAATCATTAATTCAATTTTTGAAACTTTCAATTTGTAGAGTCGAACCTGAATTCATATACACTTGCCGTTGCTGGCATATGATTCTCAATGTACCCGAAAAATGTGATACTAGAGGGGTCAAATATAGGAAATATAAAGACTTATTGGGTTTATTACAAAAAAGCAAAGAAAAAAGAGAAGGAAAGAAAATGCTCCCTGTATTTATGTTTCCCTCAAGAAAGCTCCGATTCCCTCCTGCTGGCTTCCAGCGAGATTGGCGTTCTCTTGAATCAACTGATTCAACAGTCTTGAATTTTTAATCTCAATAATTTTTAGGTAAGTCACTCATTTTATTTTTCCAGAAAGTCTTTAAATTTTTACGTTTCTCACTAACTCTTTTTTTTTTTTTTTTTCCACAATGATTTCTTCTTCTTCTTCTTCTTTTCAATTATATATCATGCTTAACAGTATGCTGATAATCTGAGTTCGGAGTTTTGGTTTAATTTGCGAGGGGTCTGTGTTCAATTTGTTTTGTCTGTCTTATAACCAATGCTGGATAATACGGAGCAGATCAAACTTCCTTTCTACTTAGCTTAGCCAAATTTTATCCATATATGTCGCTGTATTGCATTACCAAATATGTTATTTGACTGATTTATATAGGGTTTCTGTTGATTCAAGTCTTTCAAATGCAGGATTGAAGCTTACTGTTACTTGTGATATTTGATAATTTGTAGTGCTTTAATAATATGTTTGGTTAGTTAACAGCAATACACCTTGTATTGGACCTTCGGATAGTATTGCAGAGGGTACTTCATTTCCTTCCGAAAAGGTTAAGGCTTGTGGGTTCCATTGTGCACAGAGGAAGCTGTTGTTGTCTTTGATCAGAAGTGGAAAATTGTGATATATCTAGTATTAAAGATAGATTTAGCATGGATCCTTCTATAAATATTATTTGGATGCTTTTTATCTTTTCTATTTTTTGCTATTTTCTTCAAGTGGCATTACAGATAAATTTCCTTGCCTATATTATGTTCCGATTTTCTGGAAGCTTATTGTTTGTCACGTCATTCCAGGTGTTTTGCAGATGGATGAAGTGTCCCTCAACACTGAGCCAGTAGGTGAGGATGATGCAGATGAATTTGAGATTGAAGGAGATTGTGCAATGGCAGAATATGTTGGTCAAACAGGTGTTATCCAGGGAGAGAATCCTCTGCCCCCTTCTGTTGGAATGGAATTCGGGTCCTATGAGGATGTATATTACTTCTACAATTGCTATGCCAAGGAACAGGGATTTGGGGTTAGAGTAAGCAATACATGGTATAGAAAGAGTAAAGAAAGATACAGAGGAAAGCTTAGCTGTAGTAGTGCAGGTTTCAAAAAGAAAAGTGAAGCGAACCGACCAAGACCTGAAACAAGAACTGGGTGTCCAGCAATGGTAAAATTTAGGTTGATGGAAAACAAAAGGTGGAGAATCATTGAAGTTGAGCTGGAGCACAATCACTTAATTAGCCCAGCAAGTGGAAAGTTCTACAAATCACATAAGCTAATAGGTGCTGGAACTAAAAGGACATTGCAAGTAGATGCTTCTGACGAAGTGCGGAAAATTAGGCTGTATCGCACTGTGATTGTAGATGCTGAGGGAAATGAAGGTGTAGATGATGATGAAGGACGGTGTGGAAATCCTCTCCACTCCAATCAGTTGAAGCTTAAAGAGGGAGATGCCCAGGCGATTCAGAATTTTTTTTGCCGCCTGCAGTTGACAGACCCTAACTTTTTTTATGTGGTGGATCTTAATGAGAAAGGATGTATGAGGAATTTGTTCTGGGCTGATGCAAAGTCTAGGGTTTCATATGGTTATTTTGGTGATGTCATTGTAATTGACATTACATGCTTGAAAGATGAACTTGAAGTACCATTGGTTTCATTTATTGGAGTAAATCACCATGGACAATCCATACTATTGGGTTGTGGTTTACTTGCTGGTGAAACTACTGAATCATATATTTGGTTGTTGAGAGCATGGCTTACATGTATGTTAGGACGTCCTCCACAAACCGTCATCACTGACCAGTGCAGAAATTTGCAAACTGCAGTCGCTGATGTTTTCCCAAGGGCTTCCCATTGCCTTCATTTGTCTCGTATCATGCAAGGTGTTCCAAAGATTCTTGGACATTTATTTGAATTTGAAGTAATTAAAGAAGCATTGAATAAAACAGTTTATGACTTCCTAAGGCCTGAGGAGTTTGAAGCAGCTTGGGAGCAGATGATCCAACATCATGGAATCAGGGACCATAAATGGATTCAAACTTTATATGAAGATAGAAAAAGGTGGGCTCCAGCTTATGTGAAAGAAACATTTTTGGCAGGCTTATTTCCAGTCCGGCGAAATGAGATTGTACCTTCAATTTTTGAAGGGTATCTGGATAAACATACTTCTCTTAAAGAATTTTTGGACAAATATGATCAAGCTTTACAGATGAATCATCAACTTGAAGCTTTGGCAGATATGGATTCAAGGAATTCAAGCTTTATGTTAAAATCTAGATGTTATTTTGAGCTGCAACTCTCGAAATTGTACACAAATGAAATACTAAAGAGGTTCGAAAAGGAGGTGGAGGGCATGTATGCTTGTTTCAGCACAGGAGAGGTAAGTGTTGATGGACCATTAATAACATATATAGTCAAAGAACAAGTTGAGATTGAGGGCAACTGTCAAGAGACAAGGGACTTTGAGGTAATGTACAATGCATCAGAAATGGACATCCTTTGTGTTTGTGGTTTGTTCAACTTCAGAGGATATTTATGCAGGCACGCTCTAAGTATCCTCAACCAAAATGGTTTGGAGGAGATCCCGCCACAATACATTCTTACACGATGGAGAAAGGACGTGAAGCGATCATATGTTCTTGATCACAGATTTGGTGGTGGTATTGATACTAAAAACGCAGTTCACAGGTATGACCATTTGTATAAATGCATTGTGCGGGTTGTAGAGGAAGGAAAGAAATCACAAGATCACTACAAAGATACAGTGCAAGCTTTGGGTGAGATACTGAACAAGCTTCATCTTTCAGAAAACTAGGGGAGCTTAATTTTGTGGAATTAGAAGTTAGAGAAATATATGTTGTTGGTTTTATATGTGCACGTAAATTACTAATTGTATTGTTTTGCTTCTTTCAGAAAACATGTACAGTGGATTCAAATTTGAAATCTTTGGTCCATTGGTAAATGAATTTTCAAATCGATCCCTAGCTTTCGATTCTCGATCCGCCACTATATGTGGACGAACTTTTAAGCCTTGATATTTTGGTAGCTGAATTCTAGACTTCTTACTCTCCACATTTTCTACAGAGCAAATACATTTTTAATGAAAAAAATAATAATTTTGAGGCCAAAATTAAAGGACAAAAAATGAAAATGGAAATGATACCGAAAAAAAAAAAAAACGCGGTAATGGTAAAGAAGGAAAATCTCTCCACAGTGAAAGAAGTTAAGTTACAAGTTTAGCCTTCTTGTCTCGTATCGTTTCCTGGTAACAAATCCTCTTTGCTCTTTGCAATTTCCCTCCATTTCGCGCGTTCAACTGCTCTGTGGCGCCATCTTCAAAAGCCCGATCCGGGTAAGCTTATAACCGTTCATTTCGAATTTTTTGTTTGGTTCCTGAGAAAATATGGGAAAAAACAACTTCATTCGTCCAATCAGACAAATACGGCTGGTGAATACTAAAATTGTTGATTGATGTTTGGTAATATTTGATTTACTTTGAATTTCGTAAATTTTTGTAAAACTGGTGTAGCAATCCCTAGCATTTACTGTTTAGATTGATTGTTGTAGTATTCGTTATGTTAGAGATTGAAATTGTATCATGAAGCATAACCTCCCATAATTTGAAGGAAACTGTCCTCTCTTCCTTCGTTCTTTTTTTTTTTCCAAAAAAAAAAAAAAAGGAAAAAAATTGGAATCGAATGATAAGTAAGATATTAATATTCCATAATAAATAGGTCAGATTTGTTAATATGCAGAGTGGAGTCTACCATGTTGTAGTGCAGCACTAGGCACTTGTAAACCCCCTACCAACTATTAGATCTTTTCTTTTCTTTTTTTTTTTTTTTTCCTTTTACCTGAATATGGTGCTTTGGGTACTTAACTTCAGATTTTCATGCTAAAATTGCATTTTGGTTGCATACTTTTTCCTTTTTTATCTGGTTATTTCTTATAGTACTAGTAAATGAGATTGGTGGTAGATTGTTGATAAGAATTAGGCTCTATGGATGAATCAATTAAATTTTTGGCTCTAGATTGTGGCAGCAAAACGTTGTGGTGGTGGTGGTCGTCTTTTTGTGGTTCAATTTCTACAGTTATGGAACCTTTACTTCAATATTGGCTTGTGCAGGATATGCTAGTTTATATTTATTTCAACAAGTTCTAGTATCGTAATCTTTTGTGACGTTTGGAACATCAATTATTATTTATTAGCTCTGGGATACTGCTGATCTAGGGAGAAAAAGTTTCAAATAATTGAAGTTAATCAAAACTTGTCGAAAAAGATAAATGCAACTGCATATTTTTGAAATATTTTTACTTTCGTGCCACTTTCTGCTTTTTATAATAGTAATAACCAGTTATCCGCGTTGCTAATGCTGCCATTAATTGCGGCCTGTATCTGTATTTGTGCAGAGGCAGTACCTATTATTTTTCGCAGAAGTGGTAACTCAGAGTTGAAAGAGATGAAGTTCAAGGCTTTTCTTACAGAGAATGGTGTTAGTCTGTTAGAAAGGAGGTTCCTACCTGCCATGGAAAAAATGGGAAAGGTATGTCATCTTTTCCTTACCAGGGATCATGCTATTTTCCTCCATAATCTTCTCAATGCAGACGGAGTTCAATCCATTGCTCAGTTTCGAAAAGAGGCTCTCTTTGACGATTATCGCATTTCCAGTCAGAATGAGGACTGCATTGCCTTTGCTATAGACATTTCTCTTCTATATCGTGCTGTTCGAAGCAGTGTTAGTATTTGCAGTGAATTTGGTAGTGGTGGACCAACTGCAAATCGCCTACAGATTAAATTGGTGAAGAAACTTCCACCAAACTGTACTCAGCCAATGCCTTTTCTTACCTTTGAAACTAAGGGTTATAGATCTGCAGTTATTCAGGACATACCAATATCAAAACCATTATCGAGAACTCAAGTGCTGGAACTTCAAACTGCTCTTGATATGGCCCAAGATCTGCCACAGACTTTGGTTCAAGTTCCAGACTTGAATCAGTTGCAAAACTACGTGGACAGGATGAAGCATGTTGGTGATTTGCTAAACGTCTCTATAAGCAAGTATGGGGATCTTCATGTGCAAATTTCAACTACATTGATCACATTAGGTGCTGAATTTCGTAAACTGTTGGTTATTGGAGACAAAGCCCCAGCTCCACCTGAGGATCAAAACTTAAGCGCTCAGACTCGGTCACAGAGGGCAATTTCAAGGGGAGATGCTCAGTCTGTGCAAGTAAGTGTAAGACACTTTTCCAAGAGTCTTCAATGTCATCTAGCCAAACCAGACACTGCTTTTTACGGGATCGTTGCTCAGGGTGCTTGCCTGACTGTAATATTCCAGTTCTTTATTCCAGGAACACACCAAACAGATAAGTCGATCAGTCTACACTGTAGGCTTCCCGTGCTTGACCCAGGATCGAATTGAATGAACATTTGTTACCAATTCATGTATGCTCTATCTGAATTTGGAATGTGATGGCGAGTTCTGTTCACTTTGAATTGGGAGTTGGAATTTCAATGCCAAAGATCTTATTATACAAAAATTGCATTCCATAAAAGGTTTCTGGAACTTGTAGTTGTAGTGGGAGTGGTTTTGTTAAATCCTCTGTAGACAGTAAATTTTAGAAGAGTTTATCATTAGAGTGAAAACATATTGGGTGAACATGTCAACCTGAAATTCATGTAAATGTTTAAGCATATGCTTTCAGCAACATGCTTTGCTCTTGGTTAAACATCTTGGTCCCTCCACCTTGGATTTACGCTTAATTATGGTTTGTATATTATTTCCATCTATTAATAGGATATTAGGGACTAGTCGACTAGATGACCTACCTTGAGCATGTTCATTAGCGGTTGACTTCTGGAGGTACATTGGCGTTCCTCATAGGGCATAGACCTTGGGCAAGGCATGCTGAATAACTTTTACATCCAGGTTATATGGAGCAACAAGGAAGAGACATGGCATCATTTAACTGTTACAAAAATTCATCTACATAACTACACAATATTATTGAATTGATTAACATATTCATTGAACATAGCATAAACGAACTAGAATTATATGCTAGCTAGCTAGCTTCTTGCATCAGATACTCGAAAGAACAATTAAATTAAGAAAATTTAGAATATGCATTTTGTTCAATTATCACCAATAGTCTTCACATGAGCATGAACCGTGCCTGAAATGATGGAAACGAGTTCGATCCCTGACAATCACTTCTCTATCATACACCTTTGATACCAACTTCGCCATTTGGTGACAATCTACGCAGATTCTGAGGTTCTTCACAATTCTAATTGTGGTCCCAGGTCCTGAACTGATGAGCCCAAATGCAATAGCCAGCTTCTCACTGTGCCGGTAAACTGCACTCTCTTTGTCTTCTTCTCCTATTTCAAGAAACACCTCAGAAGTATCAGGTGAATACCCTGCCAATTTCAAATCAGATGTCATTTCATCCAACTTCAAATATAGGGCTTTTTTCTGAGGATGAGATTGGTCTCCAGCAACAAATTCATGAACAGCACCATTCATCTCTATCAAACTGCATCCAGGGATCTTCTTGATTCCTCTATCCATCATTGTTTTTCTTAATTCACGTAAATTGTCCCATTTATTGCAAGCTATGTAAATATTCCGTAGAATAACATAAACAGCTCCATTAGCTGGATCTAACTCAAGAATTTGTTTAGCTGCCATTTCAGCCATTTCTACATCTTTATGAACTCTACAGGCACCAAGAAGTGCTCCCCAAACAATTGAATTCGGTTTCATGGGCATATTCTTTATAAATTCGTGAGCTTCTTTTAGATGTCCGGCTCGACCAAGAAGATCAACCATGCATCCATAATGAGCCACATTTGGGTCGATGCCATGTTGGGTGGTCATGCCAACGAAAAACTTCCTACCTTCATTTACCATGCCGGTGTGAGTACAAGCACAAAGAACGCCAACATAAGTTATCTCATCCGGAGTTACTGAAGCTTTCAACATTTGAGCAAACACATCAAGAGCCTCTTTGCCATGTCCATTAATGGCAAGGCCAACAATTATGGCAGTCCATGTAAATTTGTCTCGCAGAGGCATATCATTAAAAACGCTTCGTGCCTTTTCAACTTCCCCACATTTGGAGTACATGTCTATCAAAGCATTCCCAACAAAGACATCATTTTTTACCTTGTTTTTGTCAATATAAGTCTTTACCCATTCTCCTAGCTCTAGCGCACCAAGTTGTGCACAAGCTGTAAGTACGCTAACCATGGTGAATTCATCTGGTTTTACATTCGAAGCTTGCATCTGACGGAAAAGAATCAAAGCCTCTTTGAAGAAATTAACTCGAATGTATCCATTTATCATGGCAGTCCACGAAACATAGTCTCTCTCAGGCATCTGGTCAAAATAGTTTCTAGCCATATCAAGTTGTCCTATATTCACAAACCCAGTAACAATAGCAGTCCAAGAAATCACATCGCGCTTTTTCATATTCTTAAAAATCTGAAGTGCAACACTCATTTCACCACATGCAGCATACATGTCAATTAAAGCATTTTCCACTGTCAAATTGGACTCAACAATACTGTCGGTAACGTACTTATGAACTTTCTGACCACATTCTAAATCCTTCAACTTAGAGCAAGCTGATAGTACCAAAACAACTGTAACCGAAGAAGGTAACACTCCTTTCTTCTCCATCTTACAAAACAGCTTCTTAGATTCATCATATTGTTTTATTCTATTGTAACCAGAAATCACTGTATTCCAAGTGACCACATCACTCTTACAACTCATATTAAAGATTCCACGAGCCATGTCAATTAAACCACACAAAGAATACATATTTATCAATGCATTTTGAACAAAGACACTAGAACCAAGCCCATATTTCACCACATGACAATGCAACGCCTCGCCACATTCTAATGCGATATCTCTTGTAAAACCTTTCATCAAGAACGGGTAAGTGTAACAATCAGGTATAAAATTCCTCTTTAACATTTCTAAATACGTAGAAACCCCAAATTTAGGATAACCAGTCCTTGAATACCCTTTCAACATGGTATTCCAAAGGAAGACTGATGGTTCAGAAATTGTATCAAACAGTTGGCGCGCGTAATCCATATCCCCGAATTCTTTAGTACAACAGAAGGCAATAATCTTATTCTGTGTGATGGGGTTGGATGCAATGCCAGTTTTGATTGCTAGGGAGTGAATTTGCTTGAGTTGGTCCATGGATTTGCAGGTTTGGAGAAGGGAGAAAGGAGGATTTTCTGAGGGGATGTAGGTGGGTGTAGTCAAGGGAAGAGTAGATGCCATCGAGATCATTTTCATTTTCTTGAAAGCTGAAGAATTGTACGTTACGGAGCCAAATTGGGTTTTGCAAAGTAATGAAATTGACATAAAACAAGACTAGTTATGAGAGATTTCAGGCTCAGCCATGGAGGATCCAAAATTTTATTGCCATTGATTATTTTCCTTACTATCAGTTGCCAGTTCACCAGTATTAATCTTATTCTCTCTCACGGATTATAATTTAAAGAGGAAACCAATCTACCATTTGAATCATTTTTATGTTGGCTGTAATGAATGAATATCACATCTTCAAACTCTTCATTTAACTTTCATTAACTTTTCAAGTGCATATAAAATTTATAAGTGCTTATAGAATTTGAAATTAATCCAAATTTAAATCCCTCAATGTCAAACAAAGTTTGAATTATCGTATTTAGACAATAATAAAGTTTTTCAAAAACAATTAACATAACGGTGCTAGTAAATATTTTTACTTTTTATAGTAATCCAATTTTTTCATTATTGAGAAAGGAAAATACCTTTCTGTGTATATGCAAAAAGTAGGAATATGACCTATATTTAAAATTTAAATTTGTCTAAGAAAATAGCAATCAAACATAGAAAAATGTTCAATTAGGCTAAACTTGCTCTAAATATTAAAAAAAAAATGAACTTTTAAACAAAATAACTCTAGAACTTGGACACTTATGGTAATTTTGCTTATATTTTCACATGGAATTCCAGAATTATTTGGCTCAAAAATTCATTTATGGGGCTTTTATATGTTAGGCACACAAGTTGAGGAGCAAAACGATAGTAATTTCTTGCATCCCACTTTTAATCTTGTAATCTAACTCCTATTTGCAGATTTTTAAGCTTTTAGCAGCTTATGTTCTTATATGTTACCAGTTCCCATAAACGCCGAAGTGCAAGAAAAGGCAGGAGCTTGAATTCAAAACTCCAGACCACCTTCGTCTACGAAGATAATGAATGAGTAGACATGGTGTCACTAAAGTTAAGCAAACCATTGGTGACCTCTCTTTCCTCGACTCTTCCCCTTTTGCAAAGCTCTTGGATTCGTGCGTCAAATCCCAGTCTGCCAGTGACACACGTCGCATTCATGCACGCATAATCAAAACTCAGTTCGCAACTGAAGTTTTCGTACAGAATAGGCTTATTGATTCGTATGGCAAGTGCGGCTGTTTGCACGATGCGCGCAAGGTGTTTGATAAAATGCCCGAGAGGAATACGTTTACCTGGAACTCCATTTTTAGTACCTTGATGAAATCTGGTTTTATTGATGAGGGAGCACGGTTGTTTTCGTCCATGCCTCATCCTGACCAGTGCTCTTGGAATTCAATCATTGCTGGCTTTGCACAGAATGATCGGTTTGAAGAAGCTTTGGATTGTTTTGTTAGGATGCATGGGGAGGGCTTCGTGCTCAATGAGTATTCATTTGGTAGTGGTCTAAGTGCTTGTTCAGGGTTAAAGGACCTGAGAATGGGTACGCAAATTCATTGTTTAATGTTGAAATCTCAGTTCTCATGGGATGTTTACATGGGCTCTGCGCTTATTGACATGTATTCCAAATGTAGGGTTGTGGATTGTGCTCAAAGGGTTTTTGACGGGATGAAAGAGAAGAATGTTGTTTCTTGGAATAGCTTGATTACTTGTTATGAACAAAATGATCCTGCAAGGAACGCTTTAGAAATTTTTGAGAGGATGATAGAAAGTGGGCTTGAACCAGATGAGGTTACACTGGCTAGTGTGGTGAGTGCTTGTGCAAGCTTGGCTGCAATTAAACAAGGTTTAGAAATTCATGCCTGTGTGGTGAAATGTGATAAATTTAGGGATGATCTTATATTAGGCAATGCGTTGGTTGATATGTATGCAAAGTGTGGTAGAATTAACGAAGCTAGATGTCTTTTTGATAGGATGCCGATGAGGAGTGTGGTTTCTGAAACCTCTATGGTTAGTGGCTATGCCAAGGCAGCAAGCTTTAAAGCAGCAAGATTAGTATTTACAAAGATGATGGAGAGGAGTGTAATCTCTTGGAATGCGCTTATTGCAGGATATACACAAAATGGGGAGAATGAAGAGGCACTTGGACTCTTCCGCATGCTAAAGAGGGAAGCTATCTGCCCAACACATTACACATTTGGGAACCTATTGAATGCCTGCTCAAATCTTGCTGATCTGCAGCTTGGCAGACAGGCACACACTCATGTTCTGAAGCATGGGTTTCAGTTTCAAGCTGGTGAAGATCCTGATGTTTTTGTAGGGAATGCTCTCATTGACATGTACATGAAATGTGGATCAGCCGAGGAAGGATGTCGAGTTTTTGAAAACATGGTGGAGAGGGATTATGTCTCGTGGAATGCGATGATAGTAGGATATGCCCAAAATGGTTATGGAATGGAGGCCCTTGAATTATTTAGGAAAATGTTAGGATCTGGGGAGAAACCAGACCATGTTACTATGATTGGTGCTCTGTGTGCTTGCAGTCACGCAGGGCTTGTGAAAGAGGGCCGACGTTACTTTTCCTTGATGACTGAGGAATATGATTTGGTACCAAGCAAGGATCATTATACATGCATGGTTGATTTGCTTGGTCGTGCTGGTTGCCTCGATGAAGCAAAAAATTTGATAGAGACAATGCCTATGCCCCCTGATGCTGTTGTCTGGGGATCTTTGCTTGGTGCTTGTAAAGTTCATCGTAGCATTACTTTAGGGGAGTATGTTGCTGAGAAGCTCTTGGAAATTGACCCTACAAACTCTGGACCTTATGTTCTTCTCTCAAATATGCATGCTGAGCTTGGCAGATGGAAGGATGTGGTAAGAGTAAGAAAACTGATGAGGCATCGGGGAGTCACTAAACAGCCTGGTTGCAGCTGGATTGAAGTTCTGGGTCATGTGCATGTTTTCATGGTGAAAGATAAGCGACACCCTCAAAAGAGGGAGATGTATTTGTTATTGAAAATCCTTACACAGCAGATGAAGCGAGCTGGATATGTTCCAGATGATGGTGATCATGAGGCTTTTGAGGAACAGAGCAACTTAGATGTAGGCTTCTGTTTCCAAACGGAAATAACTGCTGATGTTGCTGTCATGTAATTTGCTCGGAATAGTTTTATTCTAACGTTTTATTCTTTATACTTGTAACCAAGTTGTTCTCTTCCCCGCAAGGAAGTAAAAGCTTCTCTGATAATCTTCTTAATACAATATCTTCATAACTTTCTAAGATCACAAAAGATCAAACTATCTTTATTGGATTTCAAATGTCAAAATTACGGTCAAAATTGCCGAAGTATTACATCTGTTTCACTAGGAGATTGACTTGGATTTGAAACTAACATACTACATCAGTCAGCCTTAGGTCCATATTTGGTCTTGCTTCCTTTGTTTTGCTACCCATTCTATTACTATATCACTAGTTTCCTATAAATTACAAATCAGTAAAATGTCATTACATATGCAGATGAAAGTTGCCCATCACTGGGTAATACAATACATATCCACAGTAAATTTTGCCAAAATGAGATTCTGAACTCCAAAGAACCAAAAATTCTCCTTAGGACTGACAAGACAATTGATTTCTGAAACCATGGAATATGCTAGCCAATCAACATATCTATGTGAAGACGATGAGGGGAAAAAAAAAAAAGACAACCTGTAAAGTACAGCTCTAAAAGCATCATAAAAAAGTGGCGGATGAGGTCAGGACAAAGACTGCATATCAGAATTTAGACTTGAAACAGAACAGTGCGAATGAGAAAGAGCATTAGATCTCACAAGTAATTCCTGAATCCAAGATCAACACAAATTCCTTTAGTAGCAAGAAGCAACAAAACCCTGACCAAGCATCTTATGATAAAGAGTAGAAATGAAAAAAAAAAAAAAAAAGTTCAAAATAAAAAGACAAGCCTAAAAAAACAAACCAAATCAAAGTATCTACCTGGTAGGAGGAAAACTAACTCCTATCTAACAAACCTAATGTTCCATCTTCACAAGGGCATTAGAAACATCTAATGATGATGCTGATGAACCATATTGGAGCCAATCCTTGGCACAAATAAGGGCTTCAAGTATCACAGGTCGCAATGAACTCTGGTAGCTATCTATCTTTTTACTTCCAGTATCAAACACAGAGTCAGGAGCAACAGTAGATATTGGAATTGACAAAATATCAGCAGCCATCTTGGACAGAGTAGGATACTTCAGTTTGTTCAGTTTCCACCAACCCAATACATCAAAATCATGAACTCGAGGCAGAAGAGACTCCTCCAGATACTGATCCAATTCTGATTTTAAATGTTGGTTACTTGTTGCAGAGATATATACTTCAAAATCAGAGTAGCCATCTCCAATAGTAGAAAGCAAAGGTAAATCTTGATGGTTCACTTCATAAGGCTGCATTTCTTGAGAAAATTCTTGATGGTGCATCTCTTGAGTCTCTACTTCTTGATGGTGCATCTCCGGAACCTGTACTTCACAGTGGTGCATCTCTTGAGTCTGTACTTCTTGATGGTGGATCACCGGAGCCTGTACTTCAAGATGGTGAATCTCCGGAGCCTGTACTTCATGATGGTCCATATCCTGAGTCTGTAATTCATGGTGGTGCATCTCTTGAGTCTGTACTTCTTGATGGTGCAACACTGGAGCCTGTACTTCATGATGGTGAATCTCCAGAGCCTGTACTTCATGATGGTGAATCTCCAGAGCCTGTACTTCATGATGGTCCATATCCTGAGTCTGTCCTTCATGGTGGTGCATCTCTTGAGTCCGTACTTCTTGATGGTGCAACACCGGAGCCTGTACTTCATGATGGTGAATCTCCAGAGCCTGTTCTTCATGATGGTCCATATCCTGACTCTGTCCTTCATGATGGTGCATCTCCTGACTCTGTGCTTCAAGATGGTGCATCTCCTGACTCTGTGCTTCATGATGGTGCATCTCCTGAGACTGCCCTTCATGATGGAGCAGATCCTGAGTCTGTACTTCTTGAGGATGCATCTCTTGAGTCAATACTTCCTCAGGATGTGTCTCATGAGACTGTACTTCGTGAGAGTGCATCTCTTGAGATGCAGCCCCTTGAGGTTGCGTCTCATGAAGTTGTGCTTCTTGAGAGCACCTCTCCTGAGCCTTTAATTCAGGAGGGTTCATCTCTTGGGTCTGTGCTTCTGGAGAGTGCACCTCTTGAGTTTGTGCTTCTGGAGTATGCATCTCCTGTGACTGTGTTTCCAGAGGGTGCATCTCTGGAGTATCTGCTTCTGTGTGCATCTCCTGGCTATGTGCTTCTGAAGGATGCATATCTTGAGCCACCACTTCTGAATGGTGCACCAGTTGGACCCCCTCTTCTTGTGTAAGCATGTCTTGTGTTGGTACCTCTCGAGCATGCATCCCTTCAGCAGGTACTTCTTGTGAGTGCACCTCTTGAGCAGCTAATCCTTGCACATGTGGCTCTGGAGCAGGCATTTCTTGAGTGTTCATTGCTTGTGGTGATACTTCTTGAGCGTCTGTGTCTTGCAATGGTAATTGATAATCAATGTGCATCTCATGCTCTGATGTTTCTTGAGTACTCAACTCTTGTACTGATGCTTCATGGGTGATATTTTCCTGAATTTGTAATTGTTGACTATCCATCTCCTGCAGTGCTAACTCCTGAATCTGCATCTCCTGCGCTCGTATTTCTTGAGTGTCAATCTCTTCTTGTGTTACTACTTGATGGTGCAATACTTGAGGAGGCACATCTTGTGAAGGTTCTTTTGGGTGCCCTTGTGGAGTTTCTTTTTCAAGCTTTATATCTTGAACTGTTGCTCCTTGAGAGTGGACTTCTTGAGTAGGCACATCTACAGAGTGTACCAATTGAAGGTCTTGAAAGTGTGCTTCCTGGTCCTGGGGTCCTACATCTTGGAGCATCTCTGATTGAGGGATGACCATATCTTCTGGTTGCATAAAAGTAGTAACAGACAGATTTGGTGAAAGATAATCTAGAAAGAGTTCATGAATCCCATCATCAACTATCTTGATCCACATACCAGCATCCTCACCAAAGATCTTTGAGAAACTGAACTCGACAAGCTTCATTTTAAACCTTGGATCCATGACCACAGCAATTACCAAAACAAGGAAGGAATCCTTCCAATATTGATCAAACTTCTCTTTCAAAGGTTTAGTCAGGCTGCTGACAAAAGGATCCTGGCTCATGGCTAAACGTGTCAGCTCTAACTGGATTTTGGACACTTCATGGTAAAATGCATTGGCAGGTGGATATGTTGGGGAAGTTAAAATGCTAGCCGCATCATATAAAAGCTTCAGGTATCTGCAGAGAATCTCCACCTGCTTCCAATCATTCTCTGAGGGGTTTATCTTGTAAACAGGATCTGAGGTGTCCAAGCAACCAAATACTTGCTTTAATTCACAGGCAGCCACCAGCATTTGGTACGTTGTGTTCCATTTGGTTTGATCATCAATTATAAGCTCCTTTGTGCTAGGGACTTGAAGTCGTTGCCTCAGCTCTGCAAACTTCTCATCGTGTGTTTCTGAGGTTTTCACATACTTCACACTTTCACGGACTCTCCCAATAACTTCGCCAATAGATCCGAGTGCATCTTGTGCAAGACGGCTTAAAACACGAGCATAGCAATTCCCTTTCAGTAATTGACAATTGAACAATCGTTGGTTCTTGACAGACAGGAGGCTTCTCAGATTTCCCATTATGGTTTCATTTGAAAAGGATTGATCTAGTGTAAGCGTACATAACCTGCTCTCCAAATGCCAATCAGATAGACAAGACACAACAGCTTGGTTTAAAGCATAATCAGAATCAGGAAAAGGTAACATGACAACATTAAGGATCCGACGATGTAAATTCCAATCATCATCAATGAAGTGCCCGGTTAGAAAAGCATAGCCAGTATCAAGGTTTGAAGTCCCCAAATCCAATGCAAGGTTGATTCGTCCAGGAATCCCACTGATAAGGTTCAAAAGGCTTTGCTTTTCTCTCAGATAAATTGACACGCATTCCCCTTGAATGGTGTTGAAACTTGGCATATTGTACTGGGGTTGAAGGGTCCGGACAAAATCAATAAAAGCAGGATGTTCCACTATGTGCAACGGATATTCATGCTGTATAATCATCCTGGCTATCTCTTGATTGCAACGATCCTGATCAAAGGGAATGTTTCCATATCCAGGAGATGATCGGTAGCGCCTTTTAGGTGGATCACTTTTTGCACCAGGTGTCAACGGTGATGATTCATTTTTCTGACGGCTTACTGGGCAGATCCCTAAGGCAATGTGCCGCTTAAGGTGGCTGGTTCCAGCTAGCTTTGGACCAGTTATATAAGCAAATGATTTTTTGCACTGTTTGCAGCATGCCCTCATACATCCAGCACCAACAGTTTCTATAGTGAAGTGTTCCCAAACAATTGACTTCTTTCTCCTACGTCTATTGGGTTGCTCCTCAGAAATGGGTGCTTCACTGTTATCAGCTGGCATAACAGGAGTAATGGCCATATTAGGGGTTGAAGGGGAGTCTATATCCATAGATGTCATAATCCTACAACAAAAGATAAAATTCAGTAACAGAGAAGGGCAATAATAACAGATGATAAATCAATTATGAGCAACCATTCATTGCAGTCTTGGTAGAATATTTTAAAATTTTGAGAAAACAAGGGGAAACACATCCAGCATTCAACAGTGCAACATGTTTGCTAAAAGTAAAAAATTGCTCAAAGCCAAAATGATATCTTCTGAGGTCAATTCAATTAAAGCTTAATATAGCAAAACAAAATGACAACTCCATCATTACTACATGGTTTAATGGTTAGAAGAGAAGGCACTGCATATATACACATTATAACCATGTAAAAAGATAGAGTTATACTTCAATAATAACTACCAAAGAGAAGTTTTTTATCTGAAACATGCATAAATAGTGAACTAATATGTCTCAGATTATGTTTAATTCCCAACTGATAGACAAAGTTGGAGTAGACACAAAGTTACCTCCTGACATACTTCTAAGCACTATAACCTGAAGAATTCCAAACATTGCACCCAAAGTCAGCCATTTGCTTGCTGCCTAGTGCCTTGCTAGGTTCATTTCACAATCAAGTATTAAGCACTTGGAATATGGTTGGATTTTTCCTAAACGCTACTTTTGACTTCCATGCATCAAGGATCTAAAACTTATAAAGCCTGCTAATGTAATTCATTTTCCCTAGTTTGAAGCATACGAATGGATTGAAATTTCTTTAGAGTTGCATAATTTAATAAAACAAGCTGATCATATGTGACTTAAAATAGTCTACCTTGCATTTAAGAAACACTTAAAAGTGAAAAAAAAAAAAAAATCAATGTAAGCTAAAACAACTGCAAAAATTTAGGATGAAAAAAACGATGTAAATTTATTCATTGCATCAAACTACTTAGAATTCCATTGCAACCAATACCCCTGCCAAGACAATAAAGAATTCCATTCGGAATATGACCCTGACAACTGAGAGTGTCAAACCACCATGTTTAAAGCAACAAAAGTGCTTAAAATCTAAGACTGGATATCTCATGGTCGATGAATTGCATGGTCCAAAACTGCAAAGCACTATATTCCAGTTTTACGATTTACCATTGTTCTGAAACCATTTCTAGATTAATAATACTTTATTGTGGAGTCAAGTCCAAAAATCACTGTTCACCCAAATGCAACTCAAGTACCCTTAATTCAAGGAACAACTTCATTCTCCACACTTTTTCCAGTGACTGTTACCAAAGTTGTAGCAAGTAGCACCTTGCTTTGCTTTTTCTTGTTTTGGCGCAAATGACTGTTGATATTTCTGGAAACAATATTGCTTCTAATCAAGCAAATAACATAAAATAAGACTCCAAATTTGACCTGAAAGACATAACAAAAGCACCTTGCCAGATGCTTTTAACAAAGCACCTATGGACAAGCAGGTAGGGATTTTTCATTGCTTTCGGTTAGAAGAAGCCCCTTGAATTTTTTGAGCTAAAGGCCCTACGATAATAGTTAGATCTGGGCCACTAAAAAGAAGCCCATCCAACATGAACAATACTAGAAAAACATCTTCGAACAAACAACTCCATCCAAAGCTTGAATATGATGACTCTTCTTTAAACAATTCTTCTTCAAACACAAAGTTCGACGCAAGTGCATCACCAGTACAGATGACTAGAAAAAGGTAATGTATGAAACAAAAGGTTATCGCAATTCTGCAATAACATATCGCAAATTATTCGACGAACTAACAAATCAACGATCCAACAACTACAGCTACAAATAAGTATTCAATTGTAACAGTTATAGAACAATTACCAATACCGCAACAACAACACGAATTAAATTGACAATACAAACACAAAAAACCTGCAAAAACTTTCATAAAATATCGATAAAAACTGCACTTTCACGTTCAGGAGTGCTAAATTGAAGGATCTAAGCAAAACCCAGATACCAAATAGACCCAAAATGGCAACACAAACAAAAACCAAAAAGCGATAGAGCAAGAATTACAAATCCCAAAATCACGAGAAATACGCAAACGGACTGAATACAAACAAGACATAATAGTATAGAAGATATGCAAAATTAAATTAGAAAAGAGCAATATTAAAGACAATAAACTGTACCTGGATTAACAGATCTATAGTGGAGTGAATCAAACAAAGGACCGATAATCTACCCGCGAAAACAAATCTAAGCTTAAAATTTTTAAATTTTCCAAGAATTCGAAAAAAAATTGAATTTCTCTGCAACAGGGAGATGAAGCTAATGGGCTTGAGCTTCGAAGTGCTGTTTGGAACTTGCTTCTCAAGTTTTGAGCTTTGAAATCAAAATCTCTAAACTGGACCTAAAAGCTACGTCTAGGGCTAAAGAAATTTCGAGGCCTTATTTGGGGGAAAGGAATTCTGTTACGAGTTGAAATCGGGGAAAGGAAAGTCAAAAGAGAAACCTAAAAAAGATTTAAAAAAAAAAAAAATTGGAGTTGGATATGGACGTGAGGTCCATCAAGCATAATGTGCATGTATTTAGATCACGACTAGATAGACCATGAGCCTTGATCTTAACGGTCCTACATGAAGCCCACCTAACCACAATTCAATCTTGACTGTTGATTTTTTTATGAGGCCCGCTGGATTTTGACAAGACATGAGGTTAAGGGAGCACTATATTGTGAAATAAATGTAATGAATTTGTAAACAACATTCACTAAATTGTAGCCTAAATAAAATATGTGCTTGCTTGACTTTGTACTTGTTCACCGAAAATACACCAAAAATAGGCAAAAAGCAAATTATTTTGTATATAATTTTCACTTTTCAATATGTAAATACGACCAAACAAATGATATATAAAATTAGTATTTTATTTTTTTTCTAAAAAAAAGTATTATATTTATATGCAAATATTCTTATTGCAAAAATATTTCTAATATTTCTAAATTTTAAATCATAATTTTACACTAAAATAATTATTATGAGTATTAAAATTAAATTATTTCTAAAAAGTAAAAAATATAAATTTTAAATTTTATTTATTTAATTATAAATTTATCTTGTCTATCAAAAGACTCAGTGGGTAAAACAATACGATAGACTACATGATAGGAGTATTCTCCTTTGACTCACCAAATTAAGACCTCTTACTTTTCACTCTAATAAAAAAACTAATCAAATTATAATTAATTGAGGTACAATTTTATTTTGTTTTCATAACCTTACGCCAATAATTTTATTACATCAAATTTCTATATATTTAGTAACAACCATAGGTTATAATTAAGTCAAGCTCAAAATATTATTCAAGCTTTATTCAAAATTAAAAAATTAAGTTTGAAATTCAAATTTGAACTTAGTTCATTTATTAAATGAGTGTAATAAACAATTTCAAATTTAGCTTGGTAAACTTCTCAAATGAATCAACCTCACAAATGATTTAGTTCAAAACAAGTTTGGCCTCCACTCTAATTATGTTAAGGTGATCCCAAATATGAAAAAGAAAGAAGAGAAAAACTATTGAAAACTCAAAATTGAATTTTTGTTTTTAACATAGATAATTCATTCTATTATATAGAAAGTAGGGGTACATAAGAAGATCTGATCAAATCAAGTTTAAAATACAATGCCTAGATGAAACCATTAAGAAAAATCTCAAACTCATACACTAATAACGATAAACGGAAAAAGCCTATAGACATCATCTTATCTACCACCACCATTACTATTGGATATTGTATATTGAGGGGAACTCTTGAACTCCAGATTTGAGCTTGCCAGCAGTAAGCCAAAGATTACCTGAGTAATCCATTAATAGAGGGAGGGAGAAGAAGCTTCTCCAAATCACTAGTCTTTTATGGTGTTATAGCACCCTCATGGCCTCTTGGAGTGAGATATATGAACTCTATAAAAAGATTTATGAATAAGAACTCCTCTTGTGGGTACCACATAGATCCATAGATCTACCCACGACAAGAAGGGATAAACCCTAGACAGGGCCTTGAAGGCAGAGAAAACTACAAAAAGAAATAAGGAAAAGAAGAAAAAAGAAATAGAAAATTAAAAGGAAGAGAGATGGCTACTGCTAGTGACTATTCACCAGTAACAGCCTGCACTGGTCACTGAAGGTGAGTGGGTTATAGATAGAGTAGAAAGAAAAAGAGAGAGGACAGAAATTTGTATCCATAAAATTGCATTCATATATATATATTTTCGTACAGAACGTAGATGGGAGTTTAAAGATTTCCACAATAAATATCGGAATGGTTTGGAGTATCGACTTGATAAACACAGCCTTTCTTGCTCTAGACGAGAATAGTTTCTTTCAACTAGTGATTTTATGTCAAATCTTGTCTTTAATACAGGAGAAGATATACCATATGTTCCTCCCAACCAATGATGGAACACCCAAATAAATTTCAAGGTCATGTGTCTCAGTGACCGAAAACAAAGAGGAGATCAAATTGCGACAATCTGAACGAGTATTGGCACTAAAGAGAATAGATGATTTCTGGTAATTTATCACTTGCTCTAATGCGCTTTCATATAAATCCAAACATTCTTTTATCTGTGCAACTTCAGCATGCAAAGTATTAAAAAATAAAAGACTGTCATCTACAAAGAACAGGTGAGACACACAAGGCGCTCCTCTTTTTATGTTGTAGCCATGTATTAAATTCTGCCTTTCTCTTGTACATATTAAAAGCAAGAGCCCCTTTGCATAGACAATAAAAAAATAGGAGGACAAGGGGCATTCCTGAAGTAAACCTCTAACCAGGAAAACTAGATTAAGCTCTTGCCTTTCAAACAATACTGAATATTTGACCGTTGAGACACATTACATAATTAGATTCACCAACTGCATACCAAACCCCATTTTCTCCATCACTCCTTGCAAATAAGACCATTCAACTCTATCATAGGCCTTGCTCATGTCAATTTTTAAAGTAGCTGCACCATTAATTCTTTATCTCTTATGCTTTAAATAGTGTAATAATTCATGAGCGACCAAGATATTATTCAATATGAGCCTTCCTAGGATGAAAGCACTTTGTGAGGATGATATCAGATTTGGTAGCACCTCCTTGAACCGGTTAGGTGTAGCCTTTGAGATGATTTTGTACAAAACATTATATAATGAGATCGGCTTGAAATCAAATGTAGTAGTAGGGTTCTTTTTCTTTGGGAGTAGTACAATGTGAGTGTGATTAAGGGGTGGGTGGGAAAAGAACCTGTACTCAAGAAGAGCATACATTCTCTAGTAACATCACTACCCACAATAGACCAAAACCGTTGAAAAAAAGGCTGAATTCAACCCGTCAGGTCCCGAGGATTTATCCAAGTGCATAAAAAAGATAGCCACTTTGATCTCCTTAGGAGAATATTCTCGCATAAGGTCACAATTCTGATAATTTGAAATGCGAGAATCAATACTTTGAAAAACATGTTCCTTATTGCAGCCTGTCGAAGAAAATAGATCACTAAAATAATCAATAATCATCTCTTCCAAGCCACTTCTCTTTTACCTCCAATCACTTGAACTGTCTTGTAGCCGGTTGATTGCATTCTTCTTTTTACGGGATGAAGTTTGCACATGAAAATTTTTTAAATTTACATCATCCCCTTTTAGCCAAAATTACTTGGGTTTCTGTTTCCAATAACTCTTTATAACTTCAAGCATTGGCCATACTAGGTTGCAGTTTCCTTATATTGCTTAAGGGAGATAACATCCATTTTGGATCACAAAGAGGCCAGCCTACCTTTTAGTCTAGACAAATGTTTCTTGTGGTCTTTTAATATACCTCCACCGTAAGCTGCCAATACCATACTAAAGGCAACAATCTTTCCTAAGATAGATGGAGTAGAAGGATTCACCTTGGCCCTTTCCACCATAGTATAACAGTCTGATTCCTCTATCCAAATAAAATGAAAATGAGATAAAGAAACACAATACCTGTCAGCTTCAACAAAATGGGAGAATGATCTGATCTAGTAGCTGGCACATTAAGCACGTTCCAATTTCTAAACAAGTCTTCAAGAAGGAGACACTAAGGCTCTACCTAACCACTCTTCAACCACCCCTCCGTACCCCTCCCTTGTGCTCATATAAATGGATGCCTAGACATTCCTAAATCAAAGAGATTACAATTTGTTATAGCAGTCGAACTATGCTTAGATGGATGTTTAATTAAATGGTTGTATTGAGTTTGCAGGTAAAACATTTATAAAGGGCTTAAGGAATAATGATTAGTGTCTGAAACTTACTATAAGTTTAAGTGGCTTTAAGCTTATCTGAGTCATAGTGTCGATCCTCCCTATAATAATAAGTTGTGACACTTTCATTCTCAAGAGAGGAAAATATTTCTAAATATCAATAAATATTTTTTTTTTTAGCATTAAAAAGAGAGATTTGAACCTGAATCAATTGTTAGATCGTATATATATCTATCAGTAGATTATATCTTTGTGTGCAAATATCAACAAATTTATTATAACCTTATAAATAATATATACATACATATATATCATAATATTTATTATAATTCATTGATCCCTATTATTCATTATTGGTAATAACCATTATTGATTATCAGTAATTACTATCGGTCACCATCACAGGACACCATCAACTGCCATGCCACGATCTGTCATTTTTTATGTATTTTTGTAATTTTAAATATTTTTATAATAATTGCTTAAAGTGTTTAAATATTTTATGATTTTATAATTTATAGATTTTAATATTTTTAATTAACATTCAATATTATAATCAAATAATAGAAAATAGGTTATTAAGAAAAATATTTTACAATAATAATTTATTTTCTCCAAAATAAATAGAGCCTAAGTTTTAATATAATTATTTAGAAAATATTTATCGTCTTCAATTCAAAGCCTCTTCTTCTTGATATCAGTATATCACTTCAAAAACTTGATCACGATCATAAACGCAGCAAAAGATCGTCTAACTCTTCAACTCATATTCTTCTAATTGTTTTGTATTTTGAGAAATAAATTGTAGAGCTCGTTAAATGTTAACTACTGCAATTTAGCATGTTGCAGTAACACCAAAACCAAATAACATTTATATAGTTTCGAAAATTTTCAAAGCAATCAGCTTATCTGTCTCAGTCAGTATAGCGCAAGGCTTTTAACTATGTGGTCGTGCGTTCGATTGCACCGTGGGAGTTTTCTACATTTCTTATTTTCTTTTAAAAAAAAATAATCATGATGAATCTTCTATAATGACAAGCTATTATCACAAAAGAACAATGAAGAAAAAAGAAGAATATTAGTAAAAAAGGAAATGTATTACAGTTAAAATGGAAATCACTGGTTGAGCAGCCAAAGAAAGCATATATTTTCATTTTTTACTTTTGAGACCAACCAATATGGGATCACTGAAAGAAAGGAAGCATTCCAGAAATATCAGCAGATGAAATCTGAAAATCATGTGTGCAGAGACAAATATTATCCTTATGTTAGCTGAGAGACAGAAATGTGTATCAGTAAGGTTATTTTTATTAAACAAAAAAAAAAAGAAAATGCCAAAGCCAAAGACAGAAAGAAAAAAGAAACCAACAGAAAGATTACAAGTATTATTGGTGATAGGAAATGTAGAAAATAAAAAGTAAAGGAATCTTCTCTGCAACACATGCAATATGCAACAATCTGTTATACAATCTTTTTCCATTGTCAGATTTGTACAAAAATTTAAAAATATCTCCCAAATCTGAACATTTAGCAGTATTTTATGAAATTAATATTGCATCTTTATGGAGTGTGTAAAACATCATGAATTTTAGTTTTTTGGAATGGAAATTAAATGAAAAAAGAAATCAAATCAATCCATTGGGGTTTGGGGATATTGTTATAAGAAGAAGAAGAAGAAGAAAAAGAAATCAAATACATGCATATGTACACTTAAAACATACATGCTCTCTCAAAAGTTAGCCATAAATACCACCTTTTTCCGAAGCAATTAATCATAAATATTACTTAATTAAATATAATTAGAAGAAAGGATATTTCCATGCATACAGAAACATTCCTCGATGATTTTTATGGAATTGTTATATAAAAATAGAAGCACTGTCTCAAAGCCTGAAGTTAAGAGTATACTCCCTCAAAATAACCAAAAAGAAAAAAGAATGTACATTACCTCAAATACAGTTGCAGATTTTTGAGAAGAACATATCAAAAATGGGAGAACTAGAGTTTGGATCAAGAATTGAACATTAAAGTCCTCATCTGCCATCTTATCCCACAGCTTTCTTGAACTCCTATGCAATACATATATACATTTCTCCTGTTTAATTCTTCCTTTCAAGAATCTCTTCCATATATATATTAAAATGAGTGAGATTCTTGAAAGGAAGAGTTAAAGAAAAGGAACAAGAAGTTCAAGAAAGCTGTGGAAAAACATGACAGGACTTATCCCTTTTCTCATTTCCTTGGCATGACAATGTCTCTGGCTCTCTCTCTTATAGAACAGAAAAAATAACTTAATTAGAGAAAAAGAGGCAAAGAAAGAGGAAATGGTGTTAACAAAGAGAGAATTAGGAAGGACCCTTGTCTATAAAATCAGGAGGACCACTGTAGCTATTATATTATCAACAACACCATATAATAATGTTGAAATTGATGATAAGAAATAAAAAGGGAAATTGAAAAGAAGGGTACTAAGGTACTGAAACAATATTAATTGATTGATTGTAGGGTTTTTATTTTACAGTAGGGTTTTTATTTTACAATGTACGTGGACTACATCAAAAGAACATGCTTGTGAGTGACCACTAGCCACTAGGGTTGGTAGATATGAAACAAAAGATGCATGATTTCTTTTTTCATCTTCTTTTTTTAAATAAAAAAAAAACAAATATTTAACCTTGTAAATAATTATTTTTTCCCAAAATTTGACTCTTAAGAAATAATTAATCTCCAACATTTAAGTATTTTGTTATATACCATTTACTTTTCTTAATTTTTTTAAAAACTAATATAAAGAGCAAAATAAAAATTATACAAGAATATAATATATAATATATAATATAAATAAACTAAATACACAATTCAAATTAAATTAATTTGGCATATGATTAAAATAAAAATAAAATGATGTGAATCCCACGTCGGTCAGCTGGGAAGGACTTTCAGTGAATCTATGAGCTAGCTTTTGAAGTTATCACATCATTTCCAACCTTTGACCTCGCCGGACTGGACTTTGACTCCCATACCAATTGAGTGTGAGAAACTTAACTTAACTCTAAAATAAATCGATAAAATTAAGAATTAGGAAACAAAATTGAGCTATATATATATATATATATATATATATATATATATATATATATATATATATCTTTTTTGAGCTGTCTGCCTGCTCTGTCCAGTGAACGTGCGTGTGTGTTTGTTGTGCGTTTTCGAGCAGGACAAGGACAGACACACACAGTTGAACAGCAATAACCTAATAGGACCATTCGCAAAGTTAACATTGTTATTTATAATACACATTCAAAAATTACCATTCTTTTCTCTTTTTGGTCTTATGAAATTACAGTTACTTGCTGTTCTGCTGAGACGTGCATGCAACAGTTGCCTCTGTATCCTCTCACGTGAATAAGAATAATTTTCCGCGAGATAATTTCCTTTCGACACCTCTCACTTTTTATATAAATTATCAAGTTAATAAGCTTCGAGTGATTCTTGGAGAGGACTGTAATTACTAAAATAATTAACTTCGGCCATGTAATTGATAAAATTAGAATAACTAGAGAAAATTAAATAAAAAAGCCCCAAAAATTCAGTTTTTTTTTTTTCTTTTTGTCATTAAGGCTTTTTATACATTTCGATGCGTTTTACAATGACTGGGCCGGATCTGATAACAAATTTGGGCCTTTTCAGCCCAACAATAAATAACAACGAGTTACTTTAATAGTGGCCGAGACGAGACTGCGAGAAAGAAAAATGGAATCAGGAAACTTCAAACAGAAACTGATCAAACTTCTGTTAGGAATTTAAACAGCAGAGACCTGTTCAGATTCAGAGTAAAAATCCCACTACTGTTGCAAAAAGAAGCGCTGAGACATGAATCTGTATGCTCATGACCTCTCTCTTTTCGATTTAGCTAATTTCTCCGATCCGATTATCGACCCTAACTTCACGTCTCATCACCATCATCTTCTTCGCTCTTCTTCATCGTCCAATTTCTTAATCCATGAAAGTTACGACTCAAGTGATGATGGAGATAATAATAGCTGCGGTGAAAAAATTAATGGTAAATTTTTGGTGATGCCCAGGCCTAAAAGTCCGCCTAGGCACCGCCATGACGGAGCATCACCTCTGCCTTTAGGGATGGACTGGAGTCTTCCTCCTCGCAAATGGGTGTGTTAATTTTGAACCTTTGTTAGGATATTGAGTGGTTCTGGTGCTTCTTTGATTTATGGCTATGTTGATGGATTTCGATTATGGGTTTGGAATTTTTAATCTTTCCAACAAAATTCAAATTTTTTGTTGTTAGTTGAGTTGAATTTTTTTTTTATTACCATGAATCATGATAGTTTTGCATTGGCATATATTGACACGATTGTTGCAAATATGACATGTTTCAAAACTCAGAGTTGAGACTCTGGACTTTGATAGTTAAAAACTACGTTCTCGAGGTTAACACACTTGTTAGCTATTGATAACTTTTCTGGCACAATTCAGAAAAAGCCAAGCACTTTACACACACACGTACACATATACTACTAGTCTAGGTAGAAGCAGCAAGGCAAATGTGAATAGGTTTGAGATGCACCTTAAGGCCCATGTAGAATAATTTGTTGGGTGGCAACGTGAACCTGAAATTTGTGATGCAGATAGACGTTCCATTTAGAACAAAATATAGAATTAACTTGAATAATCTAGAAATATACAATTTTTTAGTTGTAACAGCAAAATCATACACTTTGGATATTGCATCGACTTGGTGTTTTATAATATATTCTAGCATCCAATGTAGGATGGACGGGTCTCTATTTGGCCCCATGACCCTCATTCAGGATGGAGTTACTGTGTTACAGTTCCTTCTTGGACTTTTCTGCGAAACTCAAGAGGTTCAGATCCTGTGGTGGTAGGTTTTGTCACAGCAAGTCACAGTTTTTCTACTTGAACAATCTTGTTTTAATATTATTTAAGGACACTACAGTTTTACAGAGTCCAAGTTGGTATACAATCACCAGAAGGGATCACCACCACTCGAGGGATTTTGAGAAGATATAGTGAATTCCTAAAGCTACTTTCTGAAGTGAGTGAATGTCACTTTTACTTCTTTACTCTTATTTAGTTGACTTTTGAGATACTTCACTCGGTGTATGTTTGCTATTTGTCATCTCATTTGGTGGTTGTGGTCTCAAGAATTCAGCTTATCATCTTTTGTAGCTTAAGAAGACATTTCCTGGGAAAACTCTGCCTCCAGCTCCTCCAAAGAGCATTTTCAGAAGGACAAGTGGGAGATTACTGGAAGAGGTAAGGTAGTTTTTCCTTTTTCTTCATTCCTTGGCTTTTTATGGTTTGCTGATAAAATAGGATGTAGAATCTTGAAGGCTGCCCAATCCATGTGAATTTTTATAATTAACAATGTATCAAATGTTAATTATACTTCGCTTTCCTTTGTTATTATTTACAACATAAGAATCAATTTTATATTCATGGTTTTGCAGATTCAGAATATTGTGCATTTTTTCTGTGTCTAAAGTTGAATTGTTTCCTGTTAAACATGCTGATGATATTCTCAAAATGGTTATTGTCTTGCAGCGAAGATGTTCTTTGGAGGATTGGATGGAAAAGCTATTATCAGATATTGATGTATCTAGAAGTGCTCCAGTTGGAACATTTCTTGAACTAGAAGCTGCTGCAAGGTCATGTAGGTGTTTCCTGATACGTCTTAAAAACAACTTAATGTCTTCTTGCTGTTTACTTTTTCTATTCTTAGCTTTGTCTTAACTTATTTGGGGTGAGACTCAGAAATGGACTGGTATTTGACACTTCAAGTTACTGAAAAATCTCAAAAATTTTAGAAACTTGGCAAGTCCAGCCCCAAGACATGTGTCTCTTCTATCTGTTACCCTCTTAAGTCCAAGTTATATATTGAAGAGGATAATTTAAATATTCAAATGATAATGCTTTTATATTGATATGTGCCTTGAATTCTTTTCAGTTTTTGATGATGCAAATCAGCAAAACCTAGATGCAAATTCTTCTGCTAGTGACATAGATCCATCAGCTCTATTTCAAACCAACTCAGATGCTTCCATGCTGGCTGGTAGTTCATTAATTGCATCTGATTATGGCAATGGTTCTCCTGAGATATCGGAACTTGGAACTCCAAGGCATGCAAGAGATAGTAGTGTTGATTTTGGCATGGAAACTTCAACATCCGAACATAATTTAGCTGATCCAATTGAAACAACTGTCAAATATGGCATATTTAACAGAAAATCTATTCTGGACAACCTAGAAAAATTTTCCCGGCGTAAAATCCACACTGGAAAGGAGAAAAATATTATAAATGGAGATAAAATTCATGAGAATTTATCTGCAGCTACATCTTTTCTTGGGGATAGAAATGAACCTTTGCCTGGAATAGAGTATCAAAGATTGGATGGTCATGTCCGGAGACTATCAACAGGGAGTATTGGGAGTGACTTAAGTTCTGTAAAAGCTATTGAAGTTTCCAATTTTGGGCTTCACACTTTGTTTGGTGATGACTCCCTTAACATGCTTGAGAGTGCTGGAACTTCTAAAATAATTGATGCTCCAGCAAACTCAAATTCACAGTTCCAAATGGACTTACTAGTTGCCCTTCCATCTGATGAACGCCTGAAGTTGAATAGGATTCTTCATACTGTGCAACAGAGACTAGCTACAGCAAAAACAGACATGGAGGATCTTATAGCCAGATTAAATCAAGAAGTTGCTGTGAGGCAATTCCTGACGACAAAGGTATGCTTGGCTGCATTTCTTTTGAGCTTTTATATGCAGCACTAGTTTTTGGTTTATCTCAGCTTCAAAATAGAGAATTCGTGATTTTATTTTCAAAAGGTACAATGGCTGTGATTGATTTCAAGCAGTTGCTTTTCCACCTTGTCAGTTTCTTTTTCCTTCTTTTCTTTTTTCCAAATGTCTTTTTCTTTTTTGTTGCCATTGCCTTATCTCCTTACTTTATTGGTGCATGATGAGTTCCAGTTTTGAACATTTAACTGCATTTTCCCCTTTGCAGTTCAATGCCAAAGCAACAGATGCTCTTATTTGGCTTTTACGATTCTCTGCATTTTGTTTACCAGGACTGCTTTATGGAGCAGATCTTATCTAGAATGAGACAAATTTTGAGGTTTTAGTGACTTGTGTTTCTGCTATTTAGTGGCCAGGTTATGTGATGGGATACTTTATTAGCTCAGATCTAGCAAGTTATGAGCCCCTAATAGAATAGTAAAACTCATGAGGAGATTTGGTTTAAGAATAACTTCGACTCTCTTTCTTTTGTCAAGTTATGGTTCTTAATGAAACCTTATGGTTAGCATTCCTTCTGTTCTAGCGCTTGCAAGATGTATGTTCTTTGAACCTAGTGTGTGATGGTTACAATTGGTTCTATCTTCAGCATCATATGTCATGCGTGTGAAACTATGTGGAATCTCATTGTATAATAAGCAACCATATGCTTCTTCTTCTGTTCCTTAACATATCTTATTTGCATAAAGGTTTCACAATACACAAGAAAGGAATAATATTGTTGACTGAATATGAAGATATAGTTTTGTCACAATCTATTGAACTACCTGATGTCTTTTAATTGTCTCTGACTCTGCAGTATTTTTGCATGTGAGGAATCATTTATGAACGACATTCACTGTGCTTTCACTAGCCAAGGCATTATTGAACATAATAGATTTTGCATCTATATTGACATGCTAGTTAGAACAGTACAGAAAGGTCACTATAAAGTTTCAATACCATGGTTTTAAATCTATAGGGTATTTTCTGTTGTAGGTTAAAGATTTGGAAGTGGATCTTGAAACTACTAGGAATAATTGTAAAGAAAACATGCAGCAAGCTGTTTTAAATGAAAAGGAAAGGTTTACGCAAATGCAATGGGACTTGGAAGAACTCCGTAGGCAGTGTTTAGAGTTGGAGCTGAAATTAAAATCTGAGCAAGTATATTTTCTTTCTCACTTTCTTGTTCTCTATGTTTAGTTTTATATATTTGTGATAACTATTAGTGAATAATGTGAAAATATTCCAGGATAAAAGGGTGCATGCTGAGTCTGCAAAAGTTTCGATCGTCCAAGAGAATGAAATGTTGCTGCAGCAGTTGGATGTTTCCAGACAAGAGCTTGAGAACTTGCATAAGCATCATGAAGAGTTGGAGCTCAAGTCCAAAGCAGATCTGCGGCTTCTTGTCAAGGAGGTGAAATCTCTTCGAAGTTCTCAGTCAGACATGAAACAGGAGCTTAGTCGCTTGATGAAGGAAAAATTGGAAGTAGAGGTGATTCCGTCGCTTTTATTTTACATTTTGTTTTGGTTTTGGTACATTATACGTTCGTCCTTCTGTTGTTTTTTATTAGGTCATAGTCACCTTTAATAAACTAGGACTATTGTGGCCTGTCATTGCAACTTTTTTTCTTTTATAAAAAAAAAACCCTGCAAAATGCATTAAATGGATAGACATTCAAGGAGTCAACTAAAATTTTAGGCATGCAACTAGCTTTTGACTGTAACTAACTGGCCTCCTTCGAAGCAAGCAGGAAAGCCCAGTTGTACTCCATTTGATATTTTCCAAGTTACAAAGTTAAACCAAGCTAAGATATCATACAGTAACTGTTAAGAACTTAGAAGGATTTAGGTTGACAAAGTCTAAAAGAAACAAGAAAATGGTGGCTGGCAGGGGTGATTGCAGAGATGATGATACCTAGAGCTGCTGCAGCTGCCAGCCAGAGAAAAGATGCTTTAAATATATTTGATGACTGCAACAACCATTATTCTTCTGTTTATGGCCTAATAATGGTCAAACAACGGCCAACTAACAGCCACATTGTTATATAATGGCCAATTATTGTTATTTTTGAGCCGTCAATCCATTTGACTTATTCTTGTTGGGTGTCGCTTTACTTGAGTCAAATTTTGTTTGTTAGGGGGAAAACACCCATCAATTTTATGCTTCTCATTATTTGTCTATTTTCAGAGGGTTCTTCAAAAGGAAAAGCAAAGAATGCAGATTGTAACTACTGCCAATGCTAAGTTGTTGCATGAGTGTGAAATTCTTCGAAATAGGCTTCAAGAGTGCAGTGTTAATTTCCTCATTGAAGAAGAAGATAAGCTGATTGTAGACACTTCATCACCATCTGATGCCATAGATCTTTTGACAACATCTGACAATCGAGTTGGTCTCCTCCTTGCAGAGGTAACTTCCACCCATTACTTTTCACCCAGAAGTGAAAATGTCATTGCACCTGGTTTCTGTTTTGTTCATAATGATTTCTTTGAAAACATATCTATGGAAATTTGGCATGTGGTGTAGCTCATGTACTGCATTTTTAAAAAATTTCATTTTAGTTTGTGCATATCCATGCACATGTTTCACAAATTCAAGTATTAGATAACTGTTTTATTCTCACTGTCTTGAACCACGGCAAATGATTAGGTCATCATACCAGTCATTGATCTACACACCTTCTTGCTTTTAGAGTTGGGAAGGGAAAGATAAAGCTCTATATTGGAAATTGGAATATGGGTAGGAGATAGGACTCAATATGTATGCCATTAACTGGATTTGTTAACTTGATCAATCAATTGGTGGAACATTTACACTGTTTACAGGCACAGCTGCTTGCGCAAGATGTAGAGAACTCTGTGGCAAAATTGGATGAAAATCGCAATATGAATGGCAGTGACAGAACTGACGATGAGTTGAGAAAGTTGCTCACGGAAGTTTTTGTTGACAATGCCAGATTGAGGCTGCAAGTCAATTCGGTAATTCGATGTGCTTTAAATTCTTATGTAAAGTCAGATAAAGATGAGGAAGAAGAGGAGGAACCACCTTTGAGAAAAACAGTTTTAAGCAAGTTTTTGTAGATGCGTATTGTGGAATCAATCAATGCTAGTGTACATTTAAAATTATCAGTATGTACTTTATACCAATTGTACATGGAGCAGACAGCCTATAATTTAATTTTCATACATATGGTTGAGTCAACTATTGGTGCAAAAGACCCTCAAAACCGTCTGCGGTTCGATCATCTATTTACTACTTGAATTTGAAGACTATTCCATTTATGTGGTACTGAGTATTAATTTGCACGTAAAGGCATTACGTGATTATGATGCGTTGACTGAATTAAATTCCTTAAAAGTAATATACAATTCTCAAGAATGTGGATTTCCTGAATCGGAGTTGCAATGCAAAATTCTCAACAATATAACTATACAGGAGCAGTGAATATAAATATTATATTTATACTTGATCTGAAACCTCAATTTCTAGAAAATCTTTGAATGCTATTTTCCTTTCCCATGTTCTTCCCCTTTTCAGCTCAACTCTGATACGTACAAAACACTAAACCACGGCCATTTCAACTGCTAACTTAAAGAAGGGAACACTGTTGAGTCAGGGAAAAAAAGAAGCCAAAATGCATCAACCGTAAAGAATTATCTGGCTAAACAAGTTAGTTATATTGATTGATTTGCTAAAAAACGCAGTTTTATGATCACACTCTACTTGTCCCCACCTCCAAACATGCCCATCATGTCCTTGGCAGAACCCATTTGCTTCATCAAAGTTTGCAAGCCACCCATGCCACCAATTTGCTTCAGCATTTGTGGAGGGAGGACTTTGCTCATGTGTTGTGCATTCATATTTCTTGATAAAGCACTCATTTCACCCTTCTTAGGAATCTTAAGTCCCTTCATTTTGCTCCAGATTTTAGCCAGACGCTTGTACTCTTCCAACATTTCCATCACTTCTCTAACTTGGCGGCCAGAACCCCGTGCTATCCTCATAATTCGGGACTCATTCATAAGCTTTGGATTAGTACTATCCAACTCTGAAAAATATAAGCATTACACATTATGAACTAATGGTTTCTGCTAAAAGATAGCATATATTTTCCCCATCCAAGAGGGAATATTTTAAACACAAGTAATAAAATTGCATCAACTCACCTTCATTTGTCATTGAATCCATCATGGTCATATAACGTTTGATCTTTGCCTGGCTTTCCTTTTCACGACCTTTTGGCATTAATTCAGCACTAAATCCTGGAAGCATTGAAAATACCTATACAAAATATTAACGGAATAGAAAATCATAACCCGAATAGAAGTAGAAGCATGGTGAAAATGTTGAGCAAATTGAGGGTAACCATTAAATATCAGTTAAGTTTGAAGAGAAATATAAGTGATTAACAGTTGTAGTTTGTATTAAAAGCAAGCCCGAGACAGTGTTAACATCAGCTATTGCTATCAAAGTTATAGCTCAGAAAGGTAATCAACCACAGTATGTCCAACATCATGTAATTTCAAAAAACACACTAGTAATCCATCAGAGTAGAAGTAGTTAAGATTTATAAATCATAACTCGAGACAGTTATGGCAAGTAATTATGTATAGAGCAACACTTTCCAATCCAATAAAATTCAGATTAAAATTTCACAATGTTGAAATGGCCTAGGGGAAAAGTAATCCATATTTTGGAGGTCTAAAATATTGACTAGGAATATATCCCAACTCATCCTCATATGGGTGACAAAAAATTGCATAAGTGTAACCCGCCCATCCTCAGTCACCATATATGGGTTGGATCGCCCTATAATATCTTCCAAATAATTTTTTGTTCGAGTTTTCCGTTTTTGTGTATATAATAGTATTGTAACTGACCTGAGATCTAAGACAATTTGTTAATAACATGCAAAACTCAAATGAAAGTATATGATCATTTTTAAGCTAGGGGTTGTAAACAATAGGCCATTTATTGTTTTTTATTACTATTATTGTCATTAATCCTTTTCTTAGTATACAAAACAAAATACAAATTATGACAAATACAAAGCAAGTACCTGGCCAATGGGACCCATTTTGAGTATGTTTTGAAATTGCTCGTACATAATCCTCAAAGTAAAGTTTCCTTCAGAGAGTTTCTGGAGAAGCTCAGGCTGTTGATCCATAGGAACGACCTCATGAATTTTGTCCATGAATCCAGACCAGTCACCCATGCCTAGATGGAAGATTATCATCAAGTAATTAAGCATAGAGTTTTAAGCAACCAATTAAAGTAACAATTTTGAGGTTAGAAGAACAACACCAAGAAGAGTGTCAAAACTAAAGGGAGTCCAGTACCTAAAAGACGACTAACAAAAGGTTTAACATCAAAAACTTCAAACTCATCCATGTGCTCTCCTGTCCCAATAAATATAACAGGACTCTTTGTTGCTGCAACACTGCAAATGGAGTGCATGATAGGATCAATATTATTATAATATATACTGTAACAAATTAAAGCACTAATGTATCCTTTTCTTCCAAAGAAATAAATATGATGATAAGAAATCCAAATGGCATTGACCTAGCACATGAAAGAATCATACTCAAAAGTGGAAATAGTATCGAAATTACAACTCCAAAACTAGTAGGAAACTTATGTTGGTTATAATTTTTTTTTTTACCCATTTTATAGCTATAATGTATTCATCCAATTAAAAACACTGACAAAAAGGCTAGAATTATCATAGGAGTACTCACGCACTGAGAGCACCACCACCCTTGGCATGACCATCCATTTTGGTAACAATCACGGCTCCAACAGCAACACTTTGCTTAAAGGCTTGAGCTTGATCAAATGCAGCTTGACCGATACTGCTATCCATTACAAATATAACAAGATCTGGTTTCTGGACAAAACAAAAGATTTTACCAATTACAGTGTCTATAGATGTATGATTGACAAGATTGTGGGTGCACTGGAAACAAGAAAATACCGTTGCTTCAGAAACTTGGCGCATCTCTTCAAAAAGAGCAGCCTCCTGTTTATGACGCCCACTGGTATCAACAATTATAAGATCACAATTCTCCTTCTTGAATCTTTCCACTCCTTCCACAGCAATCTTCACAGGATCCGATTCCATGTAACTGTAGAGAAAAGCCAAAAGATATTTGAAATGATAAACTGAAAATGTAATATATAAATTGTTGTATTGATTTTATGACTTCACTTGATTACACAGATAAGATGCAAAAAAAATATATAACATGTCACCAAAAAAAATAAAACCAATAATAAGTACCTTCCATAAAATGGAATCTTAGCTTTTGTGGCATTCTGTTTTAGCTGATCAAAAGCACCCGCTCTGAATGTATCAGCACAGACTAGGGCAGGTTTCCAACCTTTTTTTTGGTGATAGTAGGCGTATTTAGTACATGTAGTGGTTTTCCCAGACCCTGAAATTTTTACAAGATTGAATGGAGCGGATAAATAAACAAAAAAGATGTCAGGGAAAAATTCCTAGAATTCGCAAACATGGTGTGCTGTATTTATAGTTAGAAGAGACAGTTGTTTCTTAATCATAAAATACATCCACAAATAGGAATTCTTTCCAATTACATTATATATAAGAAGATTGAAAGTAATCATGGGAACAATGTACATGGAATTTCCTGAATAATGATCACGGGACAGTATGATAGAAATTTACTATGACAGATGGTCAAGTAAAAGTAGTTGAACTGCAAACATATTCAATAATCTTACTATTCAGCAGTAAATCAGTAGCTTTTAGAACAGATAAGCACAACAAAGAGAGGATCTTCAACAAGGTAACAGCAGAATAGACCAGGAAGATAATATTTACCCAGCACTTATCATATATGCTTAATGGCATACGCAGCTATATCAAGAAAGGCAATGAACAAAACATTGAGGGCAATAGAAGGAAGATAACACATCTAAAACACCCAGTTATACAGATACTCCACCGAAGATATCACTTTAATTCTCCATGATTAGACTAATATTTCTTCAAAGCAGTATAAAGCGTACCTTGCAAACCAACAAACATAACAACACTTGTTTTCCCTTTCTTTGGAGTAAAAGATGGCTTCCCCGGATCCAACATTTTGCATAGCTCGTTAAATATTGCCTACAATAATCCAAAAGGCAAATTTTTCAATCAAAATCTACAGTTCCAAGTGACTAACCTAGTACTTCACACACAAATACAAAATGAAAATAATAAAAGACCAAAATTGAATAATTTACCTGCTGTATGATCTTGCGCTTGTTGTGACCAGCAGCAAGATCGTCGAGATTGACGATCTTCTTGATATTGGTTTGCATATCGCGGACGAGCTTGAATTGAACATCGGATTGAAGGAGAGCGCGGGTGATTTCATTGAGGCAATCGTTTAAGACCTTCTCGTCGATAATTGTGGCATTGCTCATCTGCTGGATTGCTCGGGATATGCTCCCGCCTAACTGTGCCAACACCATTTTCGATTCGATTCGATTCGATTCGCTAGATTCTCTCACAATTTTGTGTGTTTTCAGGGTTTAACGAGAGGGGGAAATGAAATCGGGGGATTAGGTTTTAATCAGTGGAAATTGGGGAAGTTTGATTGAATCGCAGTTGTTATATTCAAGCTGGACGGACATCAACTCCAAATTTTTTTTAATAAATTAGAATTTTAAATATGTATATATATACTAAAATAGATATGTGGATACTTGCTTCAATAATTCCACACAAATAATGAATTTAATTTAAATATCATCAAATACTATAATTAATTATTCTAAAATAAAAGATAAGATGTATAAATTAAATTTAAAGCATAATTTTGTGCATAAATCTGCAACTTTGAATACCTTTATTATTTTCTCGTATCAAAAAGTTATTTTATTTTCAATTAAATTATTATTATTATTATTATTATTATTATATAAACAAAACATATAAAAATAAAAATAGTTAAATTTAATAAAAATACTTTCTTCAAAATTTTAAATTTTTTATCAAAACTAAACGGTCCATTTTTCTGATTATCTACTCTTTGACAAGATACTCTTATATTATCTGTTTATTTAAATTTACTTGACATATTAGTCTAATAGTTTTCACTATTCTTATTTCTATAAATAATGAGTTAATTTAATTATTTATTCAATAAAAACTTAAACAACTTGAAAATAAAAATATTAAATAATTTACTATTCATTTAATGATTTATATTTAAATTACCTTGTAATAATATTAATAGAGACTCATTTCATTTTTCATTTATTCTAAAATATAGTCATATTTTATTTTTTAAATACATTTTCATTTGCGTATACATATTTTAATAATAGTAAAGAGATATTTTAGAAAAAAATATAATTTTAATTATATTAACCAGTTTTTTTAGGATATATGAAATTTATACTAGGTGTATATATATGCAACTAAAAAATATAATTAAATTAAATTAAATTAAATACTATATATATATATGAGAGAGTAATAATTTGTATATTAATAAAACTTTTATTATACCCATTTTTGCATATTTGGAAATGGGCCGAGAGGGTGTTTGACGACTGGATGAAAAGCCCGTAAACAACATTCATGAACGACAAGCAAAAATTTTACTGTCATTCAACCGTCGCAACTTAATTGTTTTGATAAGATTATAAAATTTGAAAATTGAAATAAACAGATAATGGCAGTTGCAGTTGCGGTGGCAGCCATGGCAAACGGAGCCCCTAAGCTCTGTTACTCGAATTCCTCGCATCAACACAAGCTGTTATTAAAACCCACAAAAAAGAAGCTCATGTCGTTTCCAAAATTCCAAAATATCTCATCAAATGCAACCCTAAAAAGCCTTTCTTCTATTAACGCCTCCAATTCCCCAAGAGAAGAAGAAACTTCGATCACTGATAGCAGCAATGGCTTCTCTCCGGTCATCTCTCTTACTCTCTTCACATATCAGTAACTGAATGACGGATTGGTAGTTCTATAATTATTTATAAATTAAATTCCATTGATTTGTTTTTTATCTTTGTTGTGATTATATAAAGACGATAGGGGATCATATATTGGGTCTTGATTAAGATCAAGAATTAGCCGAAAAGAAACCCAAAACAGTAAGAAATGGAAAGGGAAAATTGTTGATTGGATAATGCAAAAGTTGCTGAAACAGTTTTATTTGAACAGGAGGATTTGAGCTATTTGTGGAAACTTGGTGGTGGTTCTGTTGCTGGTGCAGCTGTAATAAAGTATGGAAGCATTCTTTTTCCTGAGATAACAAGACCTAATATCATTCTGGCTCTGGTTATGGTATCTGCTCCTGTAATTATAGCCATTGTGCTCTTGATAAAGCAAAGTCGTTTAAAGTGAAATATATGCATTTATATTGTATTTGTAAAGAGAAATGTACTCTCTCAAAACCACATGTATGAATGGTCTAATAAATTAAATTGAAATCCCTCCTATGAGATCTCTCTGAAGTACTCGTTACAAAGAATCAAGGATTTATAGGTAGGGATGTCAATTTCTAAACAGGCTGGGGAACCCAATTCGTAGTGTGTACTCACCTGCTGCGAATCCTACTTATAAGTTTTTCTCTGGTTTTGGAAATACCCTTAAAATAATATCCAAACTCTATGGACTAGCATATGCTTATGAGAGATAAGCATGAACAAAAAGAAGCTCCAACTTATGGTGCTTGCAAACTTCAACAAAATAAATAAAGCAAATCAGATGTATATTTCTTAAATTGGTTATATTTACTCGCTGTTGCTGCAATAACATGCACATAAACTACAAATTAATGCACTGGAAGAGATTAATCTATGGTAGCTTGCCATATATGTAATATATTTACATGAGGAAAAAAAAAAATGAAAGAATCTCCACTGGTATGCCATTGAATTTTCTTCAGCAACATGTTGAGAAATATCAAGTAATCCAGGAAAATGATGGCTTGGCCCTTAGGAGCATCTCTTGAGGGGTACAAAAATTCTAATTAATGGCTAATTTGAAGCATACATCAGTAACAGTGACTCCGGATGTAACAAGTTCAGTCACCTAGTGAAGAGTGAAGGTTACTGCAAACTTAGAGGTTGTCTTTCAGCCATTTCATAGCGCCATTTGCAAGGGACCTGTAAATTTTGACAGCTTTCTGAGTTTATGCATATAAAATTTATTGATCTGATGCAAAGGGTTCAACATCAAGAGAAAATATCATCAATAGTTTGGATCAATAGACAAAAACTGAAAATAACATGACAAGTAGTATTTTGAATAGCAAGGTTTGATATGGTTAGCAGTTGATGATATCCTTCTGAAACCCTAAAAGTAGACATGTACCCAATTAATTAGTGCATAATTAAGCATCTTGTCCGCATCAAAAAAAGATCAAGCAAATAGAACATAGTCTCCTAATTCTTCAGAACCAAAACAGAATAGGCCCCCAAAAGGACAGGCCAACAGAGATACATAAGAATGTGTGACAACCAGCACTGAAGCTAAAATTTAACCAATATATGATAACAGTAAATGGCAACTGGTAGGATTTGAAATAAGAAAAATTATTACCCAGCTAAACTTTTTAACTTCTGCCATAGGTCATTTTGGTCCTCTGATTCAGCATTTTTTTCAGCAACAGTGTCCACCTGACTTTCTATTTCTTTCCCTAAAGAAATATAACATAATTATCATCTGTCATAAATCTGCAGAAATATCTCAATTTTGGAGAGGAAACTTGGACAGTCGCAAATAAGCAGAAACAAGCAGTTCATTGATTAAATAGTATCACAAATCATCCGCTAATAAGAAATGACCTACTTGTGGGCTGAGTTTTGGAGCGAATCCGTGGTCTAATGGACGTACTGTTACCTAGTGAGGCAAGTTCTTCAAGCAACTCCCGCTCTTTGGCACTGTCAATATGAACAAAAACTGTAGATATAAACTCAAGAAATTATGCGAATTATTTAAAACATAAAAATACAATTACAAGAAAGCACCAAACAATTTTGTTACTTGATTAGTTTATTATAACAGGGCTACAAACAGTTAAAAAGACAAAGTATAATGAAGAAAAAAAAAATGATTTGTAAAGTATAAATTTAACAAAGTTCTAATGAAAAAGGCATCACACTGATCTGACTCTAGCCTATCTTTAAAAGAAACATATCATCTACATCCGACAAGTAAAAGCCGAATCATGCTACTGGAAAAAAGGAGCCATGGGGTATGAGGGCTATAACGGCCACAAAACATAATTGAAGGTCTAAGAAATCTGAGGGATCTAACAGTGCAATACAGAAAGGCAGACCAGAGATCGAGAAGAATCCTACATAAGACAAATGGCAAACTACAGAAAGAAAGATTAGCATACAGCCATTGGCAGTAGAAATAATTAATTAAAAATTACGAAGAAAATAAATACATACCTAACTCGATTTGGTATAGTAACTTGTATTGTAAATAAGTGGTCACCACGTATGGATGGTTTATTGAGTTTAGGTGCACCTTTCTTTGCCAGAACTAGAACATCTCCAGGCTGAGTACCAGCTGGAATCTGAAGCTCATTTATTCCTTCAACTGTCTTCACCTGTTTTGAATGTCAAAACATCAATTCAGTATAGTGAAGAAGACTTTGAACCTTGTGGTCTTTATGCTTGAAAAGACACCATATGCCGGCAGACTAAAACAAATTGTCCATTCAAGATAAGAAGCAAGGAATTACAAACTAAAAAGTAAGCAGGTCTTTCAGCTAACAGTGTGTACTTGGCAATATTTCTCTCTCTCTCTTGTCTACCATGTAAATGACATCATCAGAGTCAGCAAAGTATAAACAGCAACTAATCTTGATTTTTCATAATAATAATAAAAGTAGAATCTGGCTCCATCAGACAAACATTCATCATAAATTTAACATATTTCTTCTCCTCATGCATATCTGTTCTCCAAGAAAGACAAAAATGTATTCATCTCCAACCTCATCCTATCAAGCTGACAAGCTAAAATGGAATCAACATTTAGAAACAACTGCAATCATACTACATATTTGTCTCACTGGGAACAGAAAAGCCAACAATTACAGCAGCCACTTTCGGTCCTCTTTATGGTTCTTCACCTACGATAAGATGACAATTTTACCAATCCTGACAGGGAAACGCCCCACATCAGACGGAAAGTCCCTGTCCTGATTGGAAGGGATTGTTGTAGGCCAGACCTTTCTCCGCCTAGATTTTCCTCAAAATACATATTTTATTTATAATTTTGACTTACATTAATATGTAAAAAGATATTGAGAATATGCAATTTCCTACTTAATTTAATCCGCTCTTCCTCGAATATAACCAATAAAAGTAAAAAATTCAATACATTTCCTTATGACAATTAATTAGAATATATACTTCTGTATATAAAAATAAAATGGTTATAACCACTCTTGCCTCACATTTTGTACTTCTCATAATTACCCCTCCATGATTTCCCAACAGGGCACAAATGGCAATGCACCCTGCTCCATTGCCTTTGAGAACTGGCCATGGTGTTTGATTTAATCTCTTGACATTTAGGCTATTAATACTGGCTTTTATATAGTTCAGAATGTGACAAGGAAGCATATCAAATTGTTGTAGTTTCAATTTTCATTTATACAGTTTTAGAAACTATTTCAACATTCAAAACTTAGATGATATGTGCTTCATGATCTATGGAAAATTTCAATCATCTGCATCTGTTTCTTAAGAGAAGGGAAGTTAATATGCATTATTGACCAAATTCCTGATAGCTTAACCTTTTGGGTCTAGCAAGAAGCTAAAGGGGTATCAGATAATGATCTGCTGAAGGTCTTGGTTCCAAACCTGATACCCATTATTCAATGAAAAATGACAGTAGGCTGTCTTTCTATTTCAGAATTTCATGATGTCTTGATTTGAACATATGCATAGAAATTTTGCTTCACTTTGCACATGCTAGTGGACCTAACATGTGAAAGCAAATGTTAGAAGTATGAAAACCAAATACACATTGTTTGCCTGTTTCCTGATATGATAGCTTAAATTTTTTAAGCTGTGTAAACTAATATATAGCAAGTTCAAAAAAAATTTACCTACCCAATATTTCATCGCCTGAAATCAATACCTATCACTTGATAAAAAGAGTAAAATAATAACAAATCTAATAACCTTCACTACTGATCCGAGAATTGCATCAAGATAACTGATAGATATAGTTGACTTGAGATTTATGCCATCTCTTTGGATTCCACTTATCTCCCCTACATCAAGATACACATATAGGTCTCCTGGAGGACCACTGCAGAAACCAAGATTAGTTAATGATATAGAACCACTTAGATCAGTGTGAAATCTGCAAATATGAAACTACTAAATGACCAAACTTTTTGAACATTTACTATTACTAAGAAACTACATATGTTATCAACAAGAGTTAATTGTCAAACAAGAAGAATATGTGTAGCTTTTAAAGATTGAGTGCTTAAAAATAATAATGAAAACAAAGTAGTGGATTCTTCAAGAATAATCAGCAGAAAAGGGAACATCAAAAAACTCAAAAAGAGAAGTAGTTGGAGCCTGCTCCAATTGATAGAATGACCAATAAGAGGCGTGTTGAATCATTTATAGCATCAGTATTGCACTCATACATAGTCGATTTGCTTCAGTATTGCACTCATAAATATTAGCAGGAACATATGTTATCTTCACAGCTGGCCTTTTTCACCCGCTACAGTTGCCACAAAACAAATATATTTTTGAAGCCTAAGGAGGCCAACCTAATTATTGATTAAATATACAAAATTCAGGTAATATCTAAATTGCTGCGACCGTAAATTTCAGTTGTTCTTCAAATACTGAGGCCTAATATTTTCTGTTCCAGTATATGTGACAATATCAGTCCCTTCTAGAAGACCAAAATTTGTTTTAGTAAATAGTACTGTAATTGCTGTCGTTGAAATAGGGGCAACCCAATGAATCAACAATTCTAATTTCTTGTAATAACATACAAATGCAAGGTGAAGCTATGAGATATGAAAAGCATTGTTAACCAACGTACCCTCTTGGTCCAGCATCACCTTCTCCAGCAACTCTAAGAATACTGCCTGTGCCGACTCCAGGAGGGACTTTGACTTTGATATTTTTCCTAACACGAATACGCCCTTCACCAGAGCATTTTCGACAGTATTCAGAAATGACTTCACCTTCTCCACCACATTTGGGACATACAGAAACCTAATAAACATAAAAGGATGGACATAAGTACCAACACGCTTCATGTCAAAAGTTGTCAACAGGGGACAAGCAGACAAAGAAAAATGAATCAAATCATCAAACTTTAAGAATTTGTCACAGAATTTTGTCCACATAAACCTGACATCTTTCATGTACAGTGAAACAAAAGGTCTGAAACAACAGGTCAGTACATTGCTCAGCTTTTTTTCAATGGCTATTATTGAATAGATTTGTATGTCTTCTCCTCAATGCTCCCCTAATAATATCTTTGGATGAATTTCTGTAGCCGATATGCACGGGATTTGGAGATTCCCTTATTATTATTTTTCTTCTCTAGACTGTGTTGTTTGTTCTCACATAAGGATTTCTGCTCATCCTTCTTTAATCTTTCTTTACACAGAATATAATAACATTTTCATCAAACTTTTATACCCTATTTATCACTACTTCAAATCATGTTAATTCCACATGAACCAACTTTTGGTGCCATTCACACAGGACAAAATTGTAACTGAATTATTTAAAAACTGCTATTCCTTGCATATTTTGAAACCATTTTGCCAAATTGGTCTTGCTGTAGCAACCTTACTGCACATAATACATATCTCCCATTTTTGTCTTTACTCCGGAATCCTCAGTTTGCAAGAAATTGTTCTCTTAATTCCAAAAGTATCTATATAGCGTCCTAAAGCAATCACATAGCTTCAATTTTTACACACTGGCAATGTCACAGTTAAACTTAAGCATAGAAGATATGAAGAAATGCCCAATTCAGGAAATATAAGAACAAGTCCTTAATTTTCATGCATATTTTTTAGCTGAGGCATCACACAAAATACCAGCACTGGAAAAGGAAAAAAGAGAAGGGAAGTGGAACCCTAAATACCTGTGAGAACAAGCCAAATGGTGTTTGCTCAGTTCTCATGACTTGACCCCTACCACCACAAGTTGAGCATATCCTCATCTTTGAGCCCATCTTTGCTCCAGTACCAATACAAACTTCACAAGTTTCAAAATGAGAAAGCTCAAATTCCTTTTCAGCTCCAGAGATAGACTCTGAAAATTCTAAAGTGATGTCATAACTGCAATACCATCAAATAGTCAATGAAGTATATTCAAGCATTTAACAATTCCCGTACAAAATTAGAAAAGTCAAAAATGAGGAAATGATGAGTGACTATGTTGATCCTATATGTTATACATGGGTGTTTCAGCTCTGATGATATTTTATGACCAAGCCAAGACATTAATACACATAAATAGAAGTAGCATGTATTTTTTTTTTTTTTTACAATTAAATAATGCATACCTTAAAAATCAATGTATCAACCAACATAATTATAAAATCCAGTTGTATACATCAACTATCGCTGTCTGCAATTTTGCATTACACATGCATACAAGTTTGCCCACACAGTGACACAGAACATATATAGACTACAACATAGAAATGCAAATGAGGATAATATCAAATATAATAGTTTATAAAGCATGTAAGAGAAAAGGAAATAGAAAGGAAAAGAATGTTTGAATTCAATATCAAACTCATAACCATCTATCAACAAACATAAATATATAGTCACAACATTGCAAACCTTTATTGAAGGTGTATTGGTGCATCATAGATAATCAAATTTATCAATAAGTAAACCGGACAACAATACTGGTAAAGTTATATTATCAGACTACGTAAGCCCAACTAAATCCAATTAATATACCTCCTATTAACTGGTGCTATAAAATGAGGTGAGACACCATCCACTGGGTAAAACTTAATCATAACTCACCGTAAGTCTTCGCCCTTAGTAATGGTACTACGACGGCTAGTCCTGAACCCAGTTTCCATGCCAGGAAAACCACCCATGCTTGGCCCAAAGAATGTCTCAAATAGATCAAAAGGATTAGTCTGCAGAATAAAAGCAATTTGTAAGCTCTACTAAATTTTACATGAATGTTGGAACTCTGTGCCATCTGAATCAGATGAAGAGTAAAATATAGGGATGTGCTAATTGAGGGTGACACAATCAAATGCAAGACACAAGCATACAGCCTCATTTCTATAAATCTAACAACAAAATTCACTAAAAAGCTACAAAAAAAAATTTCTATAATATATGGCATGGTAGGGAAGACATAGAAGCATGTCCTGTTAAGCACTGGCAAGACCAGCCATCACCATACACAAGATCATTGAGGGACAAACTACATGACATACCAAATATCAAAGATTGGTAGCCCTCCTATAATAGTTCACACAAGACAGAGTTTAATAAATGGTTCAGCAACAAAAAACACATGGAGGCCACTTGGCACAAGGGGCACTCTACTAATATGCACTGCATGACGTACTGATGCTCTAACTAACAAGCTAGCTCGTCAACTGGTTCATATCAGTTTTCCCGAGATATGAAAGAGGAGGTAGGAGAGGGAAGAAGTGTATACAACAGGATGTGTACCGTATAAGCACTTGATGAACCACCTATTGTACTCTTAAATCCAGCTTCGCCATACTGATCATACAGAGCTCTCTTTTTATCATCTGATAGCACCTGACAGTGACGTACTTCAGGATTCAAAAGACAATACCGCAAATGCAAAACCTTTAACGGCAAAAACACAATTCAAGCAATCAAGCAAAAAATTGTGGAAGTGAAATAATCACATGCAGCATGCTTAGAGGATTACAAATCCAGCAATCCATATAATATACATCGCAAACAAGTGCAACATTTTGACGCTTGAATATAGACAACAAGTCCCAATAATATGCAAGCCACATAATTCATAAAGTAATACAAAATCAGAGATGTTACATTACAAAATATGCTATATTGTCATCAACAAGTTCAAAATAAGCACGATATGAATCCAAAATTTTAATGCATACCTCATAAGCAGCACTTATCTCCTTGAACTTTTCAGTTGCTCCAGGTTCCTTGTTAACATCTGGGTGGAACTGGAATCACAATAGAAACCGAAATGTCAGGATTCTAGACACAAGAAAAGCAAAATAATGCGATTCATAACACATCAAGAAACATCCCAATTCCCAAAGAAAAAAGACACTGGATTGATCAGCCAAAAAAATCTCCCATTACAAATTCAGATTTCTTCTGAACAAACAAATAAACCACAAACAAAACAATAAAAAAAGGTAAATAAACCCAAAAAAAAAACATAAACAAATATATACTACCTGGCGAGCTAACCTTCGATAAGCGGCCTTGATTTCTTTAATATTAGCAGATTTTGAAACCCCAAGAGTAGCATAGTAATCCCCAGAAGCACTGACAACGGGTCTAAAACGATTCGTTGAGTTGGTCCTGAACTTAACAGAAGCAGGAGATAAATAGATTAAAGAAACAGAAGCAAATTTCTTATGAGACCATAAGTGGGAGCCACCGGTTAAGAATGACGAAGAAGTAGAAGCATTAGAGTTAGAAGAGGAAGTGAATCCTAAAGATGGAACGAGAGAGAGAGCTGTTGTAGTGGCAATGGCAGTGGCGGCCATTGGAGAGTTTTTTTCGATTAAAAGAATTCTGGGTTTTTAAGATAAGTGTATGAATTTACTGTTATCCATCATCGTTCTTTGATCTGGTTGCAAAGGAGAGCCAAAAATTGAAACTTTGAGCGAGCGTTTATAAGGTGAAACGAGGGCGACAAGAGAAGGAAGCAAGAACCAAAAAGAGACGGGATTGCGTTTGTGGCCAGTGTAACGTTTTGTATGCTGAAATACACGTGCCAAATTATTGGAGAACAGGGTACCCTTGGCCTTTTACATTTTCCTCTCCTTCCTCTAAAATTATAGTATAAAAAAGATAATGAAATAAAGTGCATTTTCTTGTAAAAGGTAATTATAAGAGAAAAAGTGTTGAGAAATATTTTCTTACCCAAAAAGTTTGTCTAATATTATAAAATTTATGAATGTTGTTATATTTTCATTTTGAGTTGATTATTAATTATTTTTTTATTCAATGATAATTTTCTTAACATCTTTAGATTTGTTTTGAACTTTATAGCATTCTGAAATTATCATTTTTTTTTTACCTTTTAACTTTCACTTTTTTAATCCATAGTAATGCATATTTTTCAAATATAAAATTTTAAATATTTTTATAATCTTACATATTAAAAAAATTTGATATTACTATCAACAAAAAAAAAAAAAAAAGTTACTTTAATAATATTTTTCAAAGACAAAATGTTTTCTAAAAATAAACGAAGGTTGAGATAAATAAGATTTTGATAGGAAATTCTTACTGAACAACTAAAAGGAATCTACTCTTGATGCCTCCCACGGTCCAGATTACAAAAGGAGTGATTAATCCTCGTATCATCTCAACTCGCCTTTTATTTTTACCATCCCTTCTCAAAAATGCTTTGCCCACAAAGGGAGAACTTATGGCCATAAGCGTGAAATTGGCTTATTTGCATTATGAAGGAATATTGCTCAATTTACACAAAATTAACAAATCTTGAAACCCTTCCGTCTATGAAAATTTCAAAAGAGAGGATCAACAACAATTAAAATCAATTAGAATTCTATCATTCTTTCTTAATATTCCAATCATATATAGAAGAAAAATAACTCAAAGTAATACGGAAACAATCTCCTCCATTACACAAAACATACACCTCATATTCTTTAGGGAATGTTATTGCTGACAAGATTTTCCAGAATCTTTCAGGAAAGGAAAAATCAACAAGAGTTACATGATAAAAGCAGATTATAAGATACAAGATATACCATACTACATCGTAATTTGCCGCAAAAATAATTAAAAGATAAAATCATTTGAAAATTCTCTCTTGTTAAACGCCACTCCAAGTTAGTGGCTTTGCCATATCCATTGAATTGGAGGACATATATGGCAAATTTGATATGCTTAACGTGCACAAACTATGGCAAACTCAGCACTAAACTCACGTAATGTTGTTATGTATTTCTAGACCTATCTTCATAATAAATTCAAATCTTAATTAAAAGACATCAGGATTGAAACGTCCTGGGATAGGGCTGCTTTGCTGGGCCTGTCTCAAATGCATCATCAATGCATAGTTATTCATCTGGCAGCACAACCATGAAAGGAAAGACTTGTTAGGATGTGCAAAAAACGAATTGCATTTTTATTTTGCACATATGTAAACAATTAAACTATGTCCTTACCCTTTTTGCTTCCACTAGAATATCAATTTGTAGCACCAGAAACAGGAAACAGCTAAGGTAAAAAAGTAGGAGGAAACTAGAATTACCTCAAGAGTTTTCAACTTTTCTTGATATTGAGATATCACCTGCTGCAACTCTCGGTTCTTATCCTCAATCTCTTTCTGCCGTTCATACTGGATTGCCACAGCTCTTTTGAGTATGGTATTCTCTCGGACCACTACTTCAACATGTTCTTTAAGCATTATATTTTCCTGAGAAAGAGAAGCCATAATTGGAGGTGCATAAAAGGCATGTTGTTCAACCATACTTAAAAGGAACAAACCAACTAGTAGCTTCTAAAATGAACTTATCATGCTTTTTCAAAGAATGTTCTATTTCATTTTTTCTAATTCATTATGCCAAGTCAATTAGAATTCCCAAAATAGAAACTCCCTTTCCTCAAACCTTAATATGTTCACATTCATCAACATGACATAGGAAGCTTTCATGTTAGCTGGCATTAGAAATACAATGGATTTCACCTTTAACTTTATTCAAGAAGAAGAGGGACTGCTACCATGATATTTTTATTCTAATATTTATTCCATAGAAAAGATGAGATAGGACGCATGCCCATTGTACATGGTCAATGCTGCTTGGGGACAAGAAAAGACTCATTCCACCCTCCTTTTGTTTTTGTGAGGTTTTGCACTGAATTAGATAGACCCCTAGGTAGATGAACTGTTTGTATGACCATTTCTAGATGCTATAAAGCATGTTTGTGGGCGTCCAAGTCCCCAGTTCTAGGACATGCTTAAGAGGGACAACATCACAATTGGTAGTCTTGGAAAAACAGAGAATTCACTCCTTGTAAGAAATGCAATGTACTTATATAGCATAAATTTTCTAAGTGCTTTACATTACTCACATGTTGGAGGTGGTAAGAGACTTGGAAGTGTGTGATGATTATTGACCTTAGATTGCATTATATTTTTTGAATGTTGTGCCTACGAAAGATGTACCAACTTCAGCATCCTAATACTGTAGTGTCAATGACAGGGAATTTTGTCCATAGGAGAAAGGTATGTGTGCTACAAATCAAATAGATACCTTCTGAAAACTCTGAGCTGTCTCTTTGGCAGCATTTGAACTGATAGATCTCTCTAAAATCTCCAGCACCCATGATGCACGGGCTCTGGCATCATCAACACTAGTAGCGTTCATCATTTCCCTAACAAACAAGTCCACCCATTCTGCACCATCAGCAGGAAGGTTGCTTGGTGCTGATGTATTTTCAGGAGCAGCAACATCTCCATCATTGGCCAATGTGCCTAGCATAGTATGGACAAACGTCAGAATCCTACTCCTTAAGTTGGTATCAACAGAAGCATAAAATGAAGCAAGAAGCAGAGCAGCAGAACACGGAACACAATATGAAGTACAACTGTAAGCAACATACGCATGTACTTGCTGCATCAATGATCTGCGAAACAGGTACATTAATTATCAGAAAGGGTAGGTAAAAGATTAGATGTTCTTAGGAATTATAGTCATATGCCAGAAAAACTGTAGGACAGGAGCGGATGCTAAAACTTAGGCTCAAGACAAATTGGTTGAACAGGTTATCAAAGACTTGCGGCTAAAGTCTCATATCGTAGGCATGTGTCTGCAATCAGAAAGCTAAAGTTGTGCACTAGAATAGCAGGTATATAGGATAATTGAAGTAAATTATACACTCATTGTGCCAGTGGCCAGAGTACTAATATGTTTACTTCAATAAGTCTTTAGTTATTTCAATATTTTCTACCATCAATATGGATTTATTAAAAAGGGGATAGAATTTTCATCCACATTTAGACACTCTGGTTGGTCCAGATAACAAAACAAACACAAAGCTAAAACATGAAACATACCAAAAAATTTCATACGACAGCATACATACAATCAAGGAAACTAAAAACTTGTGATGTGAATTCGATTCCTACTCATTGTTAATCCAAGTCAATGCCAAATAAAAATATAACACCATTAAACCATAAAGCATATACACAAGGGAGAGAAAGGAGAGACACGCTCCATTCGGGCTGTTAGCATAGTTCACAATCTACTGCTAATGAAATACCGCACCTTGCTCCACATTTAAACCAGCTTCTTCAACAGAGGCTGAATTATGCTCTGCAGATTCTGGAGGGCGCTCATTTAAGATCTTAACAGCGGAATCCAAATCATCACCACATTCTTCCAGCACTCTCTCAAGCAGCTGAAAAGTTTTATCATAAAACAATAAACGATAGCTATTGTTGAAAAAGCAAAAACAATAACAATAAAAGAAACTATCTTAGTCGAATTGCTATAAATAATAGCAATAAGTTTCAATGTCACGCAACAAACTATTCAGGCAGAAATCGGAACCTGAGAATGGATGTGAGGAAAGATAGCTTTGAGATGTTGGAGAGGGGAAAGAAGAGGAGAGAAACGAACAGGAGAAGTAGAAGAGGAACTACAGCGAATCCTTTTGGAAACAGGAGGCGAAGGAACGTCTTCAAGAAAGAAAGATCTCTTGCTTCCACAAACTGCCGCTGACATTTTCTCGAGAATTCTAGGGTTTCCGCGCAGATTGATTGGGTATTTCGGCTCTTGTTTGGTTTAAGTTTTGATTTTAATTTTAGAATTGTGATCGTGATGTGGGGTTTGGTGTTGTTTATATAGTGGAGTTGGAGACGACGGTAAAGAAGTAAAAGCGGTGGCTTTTTTAAAAGGACGAGATAGGCGCGTGGATTTGTTTCCGGGAATTCGGGTTTTTGAGTTACCAAACGATGACGTTTTCTGACGTCGCGACAAATCAATAGGCGAAATTGGGGACAGCGCAAGTAATTGTGCAACCAAAGTGCGCTTGTTGGTAAAGTCAAAACTTATTTCTCCAATTTTTTTTTTTTTTATTGTGATCTTTTTCATATTAGTTTCCGGAAAAAGCAATTTCTCAAATTTTCATAGTATCAGTGTGTAAAATTTTCACATGTAAAATTTTTGGGGACATAAATGTAATTTAATTTAATGAACAAGTAATGTTTGGGCCCTGCGTATTCTTTGGAAATCTCTGAACCCTGCGCTTCTTCTCTCTCGCTAGAAAACCACCGGAAACGAGCACTTACTCCGACTTAAAGGTAAGAAGTCGCTCATCCTTTACTCTGGAACTTTTGTACTTCCTATGAGCTTTGATTATACAAAAACCTAGAAAAGGGGATTTCAAGGTAACTCTGGAAATAATTCAATGCTTCTGCTAATTTTCATTTAAATTGAAGATTTATTTCACTGCTCTTGTTCAACATACCCTAAAAGATTACTTATTTTGGTTGCTTTTTGGATTATCTCAATATTTGCCTATCTATTAGGGATTGCTACAAAAAGAAGAAGAAGTAGAGGAGAATCATGTCGTCATTAAGGAACGCTATTCCTAGAAGGACTCACAAGGAGCGATCTCAACCGTAAGTCATTAGAAATCTCTTTTTGCCTAATTTTTTGTCTACTATTTTTTTTTGTTCTCATTTGTTACCAATGTCAGGCAATCGAGAAAGAAGTATGGCTTTCTTGAGAAACACAAGGACTATGTTGTTCGCGCAAAAAATTTCCACAAAAAAGAGGAAACTTTACGGGTAGAGTAGATTCACCCTTTGTGTCTTTGTGCTTGTTGCTTCCATTGTTTCAGGTAAATTAGTAATCTATGATTCGGTTTGTGTTGCTTGATGGATTTTCCTTATGGATCATGCTCTGCAGAGACTCAAGGAGAAAGCGGCTTTTAGGAATCCTGATGAATTTTACTTCAAGATGGTTAAAACTAGAACTGTTGATGGAGTCCATCGACCAGAGTAACATATCCTCATTTTTTTCTTTTGTCATTCTTGTTTTAGTGGTGTTTAATTTGCTGGCTCCCGTTTTCCATAGGAGTCAGGCAAACAAATACACTCAAGAAGAGCTTATGTTGATGAAGACACAAGATATTGGATATGTTCTTCAGAAATTACAAAGTGAAAAGAAGGTGAGTGATTGGTAAAATTACTTTTTTGCATTCAGTTTCTGGTTAATTTGGATTTTGATATTTAGATGACTTTCAGCTGTCTTAATAATGATCAAAATACTGTTATTTGCTGCAGAAAGCTGAAAAACTGACTGCAGCGCTGCACTCTCTTGGTAGTCATCCATCAAACAGGCACATTTACTTTGCAGAAGACAGGTTTGAGCTAGTCTCTTCTTGTTGTATAACAATGGCTTCCTCTTCACTGTTATGTGTTCAAACACTAACAGATTTTTTTCTTTTTTTCTTTTTCGTCTTTTTTTTTTTTTTTGGGGAGTCTGCAAATGTAATCATTTGCAACTAAAGGCATAAAATGTTGATGTTTATGTAGTCCAATATTTACTGGTTTATAATTGCTTCTAATTGACAAACCCATAGATATTGTACATTCATTATGCACATATACATTTATATCAGAGCTGTTTGCTCTTTACATATTTGCATTCTTATCGAATGAGATGGACGTTTGTTATTCTCACGGATGGGTTTTGAATTGAATTTTTTTTTCTTCTTATGAAAGATGAATTGTAAATGAAAATTACATGATGGATGGTGTTATGGGGCTACAAGTGACAGGTGGCTTTATTGCTAACTTTGGTTTCATTTTTCTAACTTTCTATGGCTGCATACTAAAAAATTATCATTGCTTGTTTGGCACCGTGATTATACTTGACAATACCCTCTTGGTTAAATTTGGAAATCATTCTCTCAATGCACTTTATTTGTCCAGTGCTTTAAAGTTTTTCATTTTTACTCTTTCTTTTCAAGAAAAAATTGAAATCCTCTAAAATTTGTTTTGAGTATTTTTGTTTTTTAAATAATTTGTTGATGAGTGAACAATATTCCAATGTCTAGACTGGTTCCTATGTGTGTCTTGTCTGCCTTGCAGAGAGGAAGCTAAAAAATTAAGATTACTGTCTTCAGAAAATAAAATTGTGACTGCTTCCGAGGATGTCCCTGATCACATTAAGAGGTAAAAGTAACTTGTTCTAGTATGATGTAAATCTCATATCCCTGGAACAAATCCCTGTTATAATGTCTTCTCCCCACCACATGCACGCACAGAACAAGATGAGAAAACTTATTGATGGAGGGGACTCCATCCCGTATAAACTGCTCACTAGCAATAGCTGTTGCCAAATTAGTTGCTAAATGTTTTGTATGAACTGTTATGAAAGGCTGAATATATCAAAATAGTACCATAGGTTTTGCTTCTATTATTTTCTCAATGCATTAGGTCAAGGGACATTCTTGAGTTTCTTATTTTAAGTTGCCATGTTAACTATGTACTTGGGGCAGACAACTTTCTCTATCATCACGCCTGTTTTCAATTGTCACTCTTTTATACATACAAGTGGCAAGCCATGGCAGGGGGAGGCTTCTTCAACAGAATTGCACCTCAAGTTCTCTTTCATACTGATGCTTGCCAGTGGAATGAATTATCATTAAAAAACTAACTGAAGTAATTGTATTGCTAGAACTTTGTTGGGCTGAATGTAAGTAGGACTCAAACTGTTATAGCGATGAAACTTGGAATCAGAAGTTTTGGAACTTAAGATGGTATAAAGCAAATATTTTTCGTACTAATGCTTCATTAATATAATGCCAGAGGTAGGAGCTTTTGGTAGATTATGGCTGTTTGGCTTGTGAATTCATATTCTTGAAATTGATCTTGTGGTGTTACCTTGAGAATTAGATTATTGATGATATTTTTAACAGTTGGCTTCTTGTTTTTGTTTTTATCAAAACTTTGCCTTCCGTCAATTCAACAGAAATTGTTTCTTTACTTACTCTGTTCTTCCTCCACCCATGACCCCAACCCAAAACATGTTTCTTTTTTCTTTTTTTCTATTCGGATGGAATGTTTATTTTATCAAAATCATTAAGCTACTAAACTTTTCTAACTGTGAGATAAGCCAATTGCATTAATGTTCTGCTGCTTATTTTTGCATCCAGGAGAACAGCCAGTTCCTATAGAGAGCTAGAGGCCCGGAAGAACAGAATTAACCAATTGGAGAAACTATATGCAGATATGGCACTGCAGAAAGAATTACAGGTACTGATTCTTTTGGACTTCCCTTGATTTAACATGTTTGTTTGGTTGTATATTGAAGTTTAAAACAAGATACTTTGTAACAATCAGAAAAAGGGTCGAAAGCGAAAACTGCGCGAAGATGAGATTGCTTGCCCAACTACCAAATCAGTATATAAATGGCGATCTGAAAGAAAGCGGTGAAAGGCATGTGTTGATCTTTTGCATCTGTCAACCAGTTTGTAAGCTTCTGTTAGTTTTGTACTTACTAAATTCTTCAGAATTGTTAATTCTTTTGAATGAGGTAGAGAACACATCCTATTTTGGATCGTACCCTTGTCAACTATGAGGTAATGCGTAACCGCCTAATTATGAAATGACAGATGGAATTTAATTGTGAACCTTTAATCCATGACATAACCAGTTTTTTTCTTAAATTTTTTACGTATGCTAGTAATTTGTATTCAGTTCCTTTGTAACTGGCAAACTTAGTTTCTATTCATATCCCATTACAGTTTAAGAATTGAGATTTCATGGCAATGTATCTCATAATATTGTTTTAGTTCAAAGCTATGAACATGAAAACTGAAAAGGTAAATACATCTTCACGGTTAATTTTTCTTTCAAGAGATTTGTTACAACCAGCGCAAAGCAAGTGAGCTTTGTTCAATCTAGTGTCCAGTACATGTTATTTGTCACATATGCAGCGGCTAAAGTTCAACTGTCTTTTCTGTTAAACCTGGCTGGAGGAGAACCGCCATGGAAATACCTTATCAAGTTGTTTGCTGGCGTGGCTCCACAAGAATGTACAATGGCTTCCCATTTAAGCTGAGTCGTCCCTGTGAAAGTGACAATGTCCATTTCATATTTGAGAAGTCACTAATAAACGAAGATTAGATCTTATAACTAATGTCTAGAATTATGAGAGGAGATAAAGATGGCAAAATTTAGTTCTATTTACCTTGAACTCAGGCAACCCAATAACACATGCACATTCAACAACTTCTGCACCGGTGCGTTCTGTTCATTGGCAAATTCCAATCATATAAACCTTCAGCGAGGAACTGACATGGTGGCTCTTTGTTTGACATAAAATAAATTTGAAATATAATTTATTTACAGATGATAGAATTCTATTGATTTTTACTAAATATAAAATCGAATTTGTGAGAATTAAATGTACATTTTTTGTTCGTACTCAGACCGAAAATACAAACAGATGAAATCCGCAAAACTTTGTGAAATTTATAATATTAAGAACAGGGCTTACCTAATAGTGTTATTACTGCAGAAAGTGTTCCACCAGTAGCAACTAAATCATCAATGATTATGGCTCGTTCCCCATGTTTAATAGCACCAACATGTATCTCCAGACAATCATTCCCATATTCAAGTACGTATTCTTCAGATATGACTTCTCCTGTATATAATTCAAATGTCAAAAGATCTAACGTACAAGTGGCAAGATTAAGTTTAACCATTTTGAGGCTCTAACTTAATTTAGAGGATGGTTTTCATTTCCTAAATAAAGAGAAAATGTACCAGAGTTTGTGTTTGATAATGCTAGAAGTCGTATAGAAGAACATACCTGGTAATTTTTTAGGTTTACGTAGAGGAACAAACTTAGCACCAATAGCTAATGCAATTGAAGGACCAAAAATAAACCCTCTGGCTTCCACACCTTAAAAAAAGACATTTGACATTGTAAGAAACCATTCAATATTATGCTGAAAGAAGCTCAATATAGCATTATAACTGATAATTCAAGATTGGATTGTAGCTCTAGCAATTCATTTCCACAAGAATAAAGCACAAAAGATGCTTAATTTACCTTGAGTTATCGATAGTGAACAGGTGGAAAACTACTAATCAGTTTTGGCTTAGTGATATTGGAGTTAATTCCAAGACTGTTAGGTTACAAGTCGAAACCAAAAAAAGTATGAAGGAAAAGAATATAAACTTCAAAAAGGGAAAAAATAAAAATAAAAAAATCCCATTATACAACTTGTTTTAGACAAAGAGACGTATATCCACAACTCGACGTATTTATCTATTTCTTGCCAACATAAAAATGGCAGACCACAATTTTATTTAACTATAGAGAGAGAAAGATACCAACCAGCAACAACAGATATAGCCATATCTCTATAGCGATCAATAAAAATATCCACAGTGTCCTTAAAAGTCTTGTGATCGAGTAACAGTGTGGTTATGTCTTGAAACATAATTCCTAACCCATAAAGAAGAAGAGAACACACAGAAACCAGAAAAGCTTTAGTAATTAGAATAGCAACTTTTCACTTAAGCACATTTACAAACATAAAATCTGCTTACTCTTTTGCTTCTGCAAGAAACAAAAGATAAGCATTACCTGGTTTAGGGAAGTGAGGGACTACTCTAATGGCATCTGATATGGCTTTCAATCTTGGGTCTCCTTGTAAACCATTTTCTCCTGCAAACATTTTCTTGAATGATTATAACTTCACTGTGATTTTTCCCTTCTAATTAAACCAAGCAGAGATTTGTTTCTTTTTACTACTGAGCAAGACGATCGACATTTAAGAAACTGTATCTTTCTTGGCCTAAGCACCACTGACCAAAATCTAATTAGCAATTGCTCAGTCCTCAGTATTTATAGGCTCACAGGATTATTTATTTTTAATTTTCTTCTAAAAATAAATAAATAATACAGCTAGGAAGCTTTTTTTTTTTTTTTTCTTTTTAGTGGGAGGCAAGGAAGATACTTAGATTTACGAACTCTTACCATATTTATGTAAAAAAATTTTTTTTTCTCTATTATTAATAACGGAAAAATATTATCTCAAATCTAACATTCTTAAAATGTAATTTATTCCAAAGCAGTGGATTTTTCTTAATTTTGCAATTACAAGGGCCATAGTGAAAAATGTTACCAATTATTCTAAAAAGGGAAAAAGGAGCGTCACTAATAGTTTAATTTCTCATGCAACAAAAACTCGTACCGTAACAAAAGATCTATATAATGACGTGGCAGAGTTTAATTGGGAAGTGTGAGTCCCCACTATACGAATGGAATGGTCAGGATCAAAATGCAGACAGTCTTTTGGTGTAAATTAACTATCTTTGTGTTAGTAGAACCTCTTGTTTCGAAATCAGTGAACTGGCATTGGCAAGTGATGTCATCAAAATGGAGCAACAAAAATCGAAAGAAGATTCGTATGGCCCACGAAAGGAACGTACCTGATCCACTATCAAAGGGCACGCGTACATACTATTTTGTCATCCATTATCACACGATTATTTGTATGTTTTTGGACCCCACGCTATGTGGTGAGCAACGGACCCCATTTCACTTTAATGGAAACAATCCAACCAAAAATCGGATTAATTAAAAAAATTTGGATTATTAAAAAATTTCAACTGAATTTAACTGAATCGACCGATGGAGGCCTCCTGCCTGCCCCACGCCAAATACCCCCTCTAGGCTATACGCATATCCAATAAAAGAGTCTCTTTCCTACTCAATTTGACGGTGCAGATTTTTGAAAGCACTTGAAAAATGCAATCTCCACCGACCACCATCTAATTTATGATCATGCAAGATTTTCTCATGTCAAATGTAAGATTGGGGGGGTTAAAATTCATCCTTGCTGTGACAAATGAGTTATTGGAATACAAAAACAAAAATCTAAGGCTATCTTTGGTTCTCATCCTTCACTTGGGCAATATTCAAGATTATGAACACTTCTTTTATTTACCTGAGTTAAATTGTAATACGTAACACTAATAAAGTCAACTTCATGATTACTATTCTTGTTCCTTCATCAAAAAAATTATTGGGAGCACTATATGGTTAATTATTAATTAACCATTGGTAGGTTTATTATAGATGGCAACTTGACAAGTTGACATTAATGCTTACCAATGGAGAGGCAATCTACGGAAATTTCGATACAGGATCTCACTGATTTTTCTGTTGTCAAGTTCAATTTTATTAATACATCAATAATTATAAATTTTTGCAGTAGGAGCACCTTCTTTGAAAAGAATATTTGCAACTGGTGGATGCAACAAAGCTGTATTACCACCACCCTGACCATCGCCAGATGTTCGGCCCTTCCTCAGTTTTGCGCTTGCTCCTCGTCCGACAGAAATGGTTAGCTTCATGGCAGTAAATAAACCTAATGCAATTACAAGTGGTCTTACAGCCCAGTGAAAATCCTCAAGATGATAATATTTCTCCATCATTCCAGGACAAGAATCGAAAGACACCAATTCCACTTCAGCTGGATCTGCTAGGAAGTTATTGGATTCATCTCCAAACACAAACCTCCCTGGAAAACCTACAATAAGACACCCATTTGGAAGAATTTGTGAAATTCTACCAGTGGACCATTCTCCTCCTATTTTACGAGGCCACTCAAACCGGGGACTACGTACATTGACCTTCAGCCTCACAAATTGCCCCACACAATAACCTTTAGCCATTTGAAGCTCCGAACAGCTATCCATCCAAAGAGTCTTTAACCCTACAAATGCTGCTGCCATATATCCATCACGCTGTACAGAATGTAGAATTCCCACAGGAGAATGCTTGCTTTGTTTGTCATTTAGGCGCACCCAATCTCCTACAGCAAAGCCGGAAGTGACCCTCTCAAGTTTTGACTCTTGCACACTCAGAGGATTCTGCAGTCCAGAAATTTTTACCAGCACAATACGATTTCTATCTGTGTCACCATCGAGACCAATCACAATTCCTTTTGGGACATCCTTGTTTTGAGGTTTGCATGAGTTCAGTGGTTTTCTTGGACGGACCGTGTCACCCACTTGAAGATGATCTTTAGACAGATACCACGCAGTATAACCACCAAAGGTTGAATTTTTTGTCGGACCTCTGCTTTTGAGATGGGTCCACGCCCCATCTCTATTAACAACATTCAGAGACCTGCAAGTTTAAAGTGCAATTTATCAAAATGTAGACCAAAAGCAACGAACATGGAAAGAATAGAGAGTGAGAACGAAGGCAAACAAGCGTTAACAAGTTTCACAACAAACCAAAACTAACCAAAATATGCAAGTCTGTATTTTGCACAAGAAATACTATTGAGTATTTGAGAAGTTCATGGATAAATAAAATTCAAAATCTTTTGATATCTGATAAAATTATTCATAAGAGTTTAAAGTATTAAACATAAAGGTCAAACAGTCCATTACCCAAATAAAATTGGACTACTTTCAAGATGTCCTTTTCTTCCTGCTTTGCAGAAATAACAAAATAAGTAAATAAACAAATAAAATAGAGACAATAAATAAGAGAGGTCACCTATAAAAAAGAGAAACAAGAGTAAGATTAAATATCCCTTATAGGACTACCATATTTCTGGTAGCACATTCAACAGGAAGATTCTATTTCAAAGCATTTTTGACGAATAAACAACACCGACTATATCCAGAACCTACAATATAAATTGAAGACTAGTGCACACTTAGTTATGCATAAAACGGACAAAAACAAAGGATTCATATAGTAGACTCCAACTAGTTTTGGATTACAGCTTAATTGTTTTTGTTGTCGTAACAAAGTAATGTCACCTAGACAGCGACACATCAGCTCATAGGATCCAATTACAGCAGGATTCAACTAATGATTTGATACAGGCACTGATCTCGATAAGCAAACTGTAACCAAAAGCTAATAAAAGAAAAGTAGGAAATACCTCTGAAATACGGATAATATATCTTCCATCAAAGGTCGGTTTCGCAGATCATACTCAAAGCAACCATTAATAACATTCTCAACATCAGGAGGCAGGCCACTTGGAACCCGTGGTTTTTCTTGCTTGATCACAACTGACTGATAAATTTCTTCAATAGATTTTCCAAACCAAGGTCGGACACCAGTCAACATCTCCAGTATGCTACACCCAAATCCCCAAGAATCCGTCTCGAAAGATATAGGACCTCGCACTTCTGGTTCCCACTGTTCTGGGGCCATATAATTGGGTGTTCCAAGTATTAAAGTCTTCTCAGAGTTCAACATCTCAAGCAGTAGATAAGGGATACCAAAATCTCCAAGAACTGCTTGATCATGCTCATTAAGAAGGAAGTTTGAAGGTTTAAGGTTCAGTACAGGCAACCCAATTGAGTGCAACTCTTGGGTTCCATTTGCCAAATCTATCCCATACCTGTAAATATCAGCAAATCTTGCAGGTAAGAATTACTCTAATCATAATGCAATAAAGATAAAAGTCCAAAACCATCACCTCAAAACGTCTGGCAATTGAAGCTTGCGCTCTTTCAACAAAGCTATCCGATCAGCAACTGATCCTCCATAAAATTTCATAGCAATACAGATCTACCACATATAAAACAAGCTATCATCATAATAGAGTTTGAGAGCTGTTATAGAAAAGAAAAGATCCGAAATCCGAGAAATATAAAGCAGAACACCATAAATGAAATTGAAATACATTACAACATAGCAGGTAAGAAAGACTATAACTACTAGCCAGGAAGTCACCTTTCCTTTCATAATTGAGACACCATGCAACCAACCAACGCCTAAGATCTCTCGCCACTTCAAAAATAACCTCTCAAACTTGTACACAAATGCTTGAGCGAGGTCCTTCTTCAATGGATGTAACATTTTAACAGCCACTTCATGACACTCATCAAAATCATCAGCTGACTGACGATGAATTGCTAACCAAACATCTCCAAAGGTGCCCCGTCCAATCCTGTGCTTTAGTTTCAATTCAGTTGCTTGAATCCATGGTGAAATCTGGGTAGGAGTAGCAACGACCGTTCTTAGATGGTCAGCATCTCCTTCAAATAGCTCATACTCAAAGGAAGCACCTGGGTTGGGCACTTTAACCTTTTCAGCCATTTTCCATAACCTACTAGATAAAAAAATGTCACGTGATTGGGAATTCGTCAATATTCTTAATAACACTATCCCTTACACAATACTACTAATGCTAAGACTTAAACCCAGTAATAGAATCAGAATTTTTAAACCTATATTCAACTAAAGCTTCAACAATTAGGAATTTTAACACCCAAGAACCAACAATGAGGTTTATTCAAGCCAATTCTAGGGGCAACGCATTTGAAACTCTCATTGATCAATATGGTAGTCAAGTATCTAATCGTCTCAGGCTCAAATATAGACGCAGAAAACTACATGCGTAGAGAGAGAGAGAGAGAGAGAGTTAACATAGAATTACCCTGTTTGGCCGATATGAAAAGAGGAGGAGGACATGTTCAAGCGTAGAACTTGAATTAGAATCGAAAAGAAAGTTAAGAATTTTGAATATTTCAAAAGGTAACTTTCATTCCCGGGAACCAAGCGCGGGTATCGGTTTTTCAGCTGAGACATGCACAGATACATCCATGATCTAAGAAATACGAATTTTGTAGACGCTCAATCAAAAATCACAAAAATCTTATTATTCTCACATTACAGTACTATAGTAAATTTTGATCCAACGGCTGTATGGAAGATAGAAAATTCAGTATTGCTGTACCACTGGCTTGTCACGTCGCCACACCACAAAGACTGTACAACTGTATCGACACTCCGTTTTTTTAATGTTTTATTTTATTTTTTTTCTAATTCTATGTTCTGATAGGATGATTATGTATTTTTTTTAATTTAAAATTATTATCTACTAATAATAACAATAGATTTTTAAATAATTCAATTATTAGTCGTAAAAACGGACTGCTCATGCAGTTATAAATACATTATTTAAGTAATATTATTATTTATTTGATTAACAATATTAATAATTAATATGTTTTTTTCTTATTTAAAACTTAACTACGTAAAATGTTTTTCTTTTTTTTTAATTATTATAAAAAAACAAAAAGAATGATATTTTGAATAGATAGATAAAAAAATTAAATTAATTGGCAAAAAAAAAAAAGGCTATCACTACTCATGATATTAACAACAGCATATTTAAAAATTAGAAGTTGCAAATTTGATTTTATGTGTAACATGCAGTTGGTCTTACTTCAATTGGTTGAAAATTTTTGTTCACTAAAAAAAAATAATAACATAAGTATTAATATATAATTTTAAAAAATATATCATTAATAAAAAAAATTTTATTATTAATTAATTATTGAAAAATAGCTAAAAAAATTTAATTTTAACATTTTGTAAATTATTTTATAATTTCTTTGTTCAGATTTTAGTATTCCAAAAATTAATTTAGAGATGATATCGCATTAATCTAGCTGCGATCCCAAATTATATTTACAGATATTGTTTTATTTTAATTATTATTCAAACGAACATGAAGATGAAGACTTTCTCTGAACAACAAACATCCAAATGTTACTAATCAAACGATATTGGAGGCTAACGATTTTTCTTAAATTCAATTATATTCAAAAATTGGCTAAAAACAAATCCGATTTAATAAAAATAGAATGAGAACGAATATTAAAACTGAAACCAGACAACTAATTTTATTCTCATAAAAGAAAAAATAAAAACTTTTTTTCAAATAATAAAATATCATGTCAGTATAAAAATCAAAGTTTTTTAAATATATATTGTTCCTTGGTGAACCAAATATGTAAAAGCATGATGATTTTCATTCAACAACTGTATTCCATTCAGTTACAGGCCATGACCTGTATGATAGAAAAAAAATATATATAAAAAAGGGAGTTATGCGGAGGAAATAAAGGAGCTTCAAGGATGATATATCTAGCAACAAGTAATAGAATATAACAAAATTGTAAACTAACTGCTCTGCCTAATCATCACTGTCTTGTGTTAAGAAAGCTAAAGATGGCAGTCACAGTCAACAATCCTAGAATTGAGTTTTAAATTCTATCACATGTCTTCTATTAGCCTTGAAGTTCTATCATCCTGTGTCCACCTCCTAAGCACTGAAAGCCAAACCTCGAAGGCCGACTTTGGACTTGTGTGCCTTTTCTTGGAGCACCCTGTAATCTAGTATATGATAGCCAACCTTTCAGGAAGTGAGCTAACTTGAATTCTGATGTTTCCCCCTCGTCTTCACAACGGTATTTGGAGTTGTAATCTTGGATTTCATTATTGATGTCACTGCGATCCACAGTTGTGTCCTTTTCTTCCTCTTCGCGATCATCTCTTGACAATGGCCTTATACCAAAAGCTATCAGTAGTACGAATCAATGCATTAAATATTGAACTCAAGAAATTTGGGAAACTAATATCCTATATAAAATCATCTATTAAAGGTTATATCAATAATATTATCCTATATTTCAAATGGTTCAATACATTTTGGTCGTTTAGTGGCATGATCCCTATTTCAAAATTAAAGTTCAATCTAGATTTCCATGAAAGCAAGTTGTACAGCAAGCACAGGACAAAGGAAGAGGAAATTCTTGGATATGGTCCACTATGGAGCATCTCAATATGGTGGGTCCAAATCCCATGTGCAAACAGTCCATGACAGACCATGATTTAGGCAAGAAATTTCCGAAAGCACGAATTTGCTGCGGAAGCATATTGCAGAGTTAGCTAGTATTTTCAGGTTTTCACTACCACCAATACCTCATCCGACAAGGTCTTGTAGTCAGAAAATCCTTCTTTTTTCTGGTTAGATCAGAACTCCTCCTCCCAATGCCCATCCCTTCTTATAACTGACTAGCTAACTGCATTTGTTCAAGTTGTTTACATATATCTTTAGCCTGAACTGTCAGCAGCTTCAAATGCAAAACATATCACATGCTTAACATATATAACCATGATAAAGAACATAATCAAAATACTCACACCGAGTATGGTTTGCAAGCAACATGTTGGCTCCTAGATCTTCTTTTTGAATGTGAATAGTTAACAGACACATGCCTAACAAATTGAAGCTGCAAGAATCACAAAATATGAAGAAGCTAGATATGAAGAAATGATTCCAAAAAATAAATATAAAAAGCATGTCCCAAGAGAGAATTAGAAGTAATAATAGAAGGCTGCAATTCATATATGGACACTGGGTACAAGAGATGCAATAATTACTACCTTTTTTTTCTTAGTTTCTCCAATTTTTTTTTGTCTCTTTTCCACTCTCGCTTCAGGTATAGGATGGGGAAATCAAAGGAACATATCACAGGAAAAAAAAGGCAGTAAAATCAGGTCCCAGTACAATCCATTCACCTACACATCACCCCCTTAAGTTTTATTCTGCATATTTACATGTGATCAGCATCAATTCAAGCATCAAAACCGCACAAATAATGACTCCTCCGACCCCCAACAATGATCAACTACTCTATTACCAAAAGCACCACCAATGTGGATAAATTTGAATATTTTAGAAGGAGATTGCCAAAGAGGAAATGCAATGCTGGTTAGGAAGATGGTGACTATAGAAAGTGGGGGAAAACATTGCAATGACACATAAGAGGATAACAGCAAGGATTGCTATTGCTTTGTTCAAGATTTTTAAAGAAATCCTCCATATGCAAGTTAAACAACGTGTGTAAATGTAAAATGTGTGCAACGAGCTTTAGCTAATTATTAGGTTCAATATCTCTCATGTCTATATCAGTCCTAAACTAAGTTCATTCAAACTATACATGCTAAAATAAATCAATCAATAGAAAATACTGGTAAAATAATAACCTGATCACCATCCTTGATCCCAATTTTTTGAATGCAAGCTTTATCATTAACTAGCTTCTGCCCTTCATAGCTCAAGCAAAAATGGCCCCAGACATGTGACCTGAATGCAATATAAACAAACCACCAACATTGAATAACAACCCCCAAATCTCAGACAATTAACTCAAATTACCCACTCCATAAAAAAACAGCCAAGAGTAATTACCAGGAAATCTTTCCCTGATCTTCCTTGGGTGATGAAGTAAAAACTTCCTCCACCGCTTGTTTGAGTTCTCCTACCGTCGCATTTCTCCCAACATGAACATCTATGTATAACCAGTTAATTAGCAAAATAATCAAATAATAAAAATAAAATTTCTCCTAAAATGAGAATTTATTTTCCAAACGTTATTAACAAATAGTTAAATTAACTGAATGATTACCAAAAGAAGATCCATCAAGCTTGAGGACAGTAAGCTGGAGGAGATACTGCGGTAGCTTATGATAAGTGCGAGTCCGTACAAAGAGCCTGTCAGTGCCATAAACAACGACGTCGCCATCGTCGCCGTTCAGTGTTAGCGGAGACAAGCAGCGTCTCTCTATAAGAGACCTTAAACTATCATCTTCATCGTCAGAAATAGAAAATTTGCCATTAGCATAGCTTCTCTGTTTTCGATTAAAAATGCTTCGCATGTTAAATTATAAATTAATTTTCCTATGATTATATTTTGATAGAAAAATAATCAGATTCACAGAGAGAGAAGAAATTTAAAGAGAGTGAGAGAGCTTACATGGAGCGGGAGTGTTCTTTGGGAGAAGAGAAGGTGAGAGAAAATGGAGGGGATTTGTTGGTTGGTTTTGGTTTTTGCGAGAGGAGACCGTTACTCGGGATTTCTGTTTCGGGAATTTGTCCGTACTCGCGCAGGTTTTACTCGCTCTATTTTATTGACATCTGGACATACGGGGACAGTGAGGTAAAAACGTTGCATGGCCTAAGATGATTTTCCGGTCATGGGTCGCTCGAGTTTTTTAACCCTCCTCGTAAAATGATTTTCCCTCCCTCTTTTTACTTTTTATTTTTTGCCTTCTGAGTACTTCGAAATAACAAAAAAAAAAAAAAAAAAAAAAAAAAAATCCATTTTTGCCATTCTTATAATTTTTATTTTTTTAATTCTATCAATAGATACCTAATTTTCTGAAAAAAATAATAATAATCAATGGATATCTAATATTTTGTTTTCCTAATAATTGTGATTTTTGCATAGCTTACATTCAAATTCAAATGGGCAATTATTAAAATTAATAGTATTGACTCCACATATAACATATTAATTATGCTTAAAAATTCATAAATAACTCATTAAATCTAAATTATTTTACTTAATTGGTTTAATCACTTGTTATTGAATCATAAATTTAAATAAGGAAAGGTTAAGTTTCTTTTTTTTTTTTAAATTGAATAGTCAATAGTTTACTTAGCTAGTATAAATATGTGAATGAATTTACATTATCAATTATTCATCAATTCATTCTTTAACACTGTGGGAGAAGGAAAAATGATTCAGTCTGTGATTATATAAAATAGGTCAAGGTGAGCCCAGATAAGTATGAATACAGTTCAGTTTCAAATTGGAATCCAATCAATCAAAACTGAAATTGAATTATGATTAACGATTCAATATTCTAAACTATAACCGAAACCGGTAATTCAACATTCGGTTGTGGTTGTTTATATTTGAAAATTAAAATTAACGGTTTCAATTTGAAACCAGTGATTTCAGTTCAAAACTGTTAAAAAAAAAAATCACACATCCCACATGATTTTTATTATTAAATCAATTTTATTTTTTATCATTAAATAAAGTAACTCTACCATCACCTTAAAAATTATTAATATAGATATAACTTGTAAATTATAAATTAAAAAAAGTGAAAAAAAATATTCTTCATTTAAATATATTTAACTCAAATCTTATACGATATAGATATAAATATATCAGAACATCTGATGATAACAATGATTAATATAAATTAGTTATTTTATTTTTTTTCTTAAATAAATATAAATAAATTATGTGGATTGTAATTTCTCTATATTCTAATTTAGAGGACATTTAGTCAATATAATTTAAACAAATATATATAAATTGAGTACAATTCTATTTTTCGACATGTCTATTAATTTAAATTTATAGAAATTAAGTACTAGTAAAAATTTTAAATTTATGTTTTGTGTAATTATAATTTTTAAAAAATTTTAAAACTATTAATTTAGTCTTTTAGTCTTTAGTTAATTTAATATTATTATCTATTATTAATTTTCTTATTTAGCCAAAAAATTAAAAATATTAAAAAAATAATATAAATTCAGTTTCAAACCGAAAACTAATAATTTTAAAACTATATTTAAAACTGTCTAAAAATGGTTTGATTCATATTCCATCTTTTTTTATATCAAAATTGGCAATTTTAGAATCGTAATCATGCCTAACTCCAACTCCAAGTGCTATCCAAATCAAAAGTTGCACTTTCCTTTCTTTCGATATTGGTTTTTAACAAGTAAATTAATTGAATTTAGATTATAATAGTATGAAATTTCTAATTATTATAAATAATAAAATAAAAAGAATGCTCGATAAAATTAAAATTATGAAAGTATAAAAATGGAAGGTTTTTTTAATTTTTTTTTCTTTCAATTACTTTTATTACTAACATATTTTATTTATTTGAATAATAATATTATTGGCGTAACAATGGTTTAGTAGGAATCATCAAAGTGGTGTGATTAGATGATAATTGACAACTGTATTAAAATTTGTGGATAAGATACTAATTAATCGCTTTAGCAGTCAGAATTTAGAATGATATTATTATTGACAATGATATTGGCGTAACAACAACATTATTAGTTATAAAAAATAATAATGATGGGAAAAGTTTAAAATGACAATTATATCCTTTATTTATTATGTCTTAGATGGTTGTATAGTAATTTTCTTTTTTCGAAAAGAGAAAATAACAACAACAACAACAACATGATATAACGATAAAATGATGTTGATTGTACAGAAAATTATGATTTTGATATTGTGATAGTATAACTTTATTTACAAGACAATTTTAACATAATGACTAAAAATCCGTTTGAAACGAATAAACTTAAAAATCCAAAATTATATATTTTAAAAATATAGATTTAAATTATATGAATTGAATTTTATGGAATTGAGTTAACTTAATTCAAATTTTATTAAAATTATTAAAATTTATAAATAAATTTATGTATTAACTACTAATATTTATATTGACTAAACTGTCCCCTCACTTCAAATATTATTAACTAAAATGCCCCAATTTATTTTTTTTTGTATTTTTTTAAAGAATATGAAGTTGTTATTGTATATGACTGTAATTATATATTGAATTCAAATGAATTTTTAATTTTGAATATATTTTAATCTATTAATAAAAATAAAATTTAAACATTTGCAAGGACTTAAAATTTGAAAATTTTAAATTTAATTATGGTGGAATATGAGTAATTTATTTATATTAGTATTTTTATTAAATTATTATGTCAAAGTTATTTAGAAAATAAACATAAATGAATTCTTATTTAAAAATTATTTCAAACATAATTCTGTAAAATTTAATTAAATTTTTTATTTTAAACTGTAACATATCAAATATGACAAATTCATTTATAAATCAATTCTAAATAGAATTTATTTATAAATAAATTTTACAATCATAATTCATTTATTCCAAATGGTATCTTATGCATCTAATCATAGTATATATGAGTAATTTAGTCAATGCATCATACTAGTTACGTCATACTTCAACGTAACTGGGCCTTATTAACAATGGGCTTTAATTTTATTGGGCCCTCACTTAAACAGACAAAAAGGTTCCTTTGCACTTAAAGGCGGTGCTCCAGCTTCCTTCACAGCCCACTCTCGGCCCACCGCCACACTTATCCCCAGCGAAAATATTTATAGGAACACAACACCGAAAATACCCTCAACATTTCGTCTCTCTCTCTCTCTCTCTCTCTCTCTGCCCGCCCTCTTCTAACAAAAGACACTCACTGAAGAGACAGATACAGAGCGGGATAGAGCTGGACCTTTGCGTTAGTTCTCCAAAACCCTAAAACCCCAAAAACTGCTATCGTTAAAGCGCTTCTTCAAGACTGACGTATAAGCATACATACATAAAAGAATTGTATATGCAGATCGGTTGGTTGGTGACTCTTATTGCGATTTTAGGATTTTGAGTTAGATCCTGAATTTAGCAATATGTGGAACAACAATGGAGAACAGCATATTGCACCACCGGGGACGGTTGGACCGTCTATACCACCACCTCCTGTGCCAGCACAGCCGTCCTATACTGTGCTTGCACCACAAACGCCTCCGACTCCGGCTGAGGCGGAGGCGAAGTTGGAAGAGAAGGCTCGTAAGTGGCAGCAACTTAATACTAAGAGATATAGCGATAAGAGGAAGTTCGGGTTCGTTGAGACTCAGAAAGAGGATATGCCGCCAGAGCATGTCAGGAAAATTATCAGGTGGGTTTTTAGGGTTTTTGTTTTCTGATGAATAGAGAATTTTGTAGGCGATGTTTGGTGTCTGACTTTCAGTTGTGTTTCTGGTTTAGCTCTGTATTTTTGGCGCTGATTTTATTCTGATTTCTGTTTTTTCTCGGCTTTAAACAATTTGGTGAGTTTTTTCCCTCCTTGTAAACCTTTTGGTTTATCTAGTAGGTTTTCTCTCCCACTCTCTCATTTTCTACAACTAGTCGTATTTTTAGTTAGAGTTTTTGTGTTTCATTTCTTAATTGGGTCGGCAGAGTGTCCCCTTTTCCATTATGTTGTGGGCGATTTCCATCACCTCTTTTTTTTTTTCTTAAAGAAAAACTATTCTTATTAGTACGTAGTGAGCTTCTTCTTTTTAAGTTCTGCAAGCAGTACTATTGCTTTCATCTGACAGATGAAATTTTAGAATTATCTCTTTCTAGCTTAACTGCTGACATCGCATTATACAGAGCAATACTACTTATTCAGTGCATGTGTTTCCAATATATATGTTCTGTTGATTCTGGTGTGTAAATGAGATTGCTATGAAGTGTGATATTCGTGATCCTGATGTTTATTGGACGTGTGTCTTGATGAAACTCTTTTATTAAGTTCATTAAGATGGAAATAAGTAGTAAACCTCAGTTGTTAATTTTGTTCTGGTGTTCTTTTTGACAGAGACCATGGGGACATGTCCTCCAAGAAATATCGTCATGATAAACGAGTGTACCTTGGAGCTCTTAAATTCATTCCACATGCAGTTTACAAGCTTCTTGAGAATATGCCTATGCCATGGGAGCAGGTTCGTGATGTGAAGGTTCTATACCATATCACTGGGGCTATCACTTTTGTGAATGAAATTCCGTGGGTTGTTGAACCTATTTACTTAGCTCAGGTATTGACTCTCACTCTGTGCGTGGATATGGGCTGTACATGATTCATTTTTTATTTCCTTTCAGATCATTTGAGTGTTAACTTTTTATCTATAGACTATTGGTTGTTGTTACTTCTCATTATCATGACTTTGAATTTCAATTTTTTTATGCAGTGGGGTACAATGTGGATCATGATGCGAAGAGAAAAGAGGGACAGGCGGCACTTCAAGAGAATGAGGTTTCCACCATTTGATGATGAGGAACCTCCATTGGACTATGCTGATAATTTGCTAGATGTTGATCCTCTAGAGCCTATACAACTGGAGTTGGATGAAGAAGAAGACTCTGCTGTATACACTTGGTTTTATGACCATAAGCCCCTTGTCAAAACAAAGCTTATTAATGGTCCAAGTTACAGGAAGTGGCATCTCTCTCTTCCCATCATGGCAACTCTTCATCGTCTTGCAGGACAGCTGCTGTCTGATCTAATTGATCGCAACTATTTCTACTTGTTTGATATGGAGTCCTTCTTTACAGCTAAAGCATTGAACATGTGCATCCCTGGTATGCCCTACATTTCTGTTTTCATCTGTTTGCTGTTTGTGAATAGGCATTTTGCATCTATATTTTCATTTACATATGTGTATGTTTGCTATTAAGGATATGATTTTTTACATTTTAAGGATTGATTCTCATAATATGAAGTGAAAAAATGATGTTTTAGACTTCCTGATTATCTTATTATGATTTGGAAGTGTTAAAATATTTGGTTTTATTTTCATAATTTTTTCTTTTGATAAATATGAGTTAGTGAAGTAATGTTCATATAATGATAGGTTCGGTGCTGGTTACCAGTCAGTGCAGTAGATTCTTCTAAGACGGAGTTGCTGGTTAAGCTGTAGGCTATGGTTATTTAGATTACATGATAGAATTTGAGTAAATTTTTTATTATTCTGCTGGTTTACTGTGGTTCTAAGTTTGGCTTTGTGAAATGCTTCACTTAAACTTTTCAACTGTGCTACTGTGGCATGTCAATATATTCAATGCTAAAATTGCTTTGTGAAATACCTTGTTTAAAATTTTCAAATGACCTCATATTACTTTTATCCTTATGCAGGTGGGCCTAAGTTTGAACCTTTGTACCGTGACATGGAGAAGGGGGATGAGGATTGGAATGAGTTCAATGACATTAACAAACTCATTATTCGGTCACCTCTCCGAACGGAGTACAGGATTGCGTTCCCTCATCTTTATAACAATAGGCCCAGGAAAGTAAAACTTGGTGTTTATCACACTCCTATGGTCATGTACATAAAAGCCGAGGATCCCGACTTACCTGCTTTCTATTATGATCCATTGATACACCCTATAACCTCCACTAACAAGGAACGACGTGAAAAGAAAGCTCATGACGATGATGAGGATGATGATTTCCTTCTGCCTGAAGGGGTAGAACCTTTGCTGCAAGACACTCAACTGTATACAGACACAACTGCTGCTGGAATTTCCCTGCTATTTGCACCACGCCCTTTTAACATGAGATCTGGTAGAATGCGGCGGGCAGAAGATATACCCCTTGTGTCTGAATGGTACAAGGAGCACTGGTGAGATTCAAAATTTCTTTGCTGCTTTTTCACATGTGACTTATCTCATGTGTGTATTATGCACTGAAACTGATTTTGTTTTGTTTTGGTTTTTCAGCCCTCCAGCATATCCAGTGAAAGTTAGAGTTAGCTATCAGAAACTGCTGAAATGTTTTGTATTGAATGAGCTGCATCATAGGCCACCCAAGGCTCAGAAGAAAAAACACTTGTTTCGGTCTTTAGCTGCAACGAAGTTCTTCCAAACAACAGAACTTGATTGGGCTGAAGCAGGGTTACAAGTTTGTAAGCAGGGTTATAACATGCTGAATCTGTTGATACACAGGAAAAATTTAAACTACCTCCATCTTGATTATAATTTTAACTTGAAACCTGTGAAAACCCTTACAACAAAGGAACGGAAGAAGTCCCGGTTTGGAAATGCATTCCATCTCTGCCGTGAGATACTGCGTTTGACAAAGCTTGTGGTTGATGCCAACATCCAGTTCCGACTGGGTAATGTTGATGCTTTCCAACTGGCTGATGGTCTGCAATATACATTTTCGCATGTTGGCCAGTTGACTGGCATGTATCGGTACAAATACAGGCTAATGCGACAGATTAGAATGTGCAAAGATTTGAAGCATTTGATATATTACCGCTTCAATACTGGTCCAGTGGGGAAAGGACCTGGATGTGGATTCTGGGCACCGATGTGGAGAGTATGGTTGTTTTTCTTACGTGGTATTGTGCCGCTTCTAGAACGATGGTTAGGGAATCTCCTTGCACGGCAGTTTGAAGGGCGTCATTCAAAAGGAACAGCTAAGACTGTCACAAAGCAACGTGTTGAGAGCCACTTTGACTTGGAGCTTCGTGCTGCTGTCATGCATGATGTACTTGATGCCATGCCAGGTTATATTCAATAATTATTTCCTTCTATGTTAAATTATCTGTGCTTATGTGAATTATGTTGACAATTTGATGCTTAATTGCAGAGGGCATTAAGCAGAATAAAGCTAGAACCATACTGCAGCACCTCAGTGAGGCTTGGCGGTGTTGGAAAGCCAATATTCCTTGGAAGGTCCCTGGCTTGCCAGTTCCTATTGAGAACATGATTCTTCGTTATGTGAAGTCAAAAGCGGATTGGTGGACAAATGTTGCACACTATAACCGTGAGCGGATAAGAAGGGGTGCAACTGTTGATAAGACTGTTTGTCGAAAAAATCTAGGAAGATTAACTCGTCTTTGGCTGAAGGCAGAACAGGTAACTTCTTGTTCTTTCAATTTTTTTGTGGTTAGGTATACCTTCAATGTTTTGCGCATTATATTAAAGAAATGAGTTATTTTTATTGCTGGCTTATATGCATGTTCTCTGTTCTTACTAAAATATCTTTTTTGCGTCATTCTAGGAACGCCAACACAATTATTTGAAAGATGGCCCGTATGTCACCCCAGAAGAGGCTGTTGCAATTTACACAACAACTGTCCATTGGCTGGAGTCCAGAAAGTTTTCTCCCATCCCTTTCCCTCCACTTTCATACAAGCATGACACAAAACTACTCATTCTTGCTCTAGAAAGGTTAAAGGAATCATATAGTGTGGCTGTGAGATTGAATCAACTACAGAGGGAAGAGCTGGGACTTATTGAACAAGCTTATGATAATCCACATGAGGCTTTGTCGCGTATTAAGCGTCACCTGCTAACTCAGCGTGCCTTCAAAGAAGTATGTGTACAAATATGTATTGAATTAAATTTCAAGTTTATGATTCTTACGCTATCTTGCATGATTTAAACTAAGTTTTTCCTTGATGCAGGTTGGCATAGAATTCATGGATTTGTATAGTGCCCTGATTCCAGTTTATGAAATTGAACCTCTTGAAAAGATAACAGATGCATATCTTGATCAGTACCTGTGGTATGAAGGTGACAAACGCCATCTCTTTCCAAACTGGATTAAGCCTGCAGATTCGGAGCCGCCACCACTGCTTGTTTACAAATGGTGTCAGGGTATAAACAATTTGCAGGGTATCTGGGACACAAGTGATGGGCAGTGTGTTGTGATGCTTCAAACGAAGTTTGAGAAGTTCTTTGAGAAGATTGACTTGACAATGTTAAATAGGTAAGCATTCCTCAGGTTTTCTGTTCTTGTATTGGACATCAGTTTTCAACTTCAGGATCTATTTTCTCATAACACTGTGTTTTTTGCAGGCTTCTTCGTTTGGTTCTTGATCACAATATTGCTGATTATGTCACTGCAAAGAACAATGTTGTGTTGTCCTACAAAGATATGAGCCACACAAACTCGTATGGTTTGATACGTGGTCTGCAGTTTGCCTCTTTTGTTGTACAATATTATGGACTTGTACTAGATCTTTTGCTTCTTGGTTTAACACGAGCCAGTGAAATTGCTGGTCCACCTCAAATGCCAAATGAATTCATCACTTATTGGGATACAAAAGTTGAGACACGACACCCAATTCGGTTATATTCTAGATATATTGACAGGGTGCATATATTGTTCCGCTTCACTCATGAAGAGGCTCGAGACCTCATCCAGCGCTATCTTACTGAGCATCCTGATCCCAACAATGAAAATATGGTTGGGTACCAAAACAAGAAATGCTGGCCTAGAGATGCAAGAATGAGACTCATGAAACATGATGGTATACGCATTCTATTCATTATCCTCTTCTACTTTCATGTAGTAGCGTTTTTTTTATTTGAACTGAAACTGATAGTATTTTCTGAACTGCCTTATCAGTAAATCTCGGAAGGAGTGTGTTTTGGGATATGAAGAATCGACTCCCTCGAAGCATAACAACTTTGGAGTGGGAGAACAGCTTCGTTTCTGTTTATAGCAAGGACAATCCGAACTTGCTTTTCAGCATGTAAGTTGTTTTATGTGTGTGTGTGTGTGTATTTTAACAACGGAAATTTTTATTTTGTTTGTTGGGGCCCTTTCTTCACATGGTTCATTATGCTTTTGTGCACCTCCTCACACCTGAAAGTGATTCTTATTTCTTTAGTACATCTGTTTTGCTGGTAAAATGGTTGACACATCCTTCTCATTTGTAGGTGTGGGTTTGAAGTTCGAATACTTCCTAAAATAAGGATGACCCAGGAAGCTTTCAGCAATACAAGGGATGGTGTTTGGAATTTGCAGAATGAACAAACCAAGGAGCGGACAGCAGTTGCTTTCCTACGGGTTGATGATGAGCATATGAAGGTGTTTGAGAATCGTGTGAGACAGATCCTTATGTCTTCAGGGTCAACTACTTTCACTAAAATTGTCAACAAATGGAATACAGCCTTGATAGGTTTATGATATCTCTTTTCTAATTAGCTTGTTCCTTCTCAGCAGAGACCATTTGCTAAAATTTTCTTTGTCTTTTCTTACTGTAGGTCTCATGACTTATTTCCGTGAAGCAACTGTGCATACTCAAGAGCTACTGGATTTGCTAGTTAAATGTGAAAACAAAATCCAAACTCGTATCAAGATTGGTTTGAACTCAAAGATGCCTAGTCGGTCAGTCCTTTTATTCTTGGAATTGCTTTGGTTCAAATATAGGATTTGGTTGCAATATTGATCTGAATTAACTCTTGTTTCAGATTTCCACCTGTAATCTTCTATACACCAAAAGAAATTGGAGGACTTGGCATGTTATCAATGGGTCACATTTTGATCCCACAAAGTGACCTTCGGTATAGTCAACAGACTGATGTTGGTGTAACCCACTTCAGAAGTGGAATGAGTCATGAAGAGGATCAGCTGATTCCAAATCTCTATCGCTACATTCAGGTTGGCTTATATTATAAATTTTTTTATCAGATGTTATGATTCTACAGTAATTATTCTGATCCTGCCACTGGTTTCTGAACAGCCATGGGAGAGTGAGTTCATAGATTCACAGCGCGTCTGGGCAGAGTATGCCCTTAAGAGGCAGGAGGCACAGGCGCAAAATAGGCGCTTGACACTTGAAGATTTGGAAGTAAGTTTTCATCTCCTTTCATCTTCCGATAGTGGCTCATGCATTCTTCCAGCACTTTCTCATCCTCTTTTTCCTCTCTCACTCACTCCCTCTTCTCTTATTTCTGCGCTGCAGATTTTGGACTATTTGTTGATTTAACCATGATGCAATGTTTTTTATATGCTCAAGAGTCTTTTGTTTTTGTTATTGCATTGGATGATATATTTGCATTTTATGGCTGTTTGTGAAGCTTTAAGGAATAATGTTTTTTGCAACTTCTATCCAACTATCTTTACAGGATTCATGGGACAGAGGCATTCCACGTATTAATACTTTATTCCAGAAGGACCGTCACACCTTGGCATATGACAAAGGTTGGAGAGTGCGCACAGATTTCAAGCAATACCAAGTTCTAAAACAGAATCCTTTCTGGTGGACACACCAGAGGCATGATGGGAAACTGTGGAACTTGAACAATTACCGAACTGATGTTATCCAAGCTCTTGGTGGTGTTGAGGGAATTCTTGAGCATACCTTGTTCAAAGGAACATAGTAAGTATTTCTCTTTTTTTCTTATTTATTTATTTATTTATAATGTTCTTATCATCCTTGTTTGTAGTATTATTCAAGGTAGCTTACCTTTTGCTACGTATGAAGTCTGCCGCATATATTTTATAATATGTACTACACATTGGACTTTGGGCGGGAACTTTATGGTTTGTTAACAAAACACTTCTTAACCATTACTCTTCTTGAAAATTTTCAGTTTCCCAACTTGGGAAGGTCTCTTTTGGGAGAAGGCATCTGGTTTTGAAGAGTCGATGAAGTATAAGAAGCTGACTAATGCACAAAGATCTGGTCTCAACCAAATTCCCAACCGAAGGTTTACGCTTTGGTGGTCCCCCACAATTAATAGGGCTAATGTTTATGTGGGTTTCCAAGTGCAGTTAGATCTAACTGGAATCTTCATGCATGGGAAGATCCCAACCTTGAAAATTTCACTGATCCAGATTTTCAGAGCCCATTTGTGGCAGAAGATTCATGAGAGTGTTGTGATGGATCTATGTCAAGTCTTAGATCAGGAGTTGGATGCTCTAGAAATTGAAACTGTACAGAAGGAAACAATCCATCCGAGGAAGAGTTACAAGATGAACAGTTCCTGTGCCGACATTCTCCTCTTTGCCGCTCACAGGTGGCCTATGTCAAAGCCTAGTCTTGTTGCTGAGTCAAAAGATGTGTTTGATCAGAAGGCCAGCAACAAATACTGGATAGATGTACAACTCCGATGGGGTGACTATGATTCTCACGATATTGAACGTTATACCCGAGCCAAATTTATGGATTACACAACAGATAACATGTCTATATATCCGTCTCCAACTGGTATGATTTTCTTCTGTTCTTTAGCTCTGTATATTCGAACTACTAGCTTCCTCTTTTAAGTGAATGTTCATTTAATTCTTTGCAGGTGTGATGATTGGAATTGATCTGGCATACAATTTGCATTCTGCATTTGGTAACTGGTTTCCCGGATCAAAACCACTTCTAGCTCAAGCAATGAATAAGATAATGAAGGTGAAATTTCCCTTATTCCCTAATATAAAACCTTGATTCGATTTCCTTTGATGTTGTAGATCAGTGTGATTGATTTTGTTGGCTTGCTGATGGTTTTGTTTTATTGCAGTCAAACCCAGCTTTATACGTCTTGAGGGAGCGTATAAGGAAAGGTTTGCAGTTGTATTCTTCTGAGCCTACAGAACCCTATTTGTCATCCCAGAATTATGGTGAGATCTTCAGCAATCAGATCATATGGTTTGTTGATGATACCAATGTGTATCGTGTCACAATCCATAAGACATTTGAGGGAAACCTTACAACAAAGCCCATTAATGGTGCTATATTTATATTCAATCCAAGAACTGGCCAGCTGTTTCTGAAGGTTTGTTTTTCACTTGAATGTTGTTCATGGGACTACACAGTCAGAGATTCTGATGTTGATAATGTGATATTTTGCAGGTCATCCACACTAGTGTATGGGCAGGACAGAAGCGTCTTGGTCAGCTTGCCAAGTGGAAAACAGCTGAAGAGGTTGCTGCCCTTGTGCGGTCTTTGCCTGTTGAAGAACAACCAAAACAAATTATTGTTACCCGCAAAGGAATGCTTGACCCATTGGAGGTTCACTTACTTGATTTCCCTAATATTGTTATTAAAGGAAGTGAGTTGCAGTTGCCATTCCAGGCATGCTTGAAGATAGAGAAATTTGGTGATTTGATTTTGAAGGCAACAGAGCCCCAGATGGTTCTGTTCAATATTTATGATGATTGGCTGAAGAGTATCTCATCATACACTGCATTTTCCCGTCTAATTCTGATCCTTCGAGCACTTCATGTTAACAATGAGAAGGCAAAGATGCTTCTCAAGCCTGACAAAACCATTGTCACTGAGCCACACCACATTTGGCCTTCTTTGACTGATGATCAGTGGATGAAGGTTGAGGTTGCATTAAGAGATCTCATACTTTCCGATTATGCCAAGAAAAACAACGTGAACACATCAGCATTGACACAGTCTGAGATCCGTGATATTATTCTTGGAGCAGAGATTACTCCTCCGTCCCAGCAAAGGCAACAGATAGCAGAGATTGAGAAACAGGTGTCACGTCTGCTTACATCATTTTTATGTTTTATGCCATGGTCTGCTTACATCAATTTTTCGGTTTTGGGCCTTGGTCAGCCTTTGCTGGTTGCTAACTAGTCTAATCTGTTGATTTTATTTTTCAGGCCAAAGAAGCAAGTCAGTTGACAGCAGTCACAACAAGGACGACAAATGTGCATGGTGATGAACTCATTGTTACTACCACAAGTCCGTACGAGCAGGCTGCATTTGGTTCCAAAACTGATTGGCGTGTCAGAGCAATATCAGCTACAAATCTCTATCTTCGTGTCAATCACATATATGTCAATTCAGAGGATATTAAGGTACAGGTCAACCTTTCTATTTTCATTATCTCGATTCGAGTGATGTTTCTTATCTACTGATGATTGTTGCACATTCTTATTTTGCAGGAAACGGGATATACATATATCATGCCCAAGAATATTCTAAAGAAGTTCATCTGTATAGCAGATCTGCGTACTCAAATTGCCGGGTACCTCTATGGTATAAGTCCCCCAGATAACCCTCAGGTCAAGGAGATACGATGTATTGCCATGGCACCACAGTGGGGTACACATCAACAAGTTCATCTCCCATCAGCTCTTCCTGAGCATGATTTCCTCAATGATCTGGAGCCTCTGGGATGGATGCACACCCAACCAAATGAGCTCCCTCAGTTGTCACCACAGGTTTGCACAATTTTCCCTGAGTCCAAAATTGAATTTACGGCCAATTTCCTAAAATATAGGAGGCAGTGATTGTATACCCATGGTTTCGGTGCTTGACCTTGCAATTTTTATTGCAGGATCTTACAACTCATGCTAGGATTTTAGAGAACAATAAGCAATGGGATGGGGAGAAGTGCATCATCTTGACTTGCAGTTTCACTCCTGGATCATGCTCATTAACTGCATATAAGCTTACTCCAAGTGGCTATGAGTGGGGACGTGTCAACAAGGACACAGGAAGCAATCCTCATGGTTACTTGCCAACTCATTATGAGAAGGTCCAAATGCTATTGAGTGACCGCTTCCTTGGTTTCTATATGGTGAGCGCAATTTTAAGCTGTTGCTGGTTTGTTAGATAATGCTGCTTTCTTGTTTGGGCACTGATTTTTTTTCCCCCCCTTGTTACTGTGTTTTAGATCCCTGACAATGGCCCATGGAACTACAATTTCATGGGGGTGAAGCATACAGTGAGCATGAAGTATGGAATCAAGCTAGGGACACCCCGTGAATATTACCATGAGGACCACAGGCCTACCCATTACCTGGAGTTCAGCAACTTAGAGGAGGGTGAGACTGCTGAGGGTGACCGGGAGGATACCTTCACTTAAGTATACCAATAGTGGGTTCCTATTTTAAGCATGCTTAATGTTGTACCTTGGTTTAACTACTAGGAACTTTTCGAACCCAGGTAGTTTTTTGTTTCTCAAGCTTGGGAGTAAAGTACTTTAAGTAGTACTATTTGTATGCTACTTATTTAGATCACACTGTTGTAAATTAGCGTCTGTTCTTAATGAGATGTAAATAGTATTTTCTAGAAATGGAAGTTTATAATACATTGTTATTTACTGGAGATTTTTCATCTTCTTCTGGGTATTTTTAGTAATTTATGGAAGTTGGCTTTATGACTAGTGTGAAGTTATAATTTGTTTTGATACATTTGATTGGAACCCTAAAATCATTGTCTTCTGATCAGCATGGGGGCAAATATTCCAATCCGAGGGCCTCATGCTATATAAATGGATGCTGTTCTGATTATATTTATTTCATCCCTTGTACGAAATTTTACTTGGAATCATCATATAACCTATTGTAAGTAGACTCTGCAGAGCAATGGCATTTTGTAATATGTCAGTAATTGGGAGCTAAGACTTTGACTATATCTGATAAAAAAAATAGTGTCCTTCCCGATCAATCTCATTTTACTTCTGCATTTTCCCTTTTTTTTTTCCCAATTTTGAGAAATAATCCGTGGAAAGTTGTGGACTGGTTTGTAGATTGAGCAAAAGAAAAGTCCCCTGTCATCCGCGAAAGAAAGAAAATTTTTCTCAGTCAGAGACAGGTAAAAGGACCCAAAAATAAAACAGGATTATCAGGTACAAAGCAAGCAAGGCGAAACCACATAATTAAACAGAGAATCCAAATAAACCATGATCAAAAGATACCTGCCATAGAACACGTGAGAATGCGTTTATCATTGCTTTCAACTTTTCAAACCAAAACAATCAGTAAAATACACAGAAGGATCCATGAGTAACTGAAATATTTCATGGGCTGATGACCAATCGTAATCTACATAAATAAGACAAATACAATCCCATACGCACAATTCTTGCAGCAGTCGTGAAGCATCATCATTCCTGACAATTCTAATAAATGGATTGCCAGTGCCGCCTTGTGTTCCAAGTAGAAACCCAATACATCAAACCAAAGTTCACATTTAGAAAAATGCAAAACAAAGTACTTTCAGCTATTACCAGACTCTTCCTGCACAATTTCTTTCACTTCTTGTCTCAGATCCTTCTCCTCTGAGATGAAATCTGAGCTGTCTTCGTCCTTTGATACTCCATCATTGTAATCAGCAGGCTGGGGGCTTCTAAACAGTTCATCATTTTCTAGTTCAGCAAACTTTTCCTTTGATTCTCCTTTCAGCAGTTCTAAAACCTCAAGCATTGTTGGTCTTTTCTCAGGTCTATTATGAGCACACATGAGAGCAACAAGAACAACTCTTTTCATCTCTTCTTCCTCAAAACTCCCATTTAATTTTGGATCTGCCAGCTCATTGAACTTCCCCTCACATGCCAAAGGCAGAGCCCAATCTACAATTGTGCGTTTCACTGTTGGGTTCAATTTCTCAAGGGGTTTTCTGCCACTAGCAAGCTCTAGCAAAAGAATGCCAAAGCTGTATACATCACAGCTCTCTGATGCTTTCCCTAGCATGGCATATTCAGGGGCAAGGTAGCCAAGGGTACCCTTAACTCTTGTGGTTACATGTGTTGCCCCGTCTGGGATTAGCTTTGCGAATCCAAAATCAGCAACCCGTGCCTGGAAGTCAGAATCTAACAGCACATTGCTAGCTTTGATGTCTCTGTGGATGATATGCGGGGTCGCATGGTGGTGAAGGTATCTGGATTGGTCAAATTATGAAATTAGTATTATGAGGCACTGTTATGAGATGGAAATGAGAGATGAGTTTGATACTTACGCTATTCCCTCTGCCGAACCTATTGCAATATTCATTCGCCTCTTCCAGTCAAGAAGACATTCTACTGAGTGCTGCCCATGAAGATGAGAGAGTAAGCTCAAATTTGGCATGTAGTCATATACAATTAGTCGCTCCTGTCCTTCAGCGCAATAACCACGTAGGCTCAGAAGATTTTTGTGTCGAACACGTGCTAGTATTTCAACCTCAACAGCAAATTCCATATCTGCTTTGTTGCTCCAGACCTTCAACCTTTTAACAGCAATCTAAAAAGAAGTCTGTCAGAATTCAAATCTAGTCTATATAAAAGGGCCACTGAATGGTGGATAAAATAGCGAGAAGATTATTTTAACTTACAAAGTAGGGGATTCTAAAAATTGTGTATATTACAGAAATCAAACAATGCCATGAACCTATTAGGATAAGACATAACTGCAGTTTTGAGAGTAAGAATTTGGGGAAACTAACACTCAGAAGGACTTGAACCTACAGATTCATGGCTTCAACCTGAAACCTGAATACCTTTTCAGTTATGTCAAACATTGGAACTGGAGTTTCAAAAAATTGCCGGAGAAGATAATTTGTTGCTATGCTTAGAACAACTAATGACAAGAAAGTTACATAACAAGCTTTTATAATGATGAAACTAGTAAGTGTACAGATAGTTTCATCATCTCTTTCAAGTGGTTCCTTGAAACCAACTACATGTTCAAAGAACTAGGTAAGGAGCACTATACGTTAAAAAAAAAAAAAAAAGATAATTTGGAGAAACAAATCAAGTTACTGATGAATGTTACATTAGAAAAACAGCTAGTAAAGCCTGTATAGCAAAAAACAGTCAACTCCACAAAATCTCAAGTTGCAGTAGTTCATTGAAAGACATGAATTTCAGGTAAACAACTGGAGAAAAAGATATCATCTGTAGTTGTCAGAATGGCATGCTTGAAACAAAATCTAAAAAAATTTCACCCTAATTATGTGATAAAAAGGAGAAAGATCTCTGAGGTTCTGAACTGTAACCTTTACTTTTCAAGAATTTATTTTAACTATAGTAATCATAAATTAAACCAGGGCTTCCCTATCCGCCTGAGATGATTTTGGTGTCCCAATACTATTAAGAAAAAAAAATCTTTAGACATGAGTTGGGCTTGAGATTGATCCAAAAAAATTAAAAATTATAGTTGTTTTATGCAGAAAAGAGACGTTGGTGGTGTTCAACAAAACTTAAATGTAAGTGTTGAGATTTTAAGAATTGAATGATAAGCATTCAATGACATAGATGCTAAAACTTTGAAATTGAAAAATTGTTTAAAAACCCAGTGACTGCATTTTTAATACAAATTCTAAGTTTAGCAGGTTCTGCATGATATGAACATACTAATAGGTGCAGTAAACTAGTGATCCTAACCTCAAAAATCACGATAGCACTACTTCCCATAAGCACACAGTGGAAAGATAGACAGAGGCATGCCCAAGAAGGGTTCTCGTATTTATCAACCTGTTTAGACCAATAAATCATGACGAATAGAAGTAAACTATCAAGATATCAAACTTTCGTCTGAAGCTAAAAGAATATAGAGCAATAAATTTGAGATTCATCTAGGGTGTTGGTCCCCTTCTAAACTGTTGTCTAAGTAAAATTGACAAGAAAACATGCTCAATAGTTATGATTTATTTGCAATGTAAACTAGCTATAGAAGGGACATGACAGATAGAACTGACAAAAATTAGTCTTACAAAGATATGGAAGCTGAAAATTAAACCTTACTTGTGATCCATCCCAAAGCTGACCCCAGTAAACACTTCCAAATCCTCCTTGTCCCAACTTGTTATCATAATTGAAGTTGTTTGTAGCTGAGTGTAGTTCCTTCAAGGAGAAGATCCGCCATGTTGGTTGTTTCTTTCCTCGCTCTTTCCTGTATAGTTATATACCACATAATGAACAATTTTTTATGACAATTATACACATAAAAAAATTCATCCAATATACTAGCTTTACTAACTCCCTACGACTCAAATTCAATGTTTTCACATCCTCAGCTTATCTTAGTTTGTCCTCATAACCACCATTCAAAGATTGGTAACTTTCGGACCAAACCAATTTAAAAGCTTAATCAAACAGGATCCCACCATTTCTGAGCAACGCAGCAACAAAGCATTCGTAAAGTCCCTAAACAAACACTTCAAGATTGTTAACAAAGTCTAAAGCAAACCCATTTGAAAGCTCGTGTGCCCCCAAATGAACATCATTTTTATTATGCTTGACTAGGATTTTGATTACTTTTCTTTGTCAACCATCTAAAATCCCCAAACAAAGCAACAATTCAGAGCATAAACCAAAACATACCCTCGAAAGACACACCAATATGATAATTCCCATCATCAGATCAATCCCAAATAAACTCCAAGCACAATCCATATAAGTAGCATAATTGAAAATAAACTTACCGATCCAATCTTTTTCCACAGCAGAATATTGAAGCAAACGCCATATCCAACTTCACCAACCAAAACCCACTAATTTTTTCTCTCTCTAATCCTTTCTTGTCGTCTTCAATGAGTAGTTATAGTAAATAATCGCTCTTTCTAACTTTTTGCTTTTATTATAGCAGTTGGCGCCCTATCCGCTTACTGAGAGTTAAAAAACTAAAGAAGGCGATGGAGTGAAGGAAGAAGCAATAGTATGGGGTTTAGAGCAGACATTTTCTAAGGGATAGGTGAGATTACTAGTGGTTTTAGCCGGATAGTATCATAAATTTCTTCTTTTCGTAGAGAACTGAGAAATGCGAAATTGAAAGGAAAAGGAAAGGAAGAGTATGAGTTAAGACCTGTTGGATATTTTATTTTATGCGTAGCTGTTTTCAATTTTCAAAGGAGTGTTGTTTGGTTACAGTAACAGAAACAGTCCCGTTGGGAGTTATAAAATTTGTTTCATGGACCCTTTTAATTTTGGTTGGGAAGAACAATTGATTCCTTCCGTCAAAAATTCTACAGCGCGTGCGATACTCTCTCTTTTGATTCTTTTTAGTAATGTTCCTTTTCATTTATAGTCTCCAAAATCCAAACACCCACGCGCAGCCAGAGGGGTAGTGCAAACGAATTAATTTAATGTAAATAGTGGGCCCACCCTTACATCAAGCAACAATTTCGATTTTGAAAAAACCCCACCTTGTGGGACCCATTTTGATGACTAGCCGAGTTATTTGTTAGAAATTTTGAAGACAATCATATGCGTTGTTTTTTGCGGTGTTTTTCTTTGGACAATGAAGTACTCTTCCCGAATAGTACTTCACTCTCTATCTTTAAAGAAAATAGCAATTATCATAATTTTATTTATATAATTTTTTATTATATTTATTTTAAATAATATATGAAAAATTATTATATTAAAATAATAAATAAAAATTAACAATAGTAGTTTAAAATAAAATAAAATTCAATAGAAGTATAATAAATAATTTTAAAAATTAATTAAAATATAAAAAAGAGCTATATTTTAGAATAAATTAATAAAAAAATATATAAATTATTTTTTCAGGAAAGAAGGAATATATTAAAACTTTTGTACAAGATAAAATTACATAAAAAAGAAACATTTTCATTCCATAAAGACCTCCACAGTAGAAAGTATAAACACTTAACATTTTACCATTGAAGAAATATATTTATTTATGAGCTTCATTCACTCATAATATATATTATATTTTTAAACGAATTTTATTTATAAATAAAATGTGATATAACATTTTGTAAATACGTAGAGATTTCAATTTGAACTGTCTCTATCATAAAAATTATTATCAATTTGATAAATTATATTTAAAATACTTTATAGCATAACATATAAATCTTTCGAATTCATTAATCCTCTCATGTATTGAAAAAAAAATTTCAAGCATCGACAAGCTTTATATATATATATATACCACGATGGTTTGTAAATGCAAAAATGCATAATTTCTAACTGATCTCAATGTTAAATTAAAAAGAATAGCGTTAGTTACGAAATATTTTTAAAATTCTTTACAAATAGATTATAGCTAGAATGTTAAATGGACCATACTGTATGCATATTTTTCCACTTCATTCATCATCTTTCTCTCTTTACTCAATTCCTTCTAATTTTTTGTTTTGAATCAAAAGGACAATGGTAAGAAAATTTTGGGATTTAAAAAAAATGAAATATAAGATAATAAAAAGTTTAAAAAAATAAAAATGAGATGAAATTGACGGACGGATATATTCATATACTATTGTTAGTTGAGTAAAACTGTTTTGTATGCTACAAACGGGTAAAGTCTGGCTAAGTGCATGTGAGTGCAAGTTTTCTTGTCATGGAATCTGTAGTTGGTGACGATGAGATGGATGTTTCTATGGCGTCTCTTTCCCTTTCTGATGAGGAGATGAACGAGATGCAACTGCACCCTGGTACTTTGTCACCGCTAGTTGTGAAACCAAACTATTATTTATGTCTGGTAGGGAGGCTCTTAATGGACAGGAAAGTGAATTACGAAGTGATGAAAGGGTAGTTTGCCAATCTATGGTGACCTGGACGAGGGATTCATATGAGTGAGGTGGAGCCAAAACTCTTCCTGTTCCAGTTTTTCCACCGTGTTGATATGAATAGGGTTTGGAATGGTGGGCCATGGTCTTTCAATAGCCACTTACTGGTAATGGCGAACGTTCCTATGCATACTGAGCCAAGGGATGTTCCCCTTGCCCATGCTGCTTTTTCGATTCAAATCCATGATCTCAAAACCTGTTGCTCGATAGCTTGGAGATTTTATTGGTACATTTTTGGAGTACGATGCCAAGAATAATACAGGGTTGTGGTGCTATTGCTTTGGTTCATAAGTTAGAGTCATCAACTTGGTATAAAAAGTTTTGGATCAAAATGGTCCCGACACCAAATTCCAGGCATGGAAGCCCTACCAATAATTGATTTCAAAGAAGGCTGAAAATGTGAGTTATAAGACAAAAACTGCCAATGTGTAGTTTCTTTTGTACATAAGAAAATTGCTAATAGGTAAACTTTTTTTTGAAAAAAAAAAAAGGGTAATGTGTGAAATATATAAATGTTATGAAAGCCATAGCTATATGTATTTCCTCTAATAATTTAAAACATTATCCTCTCTATTTTACATGCCCACACCTTACAATAAAAGCAAAACAAAAACAACAAATAATGATTGTTGAAGAAACCTAACGAAAGTTGAATCTTTATGAACTGAACCAGAGGATTTATTGATTGTACTTGCCATGTCTTTATCCATGGCAGATAGATGCTGGACTGTTTTTGCTGAACTGGGTCTCGATTTATCACATAGACCGATACCCGAGTCAAATGATGAATCCAACCCTTCTTCAAAACCAGTACTAGCGTCATAACACAATCCTGTATTATTATGAAGTTGGAGCTTTCTTCTCATCCTCCAAACCATTTCTCTCCCGAACGGAACTGGACCGGATAATTGATTATTATTTAATTTTAATTCGCTAAGATTTTTTAAATTCTTAAAATTAATAGGAATTGAACCATTAAAACGATTCCCATCGAGACGAATGATTCTTAAATTTGTTAATCGGCCTAATGAGTCTGGTATTGGACCTTGAAAATTTGAATGAGAGAGAACTAATATCATTAAACTCTTCATACCATCAAATTGATCACTAGCAAGTGTAGTGGACATTGGATTTCCTTCAAGATCTAATGCTTGGAGAGAATTTAAGCTTCTGATTGCTATTGGAAGTGACTTGGACAACCGATTATGACTTAAATCCATAAGCATTAGCTCCTTTAATCCGCTAAATGAATCAGGAATCGAACCAGTGAACCGATTATGGCTAAAATCCATTTTTATAAGAGAATGGCAGGAACCAAGGCTAGATGGGATTGAACCCATTAGAAAGTTTCGGTTCAAATCCAAAACATTCAAAACCGGAAAAGTTAAACTAGGTATGGAACCAGTTAACTTGTTTCCACTCAAATCCAACGACCTTAAACCGGTCAACCGGCCCAATGAAACTGGAATTGAACCGTTGAGATTATTTTTGTGAAGATCAAGAACCTTTAAACGAGTAAGATTGCCCAATTCACAAGGAATAGGGCCCACATGCCCATTTTCCCTGAGAACTAATGTCTGCAAAGTTGGGGCCAACTGCCCTAAAAATGAAGGGATAGGTTGTGGGTTATAACTAAGGCAACGGTAAAAAAACAAGGTCCTAATATGAGGAAGCTTAGTAATGGCCTTTGAAATATAAGATTTAGTTGGGTCACAAGTAGGGAAGGCAGTGTCATCGGACAATGCACCAAAAGACAACGAAACAACATGGTAAACATTGTCCTTGTCAAGCATACACTCTATGCCGTGCCACCGGCCGCGACAAACGTCCGGTATGTCGGTAGCCCAATCGTTTCCGGTAGCCTTCATTATTTCATATACAGCGTCTTGCTCATGGGCCTGGGTTTGGGCTCCGCTGATATTCGTTCCAAATCCATTTCGAAGCCCATCTATTAAGGCAGATTGGTTGCTAGAATCTGAAACAATGACAACAAAGGGCTTAGCAATTGGTAATAAACAAGAAATGAGAAGTAGAAATAGAAGTGTTTGTGGAGAGAAAAGGTTTGCCATTTCGGAAAAAGGGTTGTGAAGGGAGGAGAAATGTGGGCTTGAGGCTTAAATAGGTCTAAGGGGAAGAAGAGTAGTTAATGAGATGGGCCATAGAAGAAGGATAGTTTGGTGTATAGAATAATGAGAAGCTAATTATGGGCTCACGAGAATGGGAAGGAGCAGAAATAAATTGATACGTGGGAATTTGAGCATTAATGTCTTTCACGAGAACTTTTCAAGTTTCATCAATGAATCTGAACTTATTTTTTGTCCAATTGTCCAGTCTGAACTTCAAGTCTCTCAGAATATTATTATGGAACTTTTGCTATCTATAAAATTTAGAGTACTAATTAATTTTCTTAATCTATGATTCATAGGGAAAAAAAAAAGACAGAATGAAGCAGCCATTTCATATAGAATGTCCCACATGATGGAATGACAAACCAATAATACATAAACAAATGTCTATGTGGATCATTTAGTTTTTGGAGTGTTTTTCTCTCCAGCAATTACTTCTCATGTAAATATCCTACATGAAATCACTATTTTTACTGTATAATAACTCCAGACAAGATTGTCTGTAAGAAAAAAAAGCTACTTTGAATTGTATAGCCCCAATATGTTTTTGGTGGCCTCTAAAGAATATTTAAAAAGGAGGGAAGTTCTTTAGTTTGATGTTCAGAAAATTGGGATAAAAGCCGGGTTCTATCCCTTTGTGTTGGATGCAATAACATATACTTGTCAAAACCACAGAGCCACTTAGCCATGCAATCGCACAATTCTTAGCTCATTGACACGTACATGCACTTGCAAGACATCTGTATCCAATCCAATGATCAATCTTTCTCTCTATTTTTCTTTTTTCTTTTTTCTTTTCGTATATTAACACACATATGACATATCCAGTTATTTTCAACAATACATGCGAAGCCACTATTTATTTGCTCTTTTAATTCCTTTGTCAAAGCCAAAACCCCCAGCATAATCATGCAAGAAAAGAAATTGGACATCAACACCTCCTCCGCCGCCAGCGGGGGCGTCAAGAGCTTCCAGGCTGAAAATGTAAGGCTGAGAGATAAGAAAGTAGGAGACCTCATGATAGATAAGAGAAGATTAGTGGAGGTACCCTACACAGCCTCCCTGGCCCACACAATGAACACGCTGGTGGCTAACCGAGTGGTGGCGGTTCCGGTGGCTGCACCGCCTGGGCACTGGATTGGTGCCGGTGGGTCCATGATTATGGAGTCTGATAAGCGGACTGGAGTTGTAAGGAAGCACTATATAGGGATGGTTACTATGCTTGATATACTGGCACATATTGCTGGTGATGATCAAATGAATGGTGGAGATGGTGATGGTGATGCTTCTGATCTTGATAAGAAGATGTCAGCCCCAGTTTCTTCCATCATAGGGCATTGCTTAGAGGGGCTCAGTTTATGGACTCTAAATCCGAACACAAGGTGAGTGTATTTTGATATCATTGGTAATTATATGAAGAAGTAAGTGAATAAATAAATAGTTCAAGAAATTCTTGAAATTTTGGGGCATTTTTTTTTTTTGCGATTTTTATGATATAAAAATTTGGGATTTCATTTTCTAGTCAAAAATCAAATTTTAGCGTCTAAACTTAATTATCATTAGATTTCAGCAAGATTAATCACCAAAAATAATACTAAAATTTTAAGTTAGTGTAGGTCAATTAATGGTACTCTGGTTTTAATTAATACTGATGTAAATTAGTTGAGAAAAACTTGCTAAAAATTTTGGCTTCTTCTGCAAAATTTTTGCTATTATTTACAAATAATAGCTGCATAACCTATCTGTTTCTTCTACAATTATGAACTTGCAGCATCCTAGACTGTATTGAAGTATTCAGCAAAGGAATCCACCGTGCATTAGTACCACTCGACAGTCACATGGACAACATCTCAGGCGTGGAGCTGGTAGAATCGGCCTCGACTTATCGAATTCTTACACAAATGGACCTACTAATATTCTTCAAGGAAAATGCTTCTGATCTACAAACCATAATATCACGCAATGTGAAGGAAATAGGAGCAATAAATGAAAATGTTTTCGGTATAACTAGTAGAACAAAAGTGATTGATGCCATCAAATGCATGAGAGCTGCTATGCTGAATGCTGTTCCAATAGTTATTGCCTCCAATTCCCTTGAAGAAGATTCCAGGCAGCTTATAGATGTAGTCAAATCTTTTTTTAACATTGTTCATAGTTTTTAACTAGCTGTTCACACTTACTGATTCGTCTTGCGGTAGTGAATGATATTGACATTGGTTATAATATGTACAGGGTAAAGGCAAGAAGCTTATAGGAACATTTTCAGCGACTGATCTGAGGGGGTGCCATTTAGCTGCGCTACAAACATGGTTGCCTTTAAGCGCTTTAGAATTCACCGAGCATATTTCGGCTTCCCCAGTATATGCATCTCCCAATGCATCAAACGTTTTGCCAAGGGAACTTGTTACTTGCAATCCTGAATCGCCTCTCGCGGAAGTCATCGACAAGGTTATCAAAAAACATGTTCACCGAGTTTGGGTTGTGGATGAACAGGGTCTTCTTGTTGCACTTGTTGCTCTAACAGACATAATCAGAGTGATAAGGGCTTCACTGTTGTCGGGTATATAGTGTGAAATAGAACATTTGGGTGTTCTAATGTTTATGTTGTGTGTTTTCATCTTTTATTTATGCAATATAAGTTTTTTTGACAATTATAATAACCGTAATAAAAAATATAATTGTAATATCTCTGAATTGGAGATTATGAGAATAATAATATGTTGCCATGGAAAAAAAAATAAAATTAAATCTTTTTTTTTTTCCGGTGGCCATGAGTAATTGGATTTAAAATATGGAGGGATTAGACAAGTTTATCCCTCCAGATATACGGCCATGTCAGCATTTGTGGTTGAAAGAAACTGAAGAGATTTGAACCTTCACCACCGTCCTTCTATTGCAAATCTAAGAGGATGATGTTTGACCTTTTCCTAGCTGTCGTCTTACCGTACTTATTTCTTTAATATGGTGGGACCTTTCTATCTTTATTCTCTTCGAGTTCTCGACACCACATGCATGCTTCTGTGGTACCCTTCTTTTTTTCCTAAACAAAGATTTTGATATAAAAATTAAAAAAAGTAATTAATTTCTATATTTTTATAATGAAACTAAAGAAAATTGCATCACCAACGCTGAAGTTTGTATTACGTTGATAACCAAGATTTGATCATGGATAACAATGGTTTTGGTACTTTTGGGTTGAATAATTTTTATTTTTTTAATGATCATTCATATCTTCAACAACATCGGAAGCTAAATCAGCAAGAACAACTCCATCAACAGCGCTATCAATTGTTACAAAATCAGCATCAGCAGTAAAAGAATCAACATCTTTCCTTTCAAAATAGTCTTTTTGTTGCTTCTGCTTTAGAAAACAATCATAACCCATCTATGGTTTTTTCTCAATCAACAATTACCGGTTTTGATGATAATAATGTAAAGCAATTTTTTATGATAATACAGAACAAAGAAGAAAAAGCAGAGCATTAAAAATTACAGAGGAAGAAAGACCAAGAAAGAAGAAGATGATGATGGTATCATGCTGTGATTCTTTTTTTCCTTTATTCTTACCCTGTTTGTGTAACGGGAAAAAAGGCCAGCATTGAGCAAACACTTAGCGTGGATCAACTGTACACCAAACTAATTAGTGAATAATTTTTGGTTTGAACGGTTTTATGTTAATGGTAAAAAATATCTCCATTATGATAAAACAACTATTTTTTATCAATTTAGTGTATGAGTTGATGGCATACGCAGCGAGTAAGTGTTTCGCAGTACATAAATTTCCTAGGCTAAAAATTTTCCCAGAAAAGTTAAATGGAAAAGAAAAATTAGAATGGAAATTGGGCTTTGCCAAGTAGATTTTAGCCTTATTGCGGCCTTAGAGGAGAGAGGATTAAAAAATAAAGAAATTTATAATTTTATTATGAAAAAATAATAATTCCCGCACATTCACATTTTTGTTTATAGGGCACTGAAGAAGATTTAGTCTAATCAGGCACCTTCTACGCGTTTAAGAATTAAGAAGCGGCCAAACACTTGTCCAAACAAAGGAAGGCTCTTTCCTTTCTTTTCCTTCTCTTTCTTTTTAACCTAATCGCAGAAGAAATTAACATTTTGTCTCCCAGATATTTACTTTCTCACCCACCAATTCCATTTTCTTTGTTATATCCGTCTGTCTCTTCCGCATGTTCTATATAATGCAAAACAGTCCGCTTTACATTCTCCTCTCTTTCTTCTCCGTCACTCAGCCATGACTTCCACTGTCGCCGCTGCCGCCACCACCACCACCACCACCACGACGCTTCCTATACTTCGTAAGCGCAAAAACATCACTGTCGACGGCGTTGAAATGGTCAAGAAGATCGCTAACGGTAATGGCGCCGTCGTCCATGGCGTTTACGGGTTTGATCCTTCGTTTATGAAATGGACAGTGCATGATGTGGTCAATGTAGTTAAGTTCCATTGGTTGCCGTGCTTTTTTGGGCTCGGGTTGTTGTTCTTCATGGCCGTGGAATACACGCTCCGGATGGTTCCGGCGACATCGCAGCCGTTTGACTTGGGGTTTATTGCCACGCGCTCCCTCCATCGGTTGCTTTCTTCTTGGCCAGAGCTTAACACTTTGTTGGCTGGTCTTAATACGGTATGAAATTATTAGCTAAACCAAATCATTGGTGGATTAATAGATTTGATTTTTAGCAAACCCAATTTGGTTCAAGGGAGTTCTTTTTTTATACAATAATCTATTGAAATATGATATTTTCTCCATTTTTTAACATCACGATTAGGTGTTTGTGGGGATGCAAACAGCATATATATTATGGGCATGGCTAATAGAGGGCAGACCAAGAGCTACAATCTCGGCTTTATTCATGTTCACTTGCCGAGGGATTCTTGGCTACTCCACTCAACTTCCACTGCCTGAGGTTCTTGTTAAAAACTATTGTTTTGCCTTTGTAATTGTTTAATATTGATTCCCAACAGCCAACGGGCGTTTTTCCATAGAAAAGTGCAGTCACTGATGGTAAAATGTTTGATGATAACAGGGATTTCTTGGATCAGGAGTGGACTTCCCAGTAGGGAATGTGTCCTTCTTCTTGTTCTTCTCAGGGCACGTTGCAGGGTCTGTGATAGCATCTCTGGATATGAGAAGAATGAAGAGGTGGGAATTGGCTTGGACATTTGATGTGCTTAATGTTCTACAAGCGGTGAGGCTTCTTGGCACTAGAGGTCATTATACAATTGATTTAGCTGTTGGTGTGGGTGCTGGTATTCTGTTTGATTCACTTGCTGGGAAATATGAACAAACCAAGATTAAGTGCTCAAAAGAAGAAGCTCTCTTTAGTTAAAGACAAGGAAACAACTGGTATAGTGTAGAGGAGCAGCAGCCCATATCAGGGTAAAAGTGAAAGTATTGTACTTTTGAAATGTCAAAAGACTTGTAATACAAAGAGAGAAAGGGCGTAAAATGATCTTCCTTCTTTAAGCTAAAATGTCCACTTCAACTATTAACTAATCAAAAAAATCTCCATTAGGAGCTTCTACGAAACTTGGTTGGTTTGAATATAATTCAAGTACCTAAAGGTTTGGATGGAAAATGTGAAACAAGCAACTATTTGTGCCCAGGTGACTGGATGCGGTGGCGGTCCTTTAACTTCCTCTAATTGCATTTTGCTTGAATAAAGTCAAAGATTAAAATTTCTTGACCAATATTATTGATTTCCTGTCTCAAATACTTGTTTTAAATGCATGGAATTACCTTCTGCGATGGTGGGGGGTTGAGCCTTGCGTGTTGAAAGTTGAAACAATTATTTTATGCGTAAGAAACACATGGGGTTGGGTTAGTGCATGAATCACTTGGCCAATTTGTGAATTTTTAAAAGCCGGAATTGGAAAGAGACAAATGACTGGAAAATTTATACCTTTTCTTATCAGTTACTTTTGCCTCATTCAATATTTTGATTTTTCAAGTAGATAATTTGAATTTATATTCATATTGTAGAGGGGAAAAGTATTATTTTCAAGAACTTGATGCTATTATAAAATGTCACAGATATCCAGTATGGTGTAAATGTATAGGCCACAACAGTAATTTTAATGGTATATGATTGGCAGACTGAGATTAATCCTCCAAATCAACTTCGCAGGATCCATCGTCTAAATTTGCAAGTGGGTTATACAAGTGTGAGCTAGGATCCATGCATCCTGTAACTATATCAAGATTGCAGCGATCACCCTGCAAATATTTTCCCAATTGTAGAAAATAAGAAGTAATACATATAAATTCCAGGAAATATGAAAGTTAAATATCAGAATAAGATAAAAAAGAAAGCATAAAATTTACTTACTCCTTCTATGGACAAGTTACCGATCATGGCACATCTTGTAACAATAACATTTGAATCCGGAAAGATTGCTCTCTCGCATGCACCTTCTTTACTCAACTCTTCTGCCAGTCCCTGCAATATCAAAACAATAATACATATTACATGCTACCACCAATATCAAAACAATAATACCTGCAAGTGCATTATTACCTCATTAAAGAATTCAATTGGTTTGTTTTGCCAAGGTTTAGGAACTTGAAACTGAAGTCTGTAAGGACCATCCCAATCAACTCCATTTGTGAATGAGAAGATCAAGTTCACAGCTGCAGAAAGGATCAAAGTCACTAACAGGGACTTTCCTGTTAGATGAAGTATAAAATCGTCAAATGATACCAACCATGCTTGGGAATGCATATCTGGATGGTGTATATTGCGGGGTCAGCTTTGCCTCGAGATTTCTGAAGCATTGCCCTTGGCTCGCCACCACACATAATGGGTTGATTAAAGCCTCCTGCAAGAACATATCAGGACCAGGAAGTCAAAAGATTGAATATTTTATTAAATGCTAGCAAAAGAACAAGGGCTAGTTAAATTGAATATTATGGGATTATAACGTTAAAGTGAATACTGAATCTTGTGACCTCTAGAAAATATTGTGCATAGAAAATTACCATTAAAGGCAATCCCAAAATCTTCATTTGGTTTAAGTTTTGTTGCAGCCGGATTGTAGAACAGCTTTAGCTTCTCACCCTGTCAACGATTTGAAACGCACTGTAATTAGAAAGATTTGTGACTTAAAGAGAAGAAGCAAATTGAGAGAGCTCTTACATTCAACTTACAGAAGTTGGAGGAAGACCATTCATGGTTTTCCAGTATACGGGAGCCCTCCCGAGTTCGAACAAAGCCCAGCTAGGAAGTTGATACCTGTAAGGAACAATAAACGGATTATTGTTTGGATTACAAATTTCAGCAAGTTATATTGCCTACTGTGCAAGCAAAAAATCAGCAAGCCAATAGTTCAGAATATACCCGTTCCAAAACATAGAATAGAATTAGAAGAGAAAAAGGCCTGATTTGGTCACAAAGAAAACTTTCATACTATAGTACTTATGATAAAAGCATGAAGCTATAGAACAGAAGGACTGCAAATTCATACTCTGTGATTTCGTCCGATGGAGTAGTGGCAACAGCAGCTGCAGCAGTCACTGTCTTATTAATCTTCACGGTTCTGTTCTTCTTCGTAGATCTTATTGGCAATGAAACACCAACAAAAGCACCAGCTGTAATTTCAAAGATATTAAATTTCCCACATGTAAAGCCTTCCCAATTTTTCATTTTTGTGCTAGTTCAGAAAGAATACTCACTAAACACTACACAAACTTTGATCCAGATAGAACTCAACAAAGCATATTTGCACCATGCCAATATAAAATAAAGATGCATGAGATTGGATAACTTGCTACTTCAAATTCAGAACCATAGTTTCTGTTCGCCTGGAATTGATTCTCTTGAATACACAAAAGTTAAAAAGATAAACTCTTTCAATTGTTGGAACAAACCCAGGTGGTTCTTCCCTCAAACATATATCACAATTGCTCTCATATCTTATGGATTCAGTCACCAAAATAAATTTACAGCATAGTAGAAACCTTCTGGCTCTTTTCCCCAAACTAGTAATTGAAGAGTTAAATACCAAGTTCAGGGTCAAAATTAGAAAAATTCAATCTTAGAAATCATATAAACCAATCTTCAAAACCAAAATTCTTCACAACTTCAATAGAAATCATCATCAAATGAATTAGGAACAGTTTCTACCGATCAGACAAAATAAGAAGACGGCCTGAAGAAACAATTAAACGCAAATAATTAGGTAGAATAGCTAAATTACACTCACCAAGAGTGTTTGGGACGGATGGAATCGCTTTAGTACCAAGAGATGACTCGCTAGAAGTGTAAGGTTGCATTGCCAATTTAAAAATTGATGCCATTATCACACTAAGGTGATGCCTGAACCACCCAGAGAGAGAGAGAGAGAGAGAGAGAGAGAGCTATATAAGGAAAACCACCTTAGTAGTTGATAAGCAAGAGCAAAGGATAGAGGGAGCTTTATAAGGAGAGACAATCACAATCACCTAGGGAAAAAAATATCTGGAATGAAAAAGGACAAAAAAAAAACCGTGATTATAGCTTCTAAAGCCAACAAATATCTGGATATTATTTAACGCATCTCAAATCCAAAATCTGAACGCAGCCATACAAGGCTTTATCTCATGACCGCCCTATCTCTCTCTCTCACATTGTTTTTCACTATAAATTTGTCCGTTTTGACAAATACCAGACCACAAAAGCAATAAAGCCATGAACTTTCTTTCAGAAACCAAAAACCCATCAGTATTATAAAACGTCAGAAAACACCCAATTTCCATATTTTTTGTTTCGATGGCTTTGATCACCTCTCCATTAACCAAATCCAAGCCTTACCCTTTTTTGCCTCTTCGCCGAGCAAAAGTATTAAACCCAAAATCATTTAAGTTAGAAACCAACCGCAAACGGCAAAGTTCGAGGATTTTTGCTGATTCAAGTCAGAACATTAGCAATGGAGCTGCACTGGAAATAGGAAATAATAGTACTGTTCCATTATTTGAATCACAGCCGGAGCTAAAGAATTACAGGAGAATTTTGTTATCAGATGTGTTGGTTACAAGAGAAAGGAATGTTTTTTGGGGAAGGAAATGGAATTCAATAGATATAGGCACTGCTGGTGTTGTATTAGCAATGCATTTGCTTAGTTTATTGGCTCCATTTTATTTCAATTGGAGTGCATTTTGGGTTGCTTTTGGGCTTTACTGTGTTACAGGACTTCTGGGTATTACTCTTTCCTTTCATAGGAATCTTTCTCACAGAAGTTTCAAGCTTCCTAAATGGCTTGAGTACCTATTTGCATATTGTGGAGTTCAAGCATTTCAGGTTTGTTGCTTTTTTTTTTGCTTCTTTTAGGTTCTTTTTTAATGATTTCGATGAATTTGTGCTAATTAAGCTTTTGGTTTAATCTTGCTGCTACAGGGGAATCCCATTGACTGGGTTAGCACACATAGATACCACCATCAATTTTGTGATTCTGAGAGAGACCCTCATAGCCCTGTTGAAGGATTTTGGTATAGTCATATTAGTTGGATGTTTGATTCCAGTTCTATTATTGAAAGGGTAATTTTCATATCTTTGTATTTCTGTTAACTGGACTTTCAACTGAAATTGAAACTTGAAATTCTGACAGTTCTAAAGAAAATTTGAATATTATAAGCAAAATTTTATTACTTGTCTCCTTGCGCATGATGAAACTGTGATGTACCTTTTTTTATAATGGAAATAATTGGCAGTGCGGAGGGAAAACAAATGTTGGAGATTTAGAGAAGCAACCTTTTTACAAGTTTATTCAGAATACATACATTCTTCATCCAATTGCTCTTGGAGTTCTGCTATATGCAATAGGAGGATTTCCCTACTTGGTGTGGGGAATGGTGAGTAATTTTTTCATTTTTAAATTTTTTTTAATAATTAAACTGACATTCATTGCTTTACGACACTTGTAACATTGCTTTACAAGTGTTGAATACGTCTGATTATGGTGGCAATATCATTATCACTGTATTGCTGAATTCAAACTTCAGGCCATTGCTTTTTTTGGTGGGCCTTCTTTTTTGATTTCACATAGATTTACTATTCAATTTGTGGCTACTTGCTACACTTGCCCAACTATTGTACAATATAGTAATTTGTCATATTCGTTGTCGGACCATAAAACTTGAAATGCTTTATCTTGTCAATTTTGGTATTGGACCTTGTTCAAGATTCTATTCTCTACAAGCACATGGGTTTCTCAAGTTGCTTGAAAATAATGCTTCAGTATTTTTACGGTGAAAATTTTTAAAGCCATTGATAAAGATATAAACTTTGAGGCAGGGAGTGCTTGTATTTTTTACCTGAACAAAAATATGCTTCTCTTAGATAATACTAATAAAATTTACCTTTTCTTTGCATTTCTTTTTTTGTTAGTCAACTTTTTGAAACCATTTCAGGGAGTAAGGATCATATGGGTTTTCCATATCACTTGGCTAGTAAATTCTGCTTGTCATGTATGGGGAAAACAAGCATGGAATACTGGTGATTTGTCCAGAAACAATTGGTAATGACTAAATCAAGTTGAATTGGTTTTTGAAATTCTTCTTCTTCTTCTTCTTCTTCTTCATATTGTTAATCCTATTGAGATGGTTCAAATCAGGTGGGTAGCTTTGCTTGCATTTGGAGAGGGATGGCATAACAACCACCATGCATTTGAGTACTCAGCTAGACATGGACTTGAATGGTGGCAAATTGACATGACTTGGTATGTTGTGAGGTTTCTTCAAGCTATTGGGTTAGCAACTGATGTGAAGATACCCAATGAAATACAAAAGCAAAGGATGGCTTTCAACAACTGAGTTTCAAAAATTAGGGTTTTTGAGATGTTCCATGTTTAACACAGCTTGATGATGAGAAATTGACCACTAGATATCATGTGAGAGTTCATGTGACACATTGGCATTAGCTTTTCTACATGTATGTAACCTTATAGTAATGACTTCTTCACTAGGTAGATATATAAAAAGATGAATTTGTTGGTTCTTCTTTCGCATTGCTTTTAATTTTGCACGTACACAATGGCAAAAAAATTGCGTAATAGGCTATATAGGTTAAATAGATTATATTATATTAAATTTTGCAAGTGGTACTTATTATTACTCAATATTAATTTTTAAATTTATAAATATATCAAGTGATATAATCAAAACAGAAAAAAATAAGGGAAAATTAAAAAATAAAAATATTAATATTTTTTCGTGATCATTTTGTTATAATAATTTATTAATAATAAATGCTTATTAAATATTAATATAAATAAACAAGTAATATTTTTTTTATTTATATAATACAACCTTAGCCTTGCATGCTTCCATCGCTAGAACAGCTTCGTGCAAACCAGGCCCAGAGCTTTTGTTGGGTTGGGCTGCAATTCAGGATGTATGGGCTGAAGAATAACACCCTTGGAACTCTCTTCGTGTAATTAGTTACGACGACGTCAAAATCCATTAACAACAATACGACAATCAATTATCAACCCTAAAGTCCAATCAACAATAGTAATATTCAAATTAGAGAACGACAACATTCCTATGAACCAATTTGTAGAGTAAAAAGTAAAAATAAATATATGTCACTATCTCGAGCAATGAGTCGTTTGCCATATTATTGCATTACAATTAATCTTTTATCATATCAATGACATCATCTATAGGTTATGAATCAATTAAAATTGAAAAATTAATTTAATCACTAATAAAAATACCTAAATTACAAATTAATTAAAATTTTAGGGTTTTGAATTAAGCAATTAAAAAAAAGAAAACTCTTGTTGATCTCTCCCAACATTTAGAATTTCAATGCTAAAAGATAGGAATTAAGAAATGATAAGAACATGTAAGACAAAAGAGAATGTCTTCTTCTCAATACATATAATGGCTATAGTAAATAAGCACGGGAGCACAAACCTCGCACTAATCATGATTATCAACTCTAATTAATTAAATAATTGCCTTTTGCATGGGTTTAATCGCCTTCAAAAGTTTGTTCTTCATCAAATTAATTAAAAAAAACAATAAAAATGCATATCATCTTACAAGACACAAGGTATGTTTTAACATTCCTTCGTGCTTATAATATATAAAGGGACTTGCTTACGTCAATACAAAGCATGCGTCGAGAATTGGATTAGAAAAAAAGAACATGCTTTAAATACATAATTAAATATTAATAATTATAGATGTTAATACTTAATTTGCACGGTTCGAATTGTATAAAAATAGGCATGTGAGGACTCAAAATGGAATTAATAATTTGTACCTTGTTAGTACATTTGGTTTGGTGAAGTTCCATTGTAAGCTTAAGCATGACCTTTTCGTTAAAGTTGTAGACCTAGGGCATGAGACAGTTTTTGAGACTTCCTTCCTAATATTATTCATTTTAATTAGTTTTTTATTATTCCAAATAAATATTTTATTTTTCTTCATAGCCATTATTCTCAAATGTGAAAAATACAATCTTGGTTTTATATTATTTTATTAAGGAAAATAATATAATAGAATTAATTATAATTTTGTCCCACTTATTATTATTGTAGAAAAATAGTAATTCCTCTTATTTGCTAAAAAAAGAAAAATAATGGTGTATTTGAATAAAGTTATTTTAATAATATTTAATTGTCGTATAACAATTTTTGCAAAAATTTCAATTTTGAGATTCAAAATATATAAAAATATCCTCTTAATGTCTCTAGTGATGAATCAATCAATTATTATAACACTAATTATAATTATTAGATAAACAATAATAAAACCCTCCAAGCTAACAGGAAAAGGGAGTAATCAAGGGATGGAGAGGTGGTGGGTGTGTTAATTACCAAAATCATATGAACCCAAAATGGTTTAATTAATTTCTTTTTTCTGAAAAGTCATCATCTTGGGTCTAGTAATCCACTAACAACCCACAATAATATTTCTTTTAGAACTAAAAAAAAAAAAAAAAAAAAAAAAAACCTACGTGATTTCTATTTCGAGAAATTCATTAATTTAATAAATTAAAAAAAGAAAAGTTCAATCACTTACCCATTTTGCCACGTATCACCTATACTTCGCAGTTTGTCAATTAATTACCACCTGTTACTGACAAGCCTTGTTTACCGGGCTCTTTTTTTTTTTTTTTTTTTTTTCTCTTTCCAGTCCCATAACCTACAGCATTTTTCTCGAGAAAGAGAGAGAAAGTCAGAGGGAAAATTCAGTAAAAAAAAAAAAAAAGAAAGAAAGTGGCCGTGGAAGAGGATGTTTGGGAGCCTTTGAAAGGAAAGTTGGAAGGAGAAATAATATTTTTTAAATTTTCTTTCATGAAAAAGGTGATAGTGATATAATTATATTATACTTTAATATTTTTTATTTAAAACAGGTTCACTATTTGAATTAAAGTAAATTTTTATATATTTTCTATTTTTTTTTTTTGCGGAATTATAGAATTACAAGGCAGTGATATACAATCTCAATTGTTAGATTATTAATTTTTAAATTTTTTTTTCTATCTATTCATTTTATAAGTTATGAGTACTCCTCAAAAGTATTATTTTAAATATATACTATTGAATAGTCCAATTAAAAAATGTTTTTTTAATTTTAATTACCATAACCGGGAGAGTGAAACCATTCACCAATGCACTAAATTCTAGAGTTGTATGGATAAGTTGGATTAATTTTGAAGGAGAATGTGAGGTGACTGACAAGTAACCGGCTGCGGGCAGTTGTCGGATGAGAGTGGAAGTTTAACGCCGCATTAGCCTGCGATAACAGGCAGCACGCGAGGTGACCAGGAAATGGAACAGCAGGTCACAACCTCTCTCGCCTATTTTCTCTCTGCAGTTATGTAACCTGGTCCGGTTGATACCCCACACACACCTCGATAAGGCCCACGCTGCACGCCCTAGCCCAATTTATATAAGATACTCCTCTCTCACTCTCACTATTGTTGCGCGTGAATTCACATTTCATGCATTTGATTAAACATCAAAAGAAAAACGCAACGTTCTTCTACTCGAGGGAAAAGAATCATAACGTTTTCCACTATTAATTATTAGAACCACAAAATAGGATTCAAAATTTTAAAATATAATTATTTATAATTTTTGCTAATTTTGTTAATTTTATTTTAAAATAACAATTATAGCTTCTATATGTTTATTGTCCAAATTTAGCTAATAACCAGTACAATTGATAATTTGTAATTCATTGATAAGAAGTCAGGGACGACAAAAAAATCTATTTAAAATTAATTTTATAATTACAGTTGCATTATTAACTCAATTACTCAATTAGATCGAGCTTTTTTGGTAAGTTGATTATCAGACTTGCCAACTTTGGTAGATATGAATCTACTGATTTTAGACAAATAATTTGGAGATTAGAAAATTTAAAGCTGGGTACTAAATATGTAATTAAGAGAAATAATACACTTTTAACTTGTAATTAATCGTGACAAGAATGAATTTATGATAAATGCTTATTAATCTATTAATTTAAAGAAATACGAATTATAAATTCTTGTGGAATTGTTGGGGTCCTCTTATTTTGTATGACTTAATTTATATAATTGTTTTTTAATTGTGAATTTGGACTAAAATGTAGAAAAACACATGAATAAAGATGTAACTATAACATTTTCCTTTCAAACGTTTGGAACTGGCGCGTGTATCTCACTGTCGATTGAGAACCTCCATAATGTAAAAAACTTTTCGAGTGTTGAGGTCCAAGAAGAAGGCACCAATAGCACCCTTTAAATAGAGATGGTATCCTAACTTTGTCTCTTCCATCCCAAAAATAACTCGAAACCCTAAACCCTCAAAGAACTGACAGTGACACCAAACCCATACTAAAAACATACTTTGCCTTCTTCGATCAAAGTATCATTAGCCAAAACGGGTCTACCTGTGTGGATGCTTGGGTTGGGTGCGGATCGGTTACGGACCGATATGAACCGTTTACTTGCACTGCTCTTCCATCAGGTGGTCATCATCATTTTCTTGTTTAATTACTGTCTAAAGCTTAGTTAGCATAAAAAATTGATGGTGCTGTATTGTGATTTTATAATTAGGGAGTGCTTGATGAGCAGTTCTTGCAACTACAGCAACTTCAAGATGAAAGCTCTCCAAACTTTGTATCAGAAGTCGTCAATATCTACTTCCATGAATCAGAGAAGCTTTTGAGAAGCCTTAGAGGAATACTGTAATTAATTAATTAATTTAAACCATCTTTAGTTAATTCTTTGTTTTATTCATATACATCCATTTCTTCTTTATATGTTAGCTCCCTTTTTGTTTTCACATGCACACATATACATGCGTGTACAAAAAGTTTGTTTTCAACTTAATTTTGGCTATGGTGTCTTTATTTTTCACCTCTCCTCTTTTTTGGGTTTTCCTTCAGTTTGCACGCGCACAAAGCACACATCTTTGACTTTCGGTAGCTATCGACGGGGTGGAAAATATTTTTCTTTTCCAAATAGATTTTTGCTGAAATATCTCTTATGAAAACCAAAAATACCTTTAATTATATTAAATTACGTTTAACAGTTCAAAATTCAAAGACTGAGGGTAGCCTATTATTAATTTAAAGTGTGTGTTTGTATATATTTTATGGTAGTTGCACTAACGGGTGATAGATGGGACAGGATGGATAGAGAGTTCTCAGACTACAAGAAAATGGGTCTCCATTTGAATCAGTTCATGGGAAGCAGCTCTAGTATTGGTGCTAAAAGAGTTAGAAATGTGTGCGTTGCCTTCCGCGCTGCTGCTGAGCAAAATAACCGTTCAGGGTAAAGTGAAATTGTTATTTTTTCTAAATAGTAATTATCTGTTATAGAATTTTTACAATTAAAAAAAAGGGTAACAATTTCTAATCAACAATGTTTATGCTTTTTAACTTTCAGGTGTTTGAGAGCATTGGAGCTGCTAGAGCAGGAGTATTGTTACCTAAAGAACAAGATGCATGAACTGTTCCAAGTACGACTCCACGAGAACAAAATCTATTTAATACTCGAGCTTTCTTTTCTTTTGTTTGTTTTTGGGATACAAAGCAACAACTTTACTAGTGACTTTCTGGTTTAATAAATGTACAGCTTGAGCAGCAGAGAGTTCTGGCAGCCGGAGTGAGGTACCCAATGCAGAATTGAACAGGAACTTTCCGGGTCCATTTGTATCCCATTTGAACTATCTTCATCTGGGATTTTGCTAAAAACCAAGCTAACCCTACTATGGCTATATATATAGTTATTGTTAGTACCTGTTTTTGATGTAGAGTTAATTCTTTTTTCTTTCTTTTCCAAGTTTTGGCGAATTTTTCTATTGTTGTAAGTTTGACTAATGGAAATGAATTGTCGTTGAAGATTTTGCAGTTCTTGTTCTGATATCAATTTTTTCTTCTTTTTGGTAAAATCAGCTTTTATGTCTATGTTAATCAGTGCTTCTCTTTTTTGGAAGTGTCACTCTTACCAGCTGTGATCTATTCTTACAAAAATCAGATAAGAACTTTAACTGTCATAATCAATCAGTCACAGATCATCAATCACTCAATCTATCAATTGAAGTTGCTCGAGAAAAATATTTTTTCTGTTCGAATGATTTTCTAAACTTCACTAATAAAGGAGAAAAGTTCAATATCTAATTCTGCAATTCTTGTTTTCTTTTAGGACTACAATTGTCATTCAAATATACTCATATATAGCCAAAAATGTGCATGTGGTTTTTTATGTTATGTTCGATGTTTCATGCAAAATCTTACGTTTATTCATCTGTTTAGTTAAATACGTACAACGAAATTGCAAGAAAATAAATATTTCTTTGTGTACTAATTCAAATATAATTAAACCTCTACTTACTAATTCTATATTAATACTAAGAGAATTCATCATTCAAGTATTGTGTGAAATTTATTTTCAATTCATATATATACACTTACTACTGGACTATGCACGTGAACGGCCGAATGTAACTAAATTTTGTGTTAGCGTAAAGTTACAATATAATAGGTGGAATATGGAATATATGAGAATATATATTGAGAGAGAAACACACACCAAAAGCATTTCCATTTTCCAATTTTTTGTGTTTCTTACTTAATATTTCTTAATTTTAGTGGCTTTGCAAATTTTATCATATTTTCCCAATCCATCAATTAAATCTCAAACTTGAAGATGTTGTTGTTAATCGTGAATCTTAGCCTAGTACTGGTTTTTTAGTGCATTAAAATTTTTCGAATTCTCTAAAAATTTCAAATGTACAAAAACAAGAACGAAGTATATAACTATATAAAGTTAAATTAATATTCTAATAATAGATTAATATCCATTTATATTTTTTAATATATTAAAAATGAAAAACAAATCATTCTCAAAAAAAAAAAAAAAAAAAAAAAAAGGAAAAATGAATCAAGTTAGCATTTTGAATTAGTTTTATGTTGGGCCTAAATCTAATAAACGAAGGCCTTTCACAAAACCCACATTAACCAACAAAATAAAGGGTGTATTGTTTTGGGTTGGGCTTCAATTCGTTAATTTACCGATCTCGGTGCGGACAGACAGAAAGGCGACCATGCAAAAACGACTGCTTCCCAACAAAAAGTTGCAGGAAATGGTACTATTTTGAACACAAGATGAATCGCCATGGCTGTCAACTTGTTCGGTCCAAAAGTAACTTTTGCGTACAATACCGTAATCAGATCCCATGCATCGTCCTCTCCTTTACTCGTCCTCTCTCTCTTCTCCAACATGCGCCGAGTCGGCGTTTCACCTGATCACTACACTTTTCCTTTTGTCCTGAAGGCTTGTTCTCGTCTGCAAATGGGTCAAGACCTCCATGCTCTTATAACAAAGCTCGGGTTTGATTCGAATATTTACGTGCAGAACGCATTGATCAATCTTTATGGCTGTCATGGTTTTATTGATGTTGCTTTTAAGTTGTTCGACGAAATGCGTGTCAGAGATCTCGTCTCATGGTCTTCAATGATTGCTTCTTTGGCTAACAATGGTTTTGCGCGAGAAGCTTTGTGTTTATTTCGACGAATGCAATTTGATGTAAATGTAAAGCCTGATGTGGTGACAATGCTAAGTGTGATATCGGCCATTTCTAACTTAGGATCATTAAAATGGTGTAGTTGGGTTGATTCTTATATTTGCAGAAACAACTTGGATCTTACTGCATCGTTAGGTACTTCACTGATTGATATGTATTCTAGATGTGGTTCTGTTGATGATTCTATCAAAGTGTTTGATAAAATGCCTGAAAGAAATGTGTTAACTTGGTCTGCGCTGATCAATGGGCTTGGAGTGCATGGCAGAAGTAAGGAGGCACTTAGAATGTTTAATGAAATGAAGAAAACCAATTTGCAGCCTGATAATATTACATTTAATGGTGTTTTAGTTGCTTGCAGCCATGGCGGTCTTGTTGATGATGGCTGGCAAGTTTTCGAAAGCATTAAGAACGAATATGGTCTAGAACCTACAATTGAGCATTATGGGTGTATGGTTGATCTACTAGGCCGTGCAGGGAAACTACGCGATGCCTTTGAATTTATCGAAAGAATGCCCCTCAAGCAGAATGCTATTATTTGGAGGACTTTGCTTGGAGCTTGTGTAAATCATAAGAATCTTGAATTAGCAAAGGAAGTGAAGGAAAAGATCTATCATTTAGAAACTGATCATGACGGTGACTATGTGCTATTATCAAATGCTTACGGTGAAGTCGGTAGATACATTGAGAAGGCTAACATTAGAACTTCAATGCACGATAAGAGGATCAGCAAGAAACCTGGATATAGTATGCTTAATGTGGATGAGGAAGTTCATGAGTTTGTATCAGGAGATAGTTCTCATACTAAATCACGGGAAATTAGAAACTTTTTGGTTCACTTAGTTAATAGTCTTCGAGTTGAAGGTTATGCACCGAATACTGCCAATGTGTTCCATGACATTGAAGAGGAGGAGAAAGAGCATAGTCTTAGCTACCATAGTGAAAAGTTAGCAGTGGCTTTTGCCTTGCTTAGTTTTAAGGATATGAGAACCATAAGAATCATGAAGAATGTTCGAATTTGTCGCGACTGTCATTCCTTCATGAAGCATGTTTCCAGCAACTTTGATAAAGATATTATTGTTAGGGATCAAAATCGGTTCCATCATTTCAGTAATGGAAGATGTTCTTGCCATGATTATTGGTAAGAAATGCTCTACTATAGCTCCCTTGACTTCCTTTATAACGAAAGAGTTTCTTGCAAAAAAAATTTTAGAGGGAATGGAGGTGAAAATTAAGTGCAAATTGTCTCAGCAGAGGTTCTCAAACGGGAACCAATATGTATTTAAAACTATTCTTTGTGCCGATGAAGTCTGGCAAGTTCTGCTGTTCTGGCTAGTCATTGAAGGCGGATATGTGATTCAAATTTTTCCAGTTCCAAAATGATTTGGAAGTGGAATCGGAACCGAGAGGTTTCACTCGAGTACCATCCCGATTCCAAGGTAATTGGAATTGGAGTCGAAACCCATAGAACCAATTCCAATTTGGATTTCTGTTTTCAATTTTTGACTGATTCGGTCTGGTCAATTTTAGAATTGGTTTAATTCATTTTGACACCAAAACCTGGACGGGTCTATTTGCAAATCATTCGCTAATATGCGTTCCTTCTTGTTGGCGGTACTACTTTTCTGTTTCCATTATGACTTGGTTAAATATGAGGAGATTCGTAAGAGAGGTATTTTATAATACTTAGATTTATCACCTTTTCATCACCACAACCACTACCGACTAATTACTTTTCCCAAATTCAAATACTTTGGATTTTTTTTCTCCGAAAATTATTAATAAAATAAAAAGGGATAAGCAAATTAGAAGCAAAGCCAATTCAATTTGTAAGCACGCACTTACTAGCACTACTAGAAGATATATTAAAAATTTCCCAGGATGTGTTGTTGTAGTTGAAGAGTCAAATTAAGCTGCAGCCGAAATATATGTAAAGGAGAAAAGCAAAGTTTTATTCCCTCAATTGGTCTGTCAACCAATCAAACCAGAGAAATCAGATGGGTAGGTGTCAAGATTTATACAACTGCAAGGAAAAAAAAAAATCACGACACTGCATTAAAATTTGATAATGGAGAGTGTGAAATTATTGACAGAAAGAATAATATCATCACGAGCTACGTCAGTGTGTATGATAACTAGATACGGAAATCTTGCCAACGACAGATTATCTAGTCAAACGACTCTTTATTTAATAGCCTGTGAAGCGCAATGGACCAATGACGGAGTATTATTATTCAGTTTATACTTCCTTAATCAACAAGTTTAAAAAAAAAAAAAAAACTAATCAGACTTGCGTCAGATTATCCGTTAATGTGGACAGTGAAACATGTCAAGAGTTATTTCGGCTACTGTACTAACAGAATGAGACAAGCAATGATTTTGTCACGGTTTATCTCTTCTCTTAGCAGGGGCGGAGCTTTTACTACTCTTTCGCCGACAAGGGGAAAGAAAACACAAATTGTGGTTGATTAGTCTATAAAAAAAGATATGAAAAAATAACGTATCTAAGCCTTGTAATGACGTTCACACTTCAAACTTCCAAACCTTACATTTGATTGTAAATTGTCTGTCATAAAAATGTACGTACTTCCAAACATTTTCCGTAAAAGATAATACACACTGATCTACGGTTCATAGTTCCTTTCCCACCTCATTTCCTGCGCTATATATATATATATACCCTATCTCCCTCACTTCTCATCAACCACACTATTCTCCTCTCAATAGACATATCGAAACAGGCCCAAAAACCTAAACCTAAGTCATAAAATATGCCTCCTTCTTCTACAACGACTACTCTTGCTTCCTTCTCTGCCACTGATCCCGATGGTGTTCCTAAGGTTACCTTCTCCGGAGATGAGCTTTTTCCCAGAGAAGCTATTCTTAAGCTTAAAACCAGAGCTAAAACGATCAAAAGGACTGCTAGTATCCAGTCTCGTCTATTAGTCTTCACCTTCTTATTAGCACTTATCTCACAGCTTTTCTGTACATCCTATGGTGAAGTTGGAACTGCTGCTCAATACAGGTACAACAACGTTCCGGGTCAGTTTCAGTCAAACAAGGAAGCCGGAGATGGAGATAATAAGAACACGGTGGGTATTGACAAAGCACAACCAGAAAATTCTGTTCCAAACCCCTGTACGTACCTTCCGAAAAGAAATGGGAAGCACTGCCCAAAGCATTAGAGTTATAATTATATTTCTGGGATATGTTATTTGAAGCTTTTAAGTTTTTATTTGAGGTTTTATAAACATTATAGCTCTTCGTTCATGCTCTTAATTCTTCTACTGTTGATTTATCTGTTTTTGGTGTTGCTGTGTAATATTGTAAGTTTATTTTGAGTGGTAGATTGGATATTTCCGTTGGATGGATTACAAGACAATCGAACGTTGGAGTTCAATGCTCAATTAAGTTTAATGGTTTCAACCTTTTCTTTTCTTTTTCTTTGTACGTGTATCATATATCAATATGGGCAGGTGAACTCATTGTTGTTTATGTAATTTGTTATATGTTTTGAGCGCAGCTTAGGTCTAAATTTTTCACTGAAAAATTTCAGGTCATATAAGCTTGATTTCGAGTTAAATCAACTCAATTTATAGAGGTATATTTGAATAAAAAAATTAGAGTTTGGGTTAGAATAACATAAAACGGTGCTGTTTATAACATGCAGCAAACTATATAGTGGGAATCTCACTTTTATTATATTTTAATATCAATCCTAACTTAATTTATAATTAAAATGCAATTTTGATATGAGTTTAAAAATGAGATGTCTGTCGTTAAATTTATTTTAAAATTTAATTTTATATAAAATTCTAAATTTAAGTTCATTGAAGAAAAAAGTACATTAAATATTCAAAGGGTTAAAAATTGAAGTTAAACATGTCAAATTGATTGACCCAAGAGGCTGAATTAACTATGGACCATTCTATGCGAAAATAATTAGCAATATTATTTTATGTAATAAAAAGAAAGGTACTTTTTCTTCTTTACCCTTCCTCTTCTTACCGCTCTCGAACTCTGGCTGCTAGACAAAGTTTTATAGTATCTAACAAGCAAAGCACCTAAGAGGGAGGTGCCCATCTAATAAAATAAAAAAATGTTTCCTGAGGAAAAGAAAGTTTTTTGCTTTTTTTTTTTTTTCGGTGGGGAAATTGAAACATTACAGAATGAAACCTCTATCCAGAACATTCCCTCAGGAAGAATAGTATTTTGATTTTGAATTTTAAAAGGAAAGAGACTTGATTTAGAAATTCCAAAATAAATATATTTTATAATTTCATTTAATAATAAAAAGCTTCCAAAAAATTTTATATTTAGAGGAGTTAAAGTTTTTAATATTTTAACAGTTTTGTGCTTTTAGAGACAAGGGTTATTTTTCTTTTCTCTAAAATCAATAAAGCAAACATTTTTTTCTAAAAATTGATATGTGATGTTTGATAAATAAATATTTTTCTCTTACTCTTGCATATAAAATTTTTGGTGATTACACATGAAATTATAATGCCATATAGAATTTTTAAATTTTGATAGTGTCGTATAAAATTTAATAATTAGTTATATTGTTATATAAATATTAATATTAATTATCATAATTAATACATATTAGTAAATAATTATAATTATTATAATATTATAAGTTATCTTTCTCAATTAAAATTATATAGTATTACTCTTAATTGTCATTCACTTATCATATTAATATGCGTTAAATTATTATAATATTATAATCCATTTTTTAATTAAAAATTATCATAATTTTGATATTGATTATCATATTAATATGTATTATAACATATCTTTTAAATTAATATTATTATAATATTAATATCGAATATCTTAATCAATTATAGTTATTATTTATTATTATGAATGAAAATTTTATATTTAAAAGAATGATAGAGAAAGTTAATGATAAAAATATTTATTAATAGTTTTATTAATAATGAACATATAAATATTTTAATATTTATTTGTCTTAAAATTATAATACATAGTTTTTTTTATTAATTCTAATGATAATATATTGAATTGCCATTAATTGCTTATTATTAGACTATAATTAGAGAGAACTCTTTGAGGTTTGATGAAATCAATCTTTTTATTTCAATAATTCTTATGCAATTTCTTTTCTACATTGATATATTTTTTTCTCTTCTAATTTCTATTACTATATTAAATTAGAAAAATTTGATAAATTATAAAAAGTGATTTATATGAAATTATCATTAAAAATTATATATATATATATATATATATATATATATATATATATATATATATATGAGTCTATGATTGAATTTTTATTTATTTTATTATTTTTAGTATCATCTAAGAAAGTATGTTAATTTAAAAATAATAAATTATGTTTAACATATAATTTCTTTTCTTTCAATTTTATTATAGACATTAATTTTTATAAAATTAGTCTAATGTGTTGAATTTGAAATACATATTCTTTAATTTAAATAATTTTCAATAAAATTAATAAATAAATAATTTAAATTATAAATTTTTTCTTAATTAAATTTTATATTTTAAAATATTATGACAATATCTCTAATATTATAAATAAATATATTCAGTGTGCAAAACATTAATTTTATTTTATTAGATAAGTTTTTTTATCACATTTATCCGGTTTCATTAATTTTTAAGAGAAAAATTAATGATAATTAATCTTAACCTTCTCCTTCGACTTCCACAAAAGGATGAAAGTTGAACTAATCTGATGTCTGTACCTAATGAAAACGTGTGGCGGTGGTGCAAAACTGGAAAATTGATTTCGTGACAGACATTGTTATTATATGGACGAATTATTATTTTTTTATTTTTCGATATAAATTTTGTTAACTGTTGAAGAAAAAAAGAAACTTTTCAAAAATCTATATATATATTTAAAAACAAAGCAGTTTACGTTGTGAAGATGCGAAATGTAAACTTCCGAAAAAGCCAAATAATAGCAGGACAACAACTATTTAGAACAGTTATTGTAAGAATATAATATATAATTGAAAAAAAATAAATTATTTTAAATAATGTCTTTATCAAAATAATATCTATAAAAAGATTATCTCTAACGCTAATATATTAATATATTAATATAAATTTATTTCTTATTACAAAATAATTAATGAGTAATCTATACGTTTTATGAATATAACTTTTAAAAAGTATAACATTCACACACTTAGAACATCTTATATAAAATAAATAATATATTAATTTTTAAAATGAATATACAATCATTTATAACAAATCTTAAACATAAAATAAAACTTAATTTTTTATTTCAATGAAACAAATATAAATTAAAAAATATATTTTTATTTTTAATTAATAATTAAAAAATCTTAATTGATTATCTTGATGTATGAAGTAGTCTCATATGTAAAAAATTAGATTGTACAGACACAAGACATAAGATATGAGAACGTGAGAGATACAATAATGTTTAAAAAAAATACGACATCCACATTCTTAGGACACACAACACAAAACAGATAATAAATCAATATTTTAAATAAATAAATAATCATTTTTAATAAATTATAAATATAAAATTAAAAACTTAATTTCTTATTTCAATGACATGAAAATAAATTAAAAAAAAAACACTTCACTTTTTATTGATTAAAAAAAGATGTCTTGATTGGTTAGCTCGATAAATGAAATAGTTTCTTATATTGAGCGTTAGATTGCACGGATAGGGGACATAAAATACGAAAATTTATATAATTTAATAATTTTTAAACAAGTAAGACATTCATATACTTATGAAATACTAGACATAATAAGTAATATATTTATATTTTAAATAAATAAACAATCATTTATAATAAATTATAAGCAGAAATGAAATTAAGGTTAATATCTATAAAAAAGATTATCACTCACACTAATATATTAATATAAATTTATTTTTTATTACAAAATAATTAATAAGTAATCCATCTGCTTATAAAAATGATTTTTAAAAAATAGGACATTCGCATGCTTAGAACTCGCTACACTAAATAAATAATATATTAACATTTCAAGTAGATATACAATCATTTATAATAAATCATAAACATAAAATAAAATAAAATTTAGTTTCTTATTTCAATGACAAAAATAAATTAAAAAAATACACTTCATTTTTAATTAGTAATTTAAAAAAAATCTTGATTGATTAACTTTGTATATGGAGTAGTTTTATATGTCAAGAATTAAGTTGCATAAACACAGGACACAATATATTAGAACATATAAAATATGATAATTTTTAAAAATACGATATCCATACTCTTAGGACACACAATACAAAATAAATAATATATTAATATTTTAAATAAATAAATAATCATTTATAATAAATTATAAACATAAAAATAAATTAAAAAATTTAATTTCTTATTTCAATGACATGAAAATAAATTTAAAGAAAAAAATACTTTACTTTTTATTGGTAATTAAAAAACATCTTGATTGATTAGCTTGGTATATGGAGCAATATCATACATCAGGAGCTAGGTTGCACGAATATGAGACATAAGATACGAGAATGCATATGATATGATAATTTTTTATTAAATCAAAATAATAATTTTATAATTTTTACTTATTTTTTATTTTGAAAAAATAAAAAAAGATATATTTTTAATGTAAACAAATTTAAGTATTTAAATAGGTAATTATAATTTGATTAACTAAAAGGTGAATTTTTATATGGATTTGGATCATAAATTTTTAATTTGGTATTTAAATGAATTCGGATATTTATAATGCATTTGATGATCATTTTGATATATAATTTTATTATTTTTGAATGATGTTATAAACTGTTATTTCATTTTTTAATACTGCTCCGCACATCGCGCGGGTGCTAACACCAGTAAAAATTTTAATTTTAAAATTTTATTAAATTACAGAAAATAAGTAATTTAATAATGCACTTTTTTTTATTATTATTAGTTTTCCATAAATTGTGGTTCTAAAAAATTTGAAAACAGGAGAATTGACAGAAGGTGGGGTCAGTCCTTGGTGGAATATTATGGGCCTATGTTTTTTTTCTTGACCTTTTTCTCACTTGTTGGAGGGCAGTTGACATTGCTAGCTACCTGGTTAATGGGTTTAGGTCAAATATGGTAACCCACTTTTAGTGATAAAAATTGAAAATTAAAAATCAAAAATCAAAAACCAAAAACAATATCTTGGTAGATTGTTGAAATTTTTTATTTTTTAGACTTTGAAATTTCTTAAAGAAAAAGAAATCTATATGTTTCAAATTTTCAATCTTCTATAATGTCAACAAAAAATTAAATATTAAATTATTAATATAATAACAAAAAATACATTTAAATAAAGATTTTCATCTCTCATTTAAGTGCAATTTCAATATTTTTTTATTACCACACCTTCATTTTTTGTTGGCAATATCAAAATCTATAAAGCATATGTTTCAACATAAAAGTTGAATTCACACCGCTCTTTTAAAAAAAAACGTAAATATAAAAATACAAATTCAATTATATCAAAAAATATATTTTATTTAGAAAGCCAAAACATTTACTTTATACGTTTTTTGAGAGATTACACATTTTAATTTTATCGATTTAATTAATAATAAAGTTACAAACTCGATATATATATATATAGCACATACAAGTTTATAATAACCTATGAAGATTTTATTTGTATAATCTCTTAAAAAATAGCAAAATATAATGATGTTGCTGTTGGTATTGTATGATCTCTAATCTTTTGCAAAAGAAGTTCCAAACTTCCAATAAAGAAATTATGTTCATGTTTTGTTAAAAAAAAAAAAAAAGAAATAAAAAAAAAAACGAAGGTTTGCTATATTTTAGAAAGCAGAATAACACGTTTTTTATACTGAAGAAAATAAAAAAAATATAAGCCAGATTTGCTTTATCCAAATCTGCATTTACAACTCTAAATCTCAATATTCAATTCAGTGGTTCAGAGATTCCAACTCGCTAGGGCTACTCAGTCGACATTCGACGCTACAAACAAACCGAGTTACACGTATTCGAGTCCCACTGTAGCTGTCCCAGATTCCAAGTCGAGTCCCACCGCCCTTGGATTGCCAATATGGTTATTTACTAAAAAGGTTCGAACAAAATTTTTCTTTTAATTGTGTCAGTGATTAGTGACGAAAGATATTTCAATATTTAACTTGCAATTAACATTAAAAATTGCACTAATTTAACATTAAAACATCCACTTTTACTTTGTCTACGCGTGGCTCTCTTTTTCTCTCAGCCACTATAATAAATCTTGGCTTCAACGTTTCTGTTTCTTAGAAACAATAATTCACAGAAGAGTAGAGATTCATCTCTGAGAGCTGAAGACAACCCTTTATTTTCTTTTTTTATAGTAACAAGAAACTATTGCTAGGAGCCCAGATAGAAAGAGGAAGCAATGAAAGGAGGACTCGTCGTGGATAGTGGGTTTATATACCAAGACGAGAAGCTTTTAACTGTGCTTAAAACCTCTCTGTTCTTCGCTAATGATGGATTCACTGTCTATGACTCTAAAGGTGAGTTAGTCTTCCGAGTTGATTCATACGGACCTCATACTCGCGATACTGGTGAAGTTGTTCTCATGGACGCTCATGGCCGCTGCTTGCTCACCGTTAGAAAAAAGGTAATGTATATTTCTCTCCCCCTCTTTTTCTTCTTGGTTACTGTCTAAGCGGGTTGAGTCAGCGAGTTGCCTAAAAGAATAGGTAGTAAAATCTGTCCAGGTTGTGGGTGAGTCTGAGATTTGAATTTGTGGGTTTGACTCGGTTTCAATAGTTCAAGTTGAAACGTCAGTCTAATTAGTGGATCCGAGTCAACTCGTTCTGTCATTGAGTTTTAAGAACGATCAGTGACAAACATGGTTCAGAAATGGAGACTGCAAATATGGTTTAACTCATTTTGTAATTTCAAAAAATGGGTTGTGTTGTCAGATTTAAGTTCTAATTTCGTTAAAACTCATAACTCGTCATTCCGAGCTCACTCGGTGAGTTGGAGGGCTATAAGTTAAATCATACCCAAAAACTAAAACAGAAAGATATTACATTTTCCTTTATGTATGATTTACAATTTCAACTTCTAGTTTTCAAAATCTAGTTTTCTGAATCTGGGTATAGATTTATTTTCATTTTTAATTTTTGAATTTTGCGAACATTAAATAACTGAGTCAACTCTGTGGCGCTTGTCTTACAGAGGCCTAGTCTACATCATCGGTGGGAAGGGTATTTAGGAGAAAGATCAGACGGTCAGAAACCGATGTTCAGCGTGAGAAGATCATCAATGATCGGACGATGTAGCGTGGCTGTAGAAGTGTATGGGAATCCAGGAGAGGAGTACCAGATAGAAGGTTCCTTTGCTAACAGGTGTTGCACGATCTTCAATACGGTAAAGGAATCAGTGGCTGAGATTAGACGCAAAGTTGATGCTTCTACAAACGTTGTACTCGGTAAAGACGTTTTCTCTTTATGTCTGAAGCCGGGATTCGATGCGGCTTTTGCTATGGGTTTGGTTTTGGTTCTTGATCAACTCAACGGCGATGATTATATTGAGGATGGAACTGAGGTGCATCCAAAAACAGAGGAGCAATAGTGGAGTTGAATCTGGCGTTGTCTCTTAACAGGGGGAAATGAAATCTCCGTCTTGGCGTGTGTATTTTATTTTCTTTTTGCTAACTTTATTAATATTAGAAAAAGATATGTAATAATAATTAGTAGCTGGTAAGGGATTTGGTGAGCTCTTGCTTCAGTTGAGCCTTGTCAAGAGCTTTCTATGTTCATATGGAAATAATTAATATTTAAAAATAAAAAAATAAAAAACCGTATAAAGACATATAACACAGTTCATGTTAATATTTTTTTAATTAGGATGGTCTTATATTCTTGAATTTATACTTAATATTGTGATAGTAGCATGATTTCAATATTAGAAATTAAGGGGAAAAATCTCAAAATAAATCAATAAATATTTTCTAATTTATCAATGTGGTTATCCAAATTTCATATTATAATATTATGAAATACAAGATTTCATCTGTCTTTTTTATGACAGAATGCAAACACTGCGAAGCAGTTCATCCCACGTCACGTTCCACTGACTATGCTATCTAAAATCACAGTTCATATCCACACGTGTTACATTATAAATAGGACTGGCATCCACAAATTAATTATTTCTTAATTTTGAAAAAGATTTATTCAAATATAATATAATTAAATTATATAATATAAAAACATGATATCATCTATTTCGTACAGAGAATATAATATCCTCAAGACAATTTAATCAATGCTGATGAAATGGTGTTCACGTGAAAATATATAAAAGCATGGGCTACGGGAAACATTAACTATATTTCATGATTTTTAGATTTATCTTAATAATAATAATAAGAGATCTTTAACTATATTTGGTAAGATGAACCATGTTTTCCAGGTTTGGTAGCTAGACGAGGACTTTCTTTTTTGTATTATATGTGAGGTAGGTAGCACGTATATATTATATGCATGCAACTGAACTTTTAAAAAGGAAAAGCAATCATAAAGATTTGCATACGAACAAGAAAAGGAAAGGTTTCCGTTACTTAAAACAATTGACTATGAAGTGATGGATTAAAAGAATATATGTGCCCATGGTTAACCTAAATAGGGGTACCATAAAGGTCCATTGAATAGGTAAAGTGATGCCTAAATTCCATTTGGTCCGAGTGTACAGTCCACTAGTAAAAGTTTAAAGCTTCTACTTTTAACGAAAGGACGGAAAATTTTCTGTTGGGATTGGAGCCATATGATGTTGAGCTGGATGTACTCTTTGAGAGAGTTGCTTCTTTCGTATGACTTGTATGTTTTCAACGATGACTGATGTTTTCATATATATATACTAACTCATAATAAGGATTTAAACCATAAATTGGAATCTCAGCATTCATTCATCCATGCTTTGGGTGTAAGAATATGAATATAAGATGATCACCATAAATTGGTTGCTGATTCTACAAGAAACCTCTTATTTACATTCAATTCTATTTATCTCTATTATTTTGTAATTAATCATTTTAAGCTAATTTTTATGTCTATAAATTCAATGAATGAAACGTATTTCTATATCGGGAAAAATTATGTATGTGCGGGTGAACAAATGCAAATTGACTTTGCTAATTGAGTCAACTATTCCACGGATCAGCTAATCTTTCATTTTTTTTCTCTGTTAATTAACTAATTACTCTTGTCCATTTGGATAATTAAATAATTAAAATTTATTTTTTAAAAGAAACGGTTTTGTTGAATTTGAGAAGAATCTGCTGATAAATTTTTAATTAGCATACTAGGGAAAATAAATTTGGGACTTCTTTGAAAAAAAATTTGTAAAATTCAATAAAATATAGATTAAGAATCATTGATTTTATTCTGGTACATGCCTTAAAAAAAAACAAATATATCTATTATCCGCTGAAAAACAAAAACCCCTTCTCAAATGATCCAAAATCCAAAAAAAAAATCACCAAGAGATCAATTCAAGAATTTATTTTTATAAAAAAAAAAAAAACCCAAGCAAACATTACCTATTAATTAGTCCTTAAAACAAGAAACCCATTATAACAGCCAGCATAGACAAAGAGAATCCAGCCAAGACCTTTGAAGATGAAGAACCTGGGGGAGGAGGTGAAGCAATGGGCTGCGTTGTCCCTGGATTTTTGGAGCTTGTGGGCCCACTAGTAGGGGCATCCGATGTAGGGCAATCCGCAGTGGTGTTTGTCGGTGAAGGAGTGGCGGAAGTGTTTGGGGTAGTGGTGGTGGAAGGCGGCTGGGCTGTTGGTTTGCTACCTGATGAAGATGAGACGGTGATAGCTAGTTTCTGGCCAAACTGACAGTGTTGAGAAAATGTACAAATGTAATAGTGTTCGCCGGCTGTGTCGAGGGTGATGTTGACAGGACCCGTGGTGATTACGTCTCCGATAGGGTTGGAGTTAGAGCATGCATCGAAGGATGCCTTTTGGACTCGAAGTACATCGTGAGAGCCGGTCGTGAAATTGAAGGCTGCAATAAGTAGATTAATTAATTACGATAATCTTTTATTTTCTTATGTACTTCATTCAGCCATTGAAGTTTAATAATTAGGATACTTAAAAGCTTGCTGAGGTAATTAACTAAAGAAAAATAACAAAAAAGACTTACTTAAGATATCTCCAACAATGAAATTTTTGTTACTAGCCCAATTAGTGTAAAAAGCTGCGCCATCTCTTGCAATGGTCCAACCTGCACTATCTCCGACCACATGCACCGTCTGTGCCGCCGCACATTGCAGCAAAAGCACCGCAATGGAAAACCCAATAGCTAAACCAGTAATAAACCTTGCCATTTCTTTAGTTTTCTCTCTTTAAACTAAAATATCTTAAAATTTCTATATTCCTTTTGAGTATATAATTGTGTTTGTGATATGTCTGACAATTGCATGGTTATTTAAATAGAGAAAGGCTAGGTTTTGTTTGATAATTTGACGCGGCCTTGATGAGAAATGTAGACTAGACGGGGCAACCGGCGGGCACGGTAAGCAAGAGTGGCGGTCTTCTTGGTAATAGCATGTAGAGTCCACCGGCGTAGACCTTTGATACATTGGCGCAATTAATAGCCTGAGTTGAAATTTTGGCTGTACGACTAATCCATGCATGCAACTTCTTGGGCCATAACATAAAATGACTTGACTTCGCCCTAACCCTTCATTAGACCTAATTACTTGTTAAATGTTAACTAATTATTTTTTTTAAATATGGAAATGGCTTTAGTTTATCTATTGGTTATTATAAATATGAACACCGTTAAGTATGTTACATGATGGTAATGATAGTATGTTTTGTTTTTATCTTTAAAAAAGTACATTCAAGCAAGAGGGAAAAAAAAGAAAAAGAAAGGAAGATTACTCCTACGAAGCTTTCTACCTCGGTGGAAATTATTGGCTCAAAGTCAATACACTATTTGTGATTTTGAGTTTGAATTTGTCTAACTCAAAGACTAAGAAAGAAAAGGAAAAATGGATAAATTGACATATGAAGAAAAAATCTAGTGAGTTCCTCAATTTTTAAAGTTAATTTATAATTATAATTATTTAATATATTTTTAATTTGTAAAGTGGTATATATTGGATATTTCATTTTTATGCGAAAAAATACTTTGTTTTGATTGTTAGAAATTTTATATTGAACATGCGTGATTTTATAAATTAAAGCGTTCAATATATAATTTTATATATTACAAGATATAATGGATGAACCTAAAAGTTGAGATTCTTGCAAAGTTTAGGTGCTAATTTATGTCTAAGCTGAAAGAAAATGAAAAAAGAATATTTCTTGTTGATGTGCATTTTGGTAGAAGAGAAAAGACTTTGTATTGCAGACAAATAAGACTCGTAGTTATGGAATGGTCATTTAATGGAGAATTTTCATAACTTATGCCTTCCCATTTGCTTTTGTTGACACTTTATTGGGTGGCCTTAACTTGCCAAATTAAATCCAAATGCCCTTCTTTATAACGACTTTTCTATAATTAAGTTGTTATTTTGTTAAGATATGTGGAATGGGCTTTAACGATGAGGAAGTTGCTGAGCCCAACCCAGCCCAAACAGCATCCAATGGGCCAAGAAATTCCAATAGGTAATTAACTTTTTGTTTTGTTGAGAGAACCGAAGGGAAAGGCATCAAAAAGAAAAACAATCAGCAATCGTTAGTTGTTACATTGATTCAAGAAAATAACTGTCTGTACAAGAATAACAAATGAATTGATATGTTACACAATCATCATATACAGGGATAGAAAAAAAAAGCTTTAAATAAATCTTTTTTACCAAATTATAAAAATGTAATTGATAGCAGAACAGCTGTGCAGGTTGTAAGAAGCAATGAATAGGAACATCCCAGCCAACCATAAACTCCAATACCCTGCAATTAAAAGAAAAAAAAAATATTAGTCTTTGTATTATAGATTGAATAACAGTTAATTCAATAGTAAAAACAATAATTATGCAGAAAAAGAAGAGATTGGATACCTTGAAAGAAAGAAGAGATGAAGCAGAAGATGATTCTCTTAGTCCAGTAAATCCAATATCATATGCAATGCTTCCATCGGGTTTAAACAAACCAAAGTTTCTTTCAGAAGTTGGTCCAGGCTTCAAGTTCTCATTAAACAAAGCAAAAACATAAGCTTTCACTACTGTCTTAGGCCTATAAGGAGTGCCTTTCTTTTTAGATAGCTTCTTTTTCAAGTTGTAGTTGTATGTCCTTGCATTTTGCAAATTAGCACCTGCTTCATTTGCATCTCCATGAGAAGCCCAACCAGTCTCCGAAACAATCACTTCCATTTTCGGAAAGCCTGCCTTTTCCAATGCGGCATATGCTGCATCAACCTGAGCCTCGAACATGTTATCATAGTGCAGGTTAGTTTTTGCATCCACAATTCCAGCATTTGACTCGAAAAGTGCATATCTGATGTCAATATGCTCAGGATCACTCTTATAGGCCAAAAAGGGATAAGCATTTATATAAAATGGAGAACCAATCTGGGAAAAGAATTGCAATAATGGTTTCATGTATATAAGTACATCTTCCTTGAATACACAAGCCGATGGTGGAAATGAATTGGCAAAAACTGCTTCTGAATTTGGACTTGAAACCTCAATAGATTTCGACAAACCAAGCCTTCTGAGAGCAGAATAAACATTTTTTGCTGCAGGCAACAGGACTTCCCAAAGTTCATGGTCCCCACCTCCTAAGATTTCATTTCCTACAGCAATTCCAACAATTTTTGTTTTAGGAACAAATGGCTCCACATTTTCTTTAATCCAATTCATTGCTCGATCTTCGCCTATACTTATATCTTTCAGAAACTCATTTCCAAGTCCAACTATTATTTGAATGCCTGAACCTTTAAAGGCCTTTAGAACTTCATGATCTGCATCATAGATTCTAATATTCTTTATCTTTGCTGCTTTGAGTAGTGTCACCACACTACCCGGAGAAGGTAAATTATCAGCTATTCTGCCATAGTTTACTCCATATGTTCCTGTGAATGCGTTCCCCGTGACAACTGCAGAGCAGATAGCATAAGCTCTTTTAGGCTTAGTTCACCCTCTAAAGCTACTAAATAGAACACTGGTTATAATTTGATATGTGAAATGCATTTAGATTTTCTAAAATTCAATGTGTACTATAAGAAATATTGAATACTCATTTAAAGATAAATATGATTGAATCTATGAAATTAAGCTCTTCACTTCAGGTGATTGACATACCAGAAAGCAGAAACAGCATTTTTGCAATTGTATTTCTAACCTTATTATTTCATGCAAACAATCTAGAAGCCAAAGTGTTAATAAAATTAAATATTCCTAATCCAAGTGAATGTCATTTTTCCAATCAGCACTTAATGCTTATAAAAGGGATTCCAAGCAACTGTAATGCAATTGCTCCAAAATAACAATTCAGCTATTTAACCTTAAATTCTTAAAACACTAAATGTAGACAGATATTTTGTTTTATTTTTTTGGAGAGAAAATTCAATAGATCATTATTCTAATAAGAAGGAAAGTGCAGTGTATCTTTTTAACTTAATGAGAATCTTGAGAAGAAAAATGAATAAAACTCAAGTAGAAAGGTGAAGAGTACATACCATTGGAAAATAAGACAGAGAAGAAGAGAAGGCAAAGAAAGAAAGAAGAGAAACCCATAAGTCTGGTGGAGAAATTAACAAGGAAAGCGGATCCCATTTGTAGAAAAAGAGAAGGTATGGTCCAACCTTTTGTAATTCAAAATTGCCAAAAAGATTAGCACTTTGGATGATAATCCAATTCTTGTTCTTGAGAAATGCCATAAAGACCTCTAAAGAAAACTACAAAAAGATTCTTAGCCTTAATGCAAAAATCTTGAAAAGAAGATTCTTAGCCTTTACCCATAGATGAAAGGAAGAATTTGAGAGGGCTTGGTATAGATTCTTAACTTTACTCACAAAGTAACCACTTTTCTTGGATTCTTATGGGAACTCTTCTCCTTAGAAACGTCTCTGTCTCTCTTTTTCTTAAGAAATGTTGGAAGTTAGAGTCTCGTCTTATATATACTTTTCTTGGGTGAAGATGGAGGAGTGCTTGAGTGCATTCATATGGAAACAAGGAACATTGTGGCTGGATGAAGGAAAGAGAGTTCAGTGTAGATCAAATATTAGTTTTTCCGGATATTCCTATCATTTCCGTCTGATGATTTAAATCGGAAATGAATGTTAAAATAAATAAATTTTACTTTTTGCTGATCTATTTTATTTCTAATTTTTATAGGGATAATTCAACTTAATCTAAACCATTTACTCCATATAAATATTGAAGTACCAAAAAAAAATTTTTTTATATTCATAGAAATACTAAATGAATCCAAATAATTCTGTGAATTACATCCTCTCATCAACTTAAATTTAATATTATTTCAATTTTTATATTCTAAAATCCACAGTCAACTTTTTAAAAGTTGTAACTTTGAAAACTGATTTTAGTTTTCATTCCAACTACGGCTATATTTATCCCAGTCAATAACTACTGCAAAAAATAAAATCTAAAATATAAATTATACTGAAATATAGCAGTCCTTCAGGGAAAAAGTAAAATATTTAATGGTAGAATGGGAATCCTTTTGAAGTTCCTGTTATAATAAGAAAGCCTTATACCAAGATGAATTCTTGATTCGTGTTTCTGATTTTATTCTGTTGGGTTTTGATTTAATTCCAGTTTAGAACCAAACGGTAATCAATGCCTACCTTTATTTATCCCCATTTAACCTGGTCCGCCATCTGATGACCCAAGTGAGGAGGTTCTAACATGATACAATTCTCTCTTTAATCAGCCATCATTCATCCCTTCCTGCTTTCGAACTAGTCCGCTTGCATTTTCATGCTAAGATCTCGGGGCAGCACCAGAAATGTTGGGTGCATGAAGCCATACATTTACAGTCCATAGCAACACAATCAACAAGCAGTGCAAGCAAATGAATAATTTAGTTCAGTCACTAACCATAACAGTTGAGATGAGTTCTGGAGCCTACATTCACAAGTTCCTGCACAAAGTAACAAAAACTGCAACTAGGCCTATTCTAAGTGGCATACATGATTTACCTACATACATTAAAATCTAGTATTGACATAAATGAAATCTAGCAACGACAACAACATTAATGCTACAGTCATCCAAGGAATCCAAAAAGCCATCACAACTAAAAGAGCAGAGCAATACAGATCATGGACAAATAGAACAGTACATTCAACAGCTCACTGGAGGAGCTGGATTTTGCGGGGTATCATTTTGCCCTGCTTGGTTAACTTTTCCATTTTCTGTGATTTCTCCATCTATTGTCTTGCCTTTTCCGTCTACAGCGATGTTCCTCTTAGCATCATTTTCCTGCATATCTGGTTTCTCTTTCACCTCTCCCTCAGAAGCAGGAACTGTTCCATTGGTGCTCTCTTTCTGTGCTCCCCCATTCACTTCCACAGTCACAGCATCTGGGATGTCCTTGTCACCTGAGGCATTCTCTTTCTCCAACTCAGTTTGTGGCGCATTACCTGCAGAGGCTTCGCCAGGACCAACCTCTACTGTATTTTCCTCCTTATCCTTGTCTTCTTCATTAACATTCTTCATTTTCTTGTCTTCAACAGTGCTCTCTTGGATCTTAGTGTCCTTATTAACTTCCTGTTGTGCTGCTTCTTCCATGTTTGTATCAGGATCCTTTGTCTCAGCAGTTTTTTCTTCTTTATCAACTTTCTCAATTTGATTTTCCTTGATAACTTCTTTCTCTTTTCCAGAATCTGCATTTTCCTTCCCAGCTCCCTCTGTATCTTGCATTTGGATCTCTTTCTCATTCTCACCCTTTTTTGGCGTAGATTCCGTTTCCTTGTTATCTTTCTTCGAACCTGATGATTTTCGGCCTCGCTTCTTTGGAGGCTCCTTGTCCGGTGTTGGAGTTGCCTTGGCCTTCTCACTGATTCTTGCTGATCTCCTGGGTGTCTCTCCAGTACCCCAATCAAACTCTGAGATTCCTGGATTACCAGGGTGAGATTTCAGGTACTGCTCCAATTGTTTCCTGTTATTGATCTCTTCCCCAGTTGGAGCAATAAACATGATTTCACTCTTCCTTGGAGTACCTGCTCTTTTCGGCAAGTACTGCAAAGAAATAGGCAGAAGATATTTGTCATGCAACAAGAACTACACACAATAAACAACACCAATTAATACCTATCTATATTCCTTTCGCTTGATGTTTATTTAACATCTCAATCAATAAGATTCAGCAGATTATACTATATAATAAAGCATAAATAACCTATACACCAATAGATAGAGCCAGTGATCAGCGTGATAAGAGAGATGGATGTTTTCATTGGTCAGTTATTCCTAAATGACAGGTGTTACTGCTTTTTCAGTTATTCTCTTGAAACTACATCTAAGCTAGCGTGAAATCAGGAGGCTTACAAAATAACCGTTTTCTGCCAAATTTCCAGTCAGTAATCCAGCAACTGGAAAGCTCTTATTCCTTCTTTAGCTCATGGAACTAGACACTTTCATACTTGTGTGCATATTCCCTAACCTTGTCCATGCTTTCTCATCTCTCTGCAGTCATCATTCTTAATCTTTCATAAAAATTACTTGATAATTTAGGACTCCCTCTATGAGGCATGGCTTATTTGTAGTTGCCAAAATCCTACTTCTAATGTGACCAGAATGAACATAGTTTAGTGTACAGACATCTCTCAAATATCAAGCTAAGCAGGCAATATCTTCCTTACAGCATTTCATTAAACCAACAATATAAAAATGCCATGTTTTGAGCATGTTCAATTTATCACATCATTGATGACAAATCTTTATTAACAAATTGCCTCCACTGAGAGTCTGGGATGCACCATCCAAGTCCAACTCTTTGTGAAACTTGTAATATATTGCCTCCAAACTTCTAATGCTATGTTTCCTTCTAACTCAATAAATTTCCATAAAATTATCATCTGGCACTGACTATTAATCCTGCAAATAAAAGCCTCAAAAAATAGGCAGAAAGACATTTGAATGAACACTGAGTCATTTCCCGTGGCCACAGAGAATAACAATAATGATAATGACTGTAATGGATACTACGCTCATACTATCTCATCTAATCTGCTGATTTGCCCCTAAATGAGTTCTTTCATCCTCATCCACTCCAAAATGCAGTAAAGGGCAAAGAAAAAGGCAATGGAATGCAAAGTTTCAAATTTATGGGATGAGCTACAGAATAAATTAATTATTACTAGAAACCTTCATCTTGGGCACCATTGGTAATTCTTCAAGGTGGTTTCAGGACCTTGTTGAAAGTGCATTCTTCACTACAGAGTGATCAAGTTGCAAAACAAAGCCCTTCCAAGTTCGTGATGAAACCAAATTTTTAGCAGAAAGAAGAAGCCTTTCACCCAAACAAAAATATTAATCACAATAGACTAAAGCATATCTAAACCCTCATGATAAGGTACTCCAGTCAACAACATTTTCAGATTCATATACGAAGTTTCAGCCATTGAGAATAAATCAAGCAAATAATGACAAACAACTCATCATGCAATTGGCTAACCTCACAGAATCATAAATTATAAGCAAGAAAGTATATGCTGTACATTAGCAGAATGATAAATTATAAGCAAGTCAAACCTCAAAGCAACACTGGGTGTTCCTAATGCAGCTTAGTTAACAAGCTAAAGACTTGGCATCCCATATAGAAGGACAGAGGAAAAAGTAGAATTACTAACAAAACCCAAAAAGGATGAGCAAAAAAGTATATGCTGTACGCCAAAGTAGATGCACATAACCAAGTAACCTCATAAACACTACTTAAACATACTTTCAAGTAATCTCATTGACAGTAACTATAGATGTATATGGCACGAGCTTTTAAGTGATATGGACTGGGAAAAGAGCTGGCAACCCCGTTTCACTTCTTGAGATCCTTAGGCAATATCTTCAAACGTTTAGTCCAAAAGTGAACATTTAGGCATCAATTCAAGGAAACTAGATCATAGAATGTCACTTGCAAACACCCAAAGCTCTCAAATTAATGAAAACCTGACTTAACTACCTACCGAACCCAACTTAGAAAAATATTTGGAGTAAGCCCAGGGCCAAATTGTCCAAGCCAAAAGACAATGTCCAGACTAGTAAATCCCTCTAATACAGTAGCCTTACCAAAGAAGCCACATTATAAAAACACCTTTTAAATGGATTCCCGAGTTAAAATTATATTAGCCAAGTATTAGTACCAGTACACTAAGTAATTAATCTTTCCATTTCTTTCTAAACTCTAACATCTCAACAATGAAAGTTTTTTATTGTAATTACTTTCAACTTACTATTTTTGCATCTAATATTTGTACCAGATACTGCCACGTCATAGTTGTTATTAAAATGTGTGATATAATAAAATCCCAGGGCAATTAATGTCAACCAGGACACAATATAGATGCTGTTTTCTAGTTTCAAATCAAATGAACCATTACTTATTTTATGTATGAGAAACAAAATATCTAAATCTAATAAATTACAGAGAAGACTAGCATATATTCTAAAGAGCAAGCACCAATAAAGTAGAGTGGAAGATGATGATGATGATGATGAATATTAGACGAATAAGGACGCTCAAGACAGTGCAATTATCTATCAGCTGAGTTCACAGGACAAGGATTCCAGAACTGAGATTTTAGTTAGATAATCAGGCTTGGTTGTTGTTGTTGCAGTAATCAGGCTATCAAACTTCCTAGGAAAAAGAATAAAAACATAATATAAGAGAAGAGCACACAAGTGTGAATAGCACTAGAGAGAGATATCCATACAACTACAGATTTTGCACAATCCAAGAGATACAACTATGAATTTTACAGTTTCTTCGTATTATTAAAACGCCATCCATCTCTTTGTACTTTCCTTTTTGTATAGAAACTAACTTCCTCTTCTTGGATATGAAGCCAACTAAAGTCCATCCACCTTGACATTTGAAACTAGATACTGAAACATGACTCTTTTTTAACACTCAAATTCCCAACTTTCCCTTCTCTTTTACTGCCCCTAAGATTTAAATTAAAGCAAGTTAGAGACCTTACTATAAACTTGCATTGTTGCTTTCTTTAGAATGGATTAAATCTTCATGTTCCTTTAGCTAATGGAAAGAAAATGGAAAATAGTGAGGGGAAAGACAATCCAGTTCCAGAAACATGGTAAATTCTAAAATTTTTAGACATATAATTGCAGTAGAGAAACTAGAACAGAAAAGGTTTTGGCAAAAAGAGGGAACAGTCCCTGCTCCCTTTCAAATATATTTAAAGTCAAAATCATTAGTCATTCTTGCAGGGAAAAGTGGGGGAGGTTTTTTTTTTTTTAAAAAAAAAAAAATCTTTTTACACAAAATAAGATAATTTATTAGAAGAACAAACAAGCCCACAATTAGAAAAAGATACTCCAAAAAAGACTGATGATAAAACCCTTTTTTTCTAGAAAAGAACAAAAATACTCGAGAAAATCAAATAAGTTAAAAAGCCTGGGAGTTAAAAGCTATAATAAATTGAAGACAATAAAACAAGCAAACTGATATATTGCTAAAACTGTTAGTCTGCTTCTATGCACACTAATTACCAGAAGAATGAGATGGAATAATGTTTGGTCTAGATACAAGCAAAATCAGCACTTCATCAAAGTGCAAAATTAAGTATTTTTGTCCTGATTTTTGTCATTAACATCTATTTCATGAATCCAGATGAATATTCCCCAAAAAACATGATAAGGAAAATTGCAGAGCAGTTGGACTTAAGTGGTAAGTTCAAACATTTTTTCCTATTTACTGCAAAAGGCAGCATCTTCTGTTTTTATGTTATTTTTTTGCTTGCACATGTGACCTTGCATTTGAAAATACTAGAATGACCAAGTAATTGGGGTGGGGGATCCTATATGCTATTTGCCAGACAGGTAACTTCCTTCAGTTCTATCTCAGCGACAATAACAATGACCTATATCTGTTATTTGTAAAAGGTAGAAATTCAATTTATTATCTTGTTTAATCCAGTCCAAGCTCAATTCACGTTGCAAATACATGAGAAAAGCATTAAGCATCGTATCAAAAGTGGAGGTAAAATGCAGCAGAATTCACAAAGAACGCCAACAAAAGAACACAGAAATGGAAAGACCTTTTAGACAATTTACTGTTTCCACTATCAGAATAGAGCTAAAAGGCCCACAACAGGGGGAAAATATATCCCTTTAATTCAACCAAATAGCCTTCTTTTTTTTTTTTTTTTTCTTTTTTTTGTGTGTGTGTGAGAAAAGAAAGACACTAAGCGAAATACCTGTATGGTAAAAGCTGATGGGAATTGTATTTACCGCATGGAATTCATCATTAACCTAAAAAGTTGCAGGGAGGGAACCACGAAAAGAAATGGAAACCAGAACCCTAAATCCCTAACTATAACAACTACCAGCACCAAGGCAATTAAACATACCAAGAAACCCTAAAAGCAGAATTACTGCCAGAATCACTAAATTGTTCTAATACCAAATCACAATAAGTTTCAAACATCAATATTAATAAGTACTTAAATCCTAAGACATCACAATAAGAAGAAAAACACAAATTAAGCAAACCCCAAAAAATTAAAATTATCACTTTACACACAAAAAAAGCAGCAAATTAATCCCACAGCATAAGGCAACACGTACTGAAGCAACACAAGGAACCATAAGCTATCCATAGGGACATGTACATATATATATATATATATGTGTGTGTAGAGAGAGAGAGAGAGCAAAATTTTTTGTATGCAGAAAGAGAGAGAAAGAGAAGAAGCACAAACCATTTTCTTCCAAGCAGGAGGAGCTGGTAGCTCAACAGAAATAACTTCTTCTTTAGTTTCCATTTTTCTCCTGCAAAGACAAACCCAAACCCTTAAAAAAGAAAACTGTTTTCTTTCCAGAAACTCTCTCTTTCTCTCTGGTATTTATGTGTAGGTGCTTTGTGTGTGTGGCGAAGAGAGGGTCACAAACCGTTGAGAGTCTGAGACATGTTTGTTGTCGTTGGTTGATGTTTCTCTACACCTTTTTCCTTTTTATTATTTTATTTTTTTATTTATTTTTATAATTTCCCTCTAAAAAAAACTGTCACATTATCCAGTAGGGTAGTGATAAGCTCACCACTGTAGTACCAAAAAATTTCAATGATCACGTTTTCTAATAAAGCTGATTTACTTCGTAGTAATAAACAGAACTTTTCCTGTTAATTTATGTTTACGCGTAATGTTATACTTACACGTGTCAAACTTTGCATTGGATAGTGCCAAAAAAGAAATCCTCACTCGTAGTGTGCTGACTATTCCAAATTACATGGAAGGATAACAATTTTAAACTTTTTTTTTTTTTTTAAATGCAATTGGATTTATTTATCTGGCCTTGACCTGTTTATTATATTATTGTTTTGCACATGTTCCTCCTGCTAAGGGTTATTTTTTAAAAAATAATTTTTAAAGGGATATGTATAACTTAATTTTTAAAATACTTGCTTTTGAAAAAAATAAATTATTTCTTTCCATAATTTATCACTGCTCCACCAAGTAAACTCCATATTTTATAAAAAATAATTAAATTTATATTTACAGTCGATTTAAAATAAATAAATAATAATTTTAAAATTTGTTTATAAATAAATTTTTAAGTAAAATTTATTTATATTTATTTTTTAATATACCCTTAACATAATAATCTAATAAAAATAAATAATAAATAACAATTTATATTTATTATATACAATATCATAACTTTTTATTTTTTTATTAAGATATAAATAATAAATTTCATATAAATAAAACACTCACATTTCACATTACCTAATTAATTAATTAATTATATAATATATAAAATAATTATAACATTTATCATAATAATTATTTTTAATTCGTATAAAATACCTCTGTTCAATATATATATATATATATATATATATAATATCTTATTCATTTAAGTAATTAATTTAGAAATTATAAAAATATTTGAAAAGTTATTATTGTTATTAATTATATTTGAAAACATTAGTGTATAGGACAAAAAGTATAATTTTACACTAATAACTATGAAGTCCCAAAAAAAAAAAAAAAAACTTCAGTTAAATAAAATTTAATCTATAGAGGGGTAGTTTTGTTAAATAAAATTTAATGATTTATTATTATGATCAAGTTTGATAAAACAAATAAGTTAAACAGTAAAAAATTAAAAATTTTGAATTTGTAGGAAAAAAATGGTAGTTTTATAAAAAAAAAAATTAAAGTATTTAGTTTTGTGGAATTCATTTGAAAATTTCATCAATTTTTATAGGATTTGGTATAATTATATTCAATTATATGAAATTGAATTCATATAATTAATTTTTTTTTTCATTTCAAACACAAAAATATAAATTTTTAAATAAATTCTATAAAATTTTATGAAATTCATTTATTGTAAAAGGACTTTTAACTTTTATTAACTAGACGAAGAATATATATTTTGCACCAATTAATCAATTAAACCTCTTCAATTAATGATTTTAACTTTTTATTAGATAGCTTTATATATGAATTATTGAATATTATCTTTACATAATCAACTTCTATCTTTGTTCGGTTTGTTTTAAATTTTTTTCATTTTTTTCTTGTGCTATTTACACGATACTTCAAGAAAATTAAAATAATATTAATTTTTATCTTTATATAAATATCTTTGTTAAGATTTCTCTCTTAATTATAAATGTTAATAACAGTGTAATTTAATTAATTATCAGATGATTCAAAAAAATTTTAATTATTTTGAAAAATAAAAAAATGTCAAAATTAATAATATAATGTACTATATGTAAATGCATTTTTAATATAATATATTACTGTCATTACAGCTTTATAGATTTTTATTTAGATTTCTTTCTTTTTTTTTATAAAAAATTTTCTATTTAAATTTTCAAAACAACTTTTTGTTAGATAAATAAAAAAAGTCACGTTGTTTTCTTTTTTATTTAAAGAAAATATTATTACAAAATAATTTAACTCGATCGAATATTCGGATAAGATGACACGTATTACAAAGACATATTACGTGAATAAAAAATTTAGCGTAGGCAAATTCTCAGTGGATAATTTGGTCACGCGCTACAGTTGAAGTTTGGACACAGGGCAGCGGACCCATGAACTTACCAAGGAGTCCATCTTGATCCAAAGTAAGTTACACGCGCGAAGTTGAGAGAGTGGAGTGATGCAGGGAGGAGCGGGAAGAGGACCAGTGTTTGGTTTGGTGACAGTCAGAGATATTTGGTTTGCGTTGCAAGTTACGGTTACAGGATAACGTTTTCATTCAAAAATTAAAAAGGTGAAAAAATGAAATTGGAAAGTGGAGTTGGAGTCCGAAAACGTGAGGCGGCGAGGTTGTAGGTGGGCGAGTGGGAGCGCGCACATTGAATTATAGTGAAGCTGACGCCACGGCCCTTTTCGCTTCAGTCAGTCATTTTTCATCTTCCCTTCTCTCTTGGGTCAAATCTAACACATTGATTATGATGTACGGTCAAATGTGGCCTGTTGAGGTCATGAAAAAACAAAGCTTTACTGGATTTTTACAGAATTTTTCAACTAGATTAAAGGACAAATAAAAAAATCAATAATATTCAAATTATAAAAATTAGGACTAATTTTGAGTTATTAAACTCATTTAATAAATGAACTCGAACACTAACTTGTGAGCTAAGAAAAAAATTTAATTAAATCTAGATTAAAACGACGTTTGATTAGATAAATTTAGAACTCAAGTTTATAATGAATTGTTCTTGTAGCTTATTATGATATCGCCCGCGTTGAATGGTTTCCCTATGACTCGTGATAAAGCTTAGTGGGTAGTTTGCTTTTATTGGATTTAGGCTCGTTCAACTTATCGAAAGAGGGCCGAAGTCAAAAGGCCCAAAAGGCCGTAGACCAGACAGCCCAATATATTAGCAAAAGTGGCCTTTTTATGAGGAGGAAATGTAAAATAATTAATTAGCGTCCATTGTCCAACAATCCATTAAAGAGTCCATTGGTGCCGCTTTCATCTTTTATCACTGACTTGGGTTGGTGATCAAAAGTTGCAATTTTGATTTATTTAGGTGAATGTCTTTGGACATTAATTAATTGTTGTTCTAACATGTCAAGACAAAATATCGGTTACCTCAACCTTCTTTTGTGATAAAAAAAAAAAGGAAAAGAAAAGAAAACCTTCTTTTAAATATAATTATTTTGTCAAATTTACTTAACGCACGAATGGTGAATTGTGCCAAATTCGAATTTTTTTTTTACTTAATGAAAATTATTGTGCCTGCCTCACCCTGTAATTCATATATTCTTTCCATGGAATCCATCCAATCAACCTCTTATACACTAAAAAAAAATTAGATGGCATCCATCAATCCATCCCCAACCTGAACCATCGGTGGTAAGTGCTGACTTTTTATTTTTTATTTTTTGAGTCGTTATTGACATAAAGGAGTCAAATAGAATTGCCTGCTCCCAACTAATCTCATCTTTAAGTTATATAAAATCATTTGTTACAAAATTTTATTTTTTTATTTTTCAAATAGAAATTAATACCTCAAATTATTTTAGCAAAATATTATATTTCAAAAGACAAGGAAAAAAAATCATTAATATACTAAATCGATGCGTATGTTGCTGAGAACATGATGGCGTCAAAATTTATGTGGAAAGAAAAAAAAAAAAAAAAGAAAAGAAAAAAGAAAGACAACGACTTGGGTCTTGGGTCATCAATTTTCCATGGCGTCACCTGCTCTGCATAGTGCTACCTTTTTCTCTATGGCTTTTCGAGACATATAGTCTTATGCAGAGAGAATGACAAAGAACAAGATTCATCTTCTCTATACAACTCTGTTATGTCATGTCTTATATATCAAGAAAAAGCCAAGATCCCATTTATTTTAAAATCCACTGGTTTCTGTAACTGAAATCAAGAAGTGAGGTTAGCCATTAAACCCCTCTTGTCTTTTTCTATTGGGTGCTCATCTTATTCTTTCCTTTTCGGTTGTATAATACTGAAAAAGCTCTCTTCTTTCTGTACCATGCTTGTATTTTGCTAGTAATCTTTAGTTCATATTGTCCTTGCTTTGAATTATTGTAATTATTGTAACAAGCTTTAAGCTTGTAACTTTGGTGGGTTTACCGCCCATTCTATCTTCAGATTTCTATTTTTCAATTACAATTAGAGAAATACAGGCAAAACCAAAGAGTCAATCTATTTGTAATTCTTTTTTTGTTTTACTGTTTTGTTTCCATTGTTGGTCCCACTCAAAGTTCTTGGATTTTTGAGTGGGAAACAATCTTTGAACGAATTTTTTGGATTTAGATACAGTTACAGGGACTATGTTTTTGTTCCAATTTAGAGTCTTTTTTTTATGTCTATTTCTTGTGTTCAAAACCAGTATTTGTGGTCCTGTGAATATAGGACAGATATATCCTGGTTTCCAAGCATCTCAAATGGATTGGATAGAGGAGGAGGGGATTTTCTTACAATCCAAAAATTCGACTTTTGGTTTTGGCTTTTATACTGGACTTGATGCACAATCTTATTTGCTGGTTGTTATCCACATGAAAAGTGCCAAGGTTGTTTGGACTGCTAATAGAGGTTCTCTGGTCAGTGATTCTGATAAATTTATGTTTGAGAAAAATGGGAATGTTTATTTGCAAAGGGGAGATGGTGTAGCTTGGTCAACAGATACAAGAGGGCAAACAGTTATGTCTATGGAGTTAATGGACTCGGGCAACTTGTTGTTGCTTGGGAACAATGGAAGTATTCTTTGGCAGAGTTTTAGCCACCCCACTGATACACTCTTACCTGGTCAGAAGTTTGTAGAAGGGATGAGACTTAAAAGTTTCCCAAATAAAAATAACTTGAATACTTACCTTGAAATAAAGTCCGGGGATTTGGTTTTGTATGCAGGATACAAAACTCCAAAAGTATACTGGTCGCTGGCTAGTGATAGCAGGAAAACAAATAATAGTGTCAATGGCAGGGTTCATTCTGTGTCTCTAGTGGCCAATTCATGGAATTTTTATGATCAAAATAGTGTCTTGCTTTCGCAATTCATATTTTCTGATAATTCAGATCCAAATGCTATATGGGCTTTGAAATTAGGTTCTGATGGGGCAATTGGGTTCTATAATCTTCAAAAAGGAAGGTCAGTTACCCTTGAGTCAATTAAGATACCACAAAATTCTTGCAGCGTTCCTGAGCCTTGTGACCAATACTACGTTTGCTATTTTGACAATTGGTGTCAATGTCCACCCCAGCTGGCAAACTCTCAGTTTGGTTGCAAACCTCCGGTGGCATCAACTTGTAATGGTTCAAAAACTTCAGTTGAGCTTTTCTATGTTGGTAAGAAGCTTGATTATTTTGCAATTGGGTTTGTTACACCTTTCTTGAAATCCAATTTAAACTCTTGTAAAGAAGCTTGTCTTGCAAACTGTTCTTGCATTGTGTTGTTCTTTGAAGAAAATACTGGAATGTGCTTTCTGTTTGATCAATTAGGGAGCTTGACTCGAAGTCAGGGCAGTTCTTCAGGTTATATTTCATACATGAAGGTGTCAACAGGTGAAAATTTGGCTAGCGGGAAAAATGTAACAAAGGAGGCCTTGTTGATTGCAGTCATTGTTATTGCAACATTAGTGGCAATTGCTTGTTTACTATATGTGGGAATACGGTATTACTGCAAAAGAAAAAGATTCATGGAATTTCCTCAACAGAACCTGGAAGATGATAATTTCTGGGACAGTCTTTCAGGAATGCCTGCTCGCTACAGCTTTAGTGATCTTTGTAAAGCAACTAAAAACTTCTCTATGAAGGTTGGCCAAGGAGGGTTTGGCTCAGTCTATCTAGGTGTGCTGCAAGATGGTACTCAATTAGCTATCAAAAAATTGGAAGGCATTGGACAAGGGAAGAAAGAGTTTAGAGCTGAAGTGAGCATCATCAGTAGTATCCATCATGTCCACTTGGTCAAGCTCAAAGGCTTTTGTGCTGAAGGGTCTCATCGGCTTCTTGTTTATGAGTTCATGAGAAAAGGGTCTTTAGATAAATGGATCTTCAAGAATAAGGAAGAAAGTAATCCTTTGTTAGATTGGAATACAAGATTCAACATTGCATTAGGCATGGCAAAAGGTCTAGCTTATCTCCATGAAGGGTGTGAGGTGAAGATTGTACATTGTGATATAAAACCTGAAAATGTGCTTCTTGATGATAATTTTACTGCCAAAGTTTCAGATTTTGGTTTGGCTAAGCTAATGAACCGAGAAGATAGTCTTGTTTATACTACAGTGAGGGGGACAAGGGGGTACCTTGCACCAGAATGGATAACTAACAATCCTATATCGGAGAAGAGCGATGTGTATAGCTATGGCATAGTCTTGCTAGAGATAATCGGAGGAAGGAAGAATTATGATGCATCAGAAACTTCAGAGAAAGCCCATTTTCCTTCATATTCCTTCAAGATGTTAGAAGAAGGAAGACTAAGAGAAATTATTGATCCAGAGCTGGATATTGATGCAAATGATGAGAGGATTTTTGCTGCGATAAAAGTTGCATTATGTTGCATACAAGAAGAAATGCAGTTAAGACCTCCAATGACTAGAGTGGTACAAATGCTTGAAGGTCTTGGTGAAGTGCCTGATCCTCCAATTTCTTCTCAATCAGCTTCCAGGTATTTGTCAAGTTTCACCAAATGGAGCAGCAAAGAAAGCTCTTCTTTGGGCATTATTGATGACACTAGTGATGCATTTCTGTCAGATGTTCGGCTTTCAGGCCCTAGATGACAGAAGCAGAGATATGTTATAGTATGAAATTCCAGGTTTTGTGATGCTTTCTTGTTCTCTTAATTTTCTTTTCTTTGTATGTTTGTAGTTCTTAGAGCGTAGATATTGTCTCAATCTCTATTCTGATATTGAAATGTCATGAAATTTTGTTTTAATGTAATCAACACAATGAAACTGTCAGACGATCATGCAAGCCATCATTACTTCATTTTAGAAACCTCTGTTATATCTTACGACATTTGTTTCATACTTCTCTTTGATTAAACGACAAGTCGTTTGCGTTGCCTTAAAAATTTGTTGATCCATTTGGGCTTGTGAGTTCCCTAACTGAGCTTCGCCTACATTATTTGATAGATATAGATTCTATTATTATTATTTTTTTTTTTTGAGAGGAAAAGAGAACTTTATTAAGAGTTTAAATTAGAAATAATAACATCACTAATCTGGTTTGGTATATCAATCCAAACCTTAGTGCTAACATAATCTATGGCTGTTCTAGCTAACACATGTGCAGCCATATGAGCTTGCCTTCTTATCCAGGAAACACCAATAAGGTTTTGATCCTTCAATAAGTCTCTACAGTCCTGTATAATAGTATCCCATTTAGAATCATCAACCGAAAACGTAGACACAACCTTAGCATCAAGCTCAAACAGAACTGGATCCCTTATAACATCCTTCATCCATGAAAGCACCTCCCTAAAACTCAATGCCTCTGCCATTTTGGATGGAAAAACACCAGACATCGTCCCTGACAGACCTACCATCTGCCATTTAATCTATTCTCTTAAACATATGTCTATCTATTAATTTTTACTTTAAGAATTAAAAATCTTGGTTATACTTTTTTTTACCATTGATATATCTTAACAATATTTTTTAATAGCATAATAAAAAAAATTCATCTATATATATATATATATATATATATATATAGTTTACAAAGGTGAAAAAGTGAAAGCCAATGTATACAATTCCACACAAAAGAGTAGTTGAATTGTAAGAAACATTGGTAGGTCAATATAGAACTTCCATACCTAATAATAACTAAAGACAAAGCTTATCATGTCATGATATGTAGATTAGATTGAAAGAAAATGAAATGTAGTGATGACCCATACAAAGCCTTTCAGGCCACAAACAAAGAATATCTTATATTAGTAATGGCTTTTTTAAGTATTTGTAAACATTTTTGCATAAAGTGAAAATATCTTCTGCTCATTTGTGTTTATCGACTGATAATATCTACAGCTGATTTTTCATTTTAGTAATTTTTTTTTTACTATTGAATTTCAATTGGTGACAATAAAATAGTTTTGAGTTCGATTATACATTCAGGAAATCTGAAAGATTACAATTTCATGTTTCACATTCCTCATATTTATGCTGCTTCTGTTATATATATAAAAACAAAAAGAAAAATTTTAAGTTATCTCTACTATATTCCACAGGTGAAAAGAGATGACATTTAGATGGTAACATTGTTACAATTCTAAGTTATTTTTAGACAAAATTATAAAATTAATCTCCTTACAGAAAAGAGATTATGAAGCTGCAGCTAGAGGAGGATGGGAAGGACCATGGAAGAAACTTGGTGGCGACACAGTTTCATTTTTATTTTCATTTTCTTGCTGTTCTTCTTCTTCTTCTTCTTCTTCTTCTTCAGCATCCCATAAAAATCTAGCATATGAACCAAGAACATAGCTGCAAGAATTTGAAAGGAAAAGAAAATTAATTACTTCATGTAATTACTAATACAAGCACTCAAATCTTTACTTTTGAAAAGAAGCAAATCAAAAGTTTGTACAAAATAATTCAGTTCGTATTGAAATTAAACCCATTTCAAATTAATCAAGAAAATAATTCAGTTCATAATTATTAATGGCTTACCAATCCTCAGGGTTAGTTTGAATAGCTTGATCAAAGTAATTCTCAGCTCGCTCAGCATCCCTCTCTTTTTGCCATATTAAATCGGCGTAAATTGACAAAATATTTCCATCACTTGGATTTGCCAAAATTGCTCTTCCACAGTATTCCTCTGCTTTAGCAAAATCTCCTCTAACCTGGCCGCAGAAATTAAAACCGAGAATTAAGTAGAACCAATTTCTAAATAATTTATTTATCAATAAACTTCAGTTTTTATTTCAATTCAGATCTTAACTTTATACCTCTTTAAGAAACTTAGCATAATTTCCAAGTAAAAGTGCATTTCCAGGATTTGCAGAAATCATTTTCTTGTAATATGCATCAGTACTGTCATTCCCATAAAATTCAAACCCACCATTAACATCTCCACCATCTGATCTTCCTCCATTACCACTACCACAACCACCACCACCACCTCCACTACCATCACCACCACCCACCTCTAGTGTTTGCAGCTTATACTTAACCTTATTATCATTATCATTCGCCACTCTCTCTCCTAACCCAGAACTTGAAAAGAGTCTTTGAATGCTTGAAATGGGTTTTGCTTCTTGATCCGAATTATTACCATCTTTCTTACATATGGATGAGCTTTTCTTGGTTTTTCCCAAATTGGGTTTTTCTTGGGTTGTGATCACTCCTTTTACTGCGTCATCAATGGAAGTTTGGGAGTAGAAAGAGATTATTGATTTGGTTCTTCGAAAATTTTGAAATTCTGGCTCTGGTGATGAGTCTCTGGAGTGTGGAAGCCATGAGTCCAGGATGGAAGTTGAAGAGCTCCTTAAAAGCATGCTTACGGGAAAGATATATTTGAGAAACAGAGAAGTGCCTTTTGAGCTTATGTAGCTTTTGGGTGGAATGTGCTCTTTCAGAAACAAGAGGGAAGGAAAGTGAAAGACATTGAAAGAACTAAAGAGAGAATTTATACATTGTAGACTTGTAGTAGGGCGGATCCAAAATTAAATTAGTGAAACAATTCAGTGCGAGTAAAGAATAAAAATTTGTTCAAATAAATATATAATTAACATAATTATTTTACTGTATTTCAAACTCCTTGAATTATGAATTTAAATAAATATCAATTTAAATACTCATATTTCAATATGTTTAATATTTTAATAATTATATTGATTTTAAATTCATTTAAAATACCTTTTGAACATGTTGATTTTAAATTATTCAAATTTAAATTTATTTAAAATACATTTTTTATTACTAAATTAATAACATATTCACTATTTTCATGATTAAATCGGTTTGATATAATAAATAACTGATAACGAATATTTTAGATTTATAATCTGTACTTAATACAGTGGTGATTTAATTGATTTCTTCGTTACAGTTGTTTTCATTAATTTAATGAGTCAAAAAATGACTATTTTCTATTGTGTAATTCATAATATTATTTCAATTTATAAAAATTTTAAAATATTATTTTAATTTATAAAAATTTTCAATAAATTAAATATAATTTATATACGGATAATTCATCAATTTAGTGAGTAAAAGAACGGTTATTTCCTATTACGTAATCTATATCCAATAATAATCAAGGATACTAATATTATTATTTGTATCGGTTTACAACTATTTATGGTCTTATTATACCATCCAAGCCGCTCCGATACCCAAATCCATCCTAACCGTTGATGTAAAATGTAATAAAACGACAAAGAGACTGAAGTGGACATAGTATATGATGCGGTGTCCTCGCTGAGTAAGCCCACGAATGAAGCAAGGCCATTACACGTGATCATACGGCCCGTTAGCAATAGGCACGTTGACCTAGGGTCACGTGACAGGGACCCACCTGATTTGTTGTTTGATTGATTAGCCACTAAGGGGGAAATCGACGGCTCATATAGCTTTCTGTAAGTGAAACAAAGAGGCATCGCTATCACCTTAGCTTTGCACTTCTCCCTGCCAAACCGGTTCAGACACGTACAACATTTTCTTCACTTTTCAGTTTGTGGGGCTGAAGATGAGACCCATGAGAGTGCCGTGGGACAATCCACGTTTCATTTCGGAATTGATAGATTTTCTTTTAAATGGTACTATTGATAAAGAAAGCACAAAAAATTACCCCATCCTTTCTTTTTATACCGGAAAAATTTACATTTTTATCGTTCTTTTTATATAAAAAAATTTTGCTTAATTTGAAAATTTTGAACATTATGCTGACGTAAAAGGTCTGTTCTACTTTTATTTTAGACCTTTGTCAAGTTTTTAATGTAAAAATTCACGAGACAAAGATATATATATAAATATTTAATACGAATAAATTTTGAAAAATGAATGTATTTACATTAATCACTATTTAAAAAAGAAATGTGTTCCTATAGAGTATATGAGCATTGATTGAAATAGAGTTTAAATAGAAAATGACTATAAAATTTTCAAAATGACCATATTGAAAGAAATTCTTGCAGATTTTATCGAATATTTAATAAAATAAATTTTGAATGAGTAAAGACAGTTGAAAAATTAAATAAGCGTAACTTTTTCAAATAAGGAACAAAATGAATTTCTCTCGTCATGGCATAAACTTCATTTTTACAACCGTTTGTATTCCCTTTATTCCCACAATATTTAAATTCTTATTGAAAATTGAAACATCATTTAAGATAAATATTGATATTAGAGAAGAGATAAATGAGATATTAGGAGTAAATTAGAAAAAAAATGATGAAAAAAATTAGTTAATTAGTGAAAAATTAGTTGTTCATATATAATGAAGGGAGTAACATTTTCAAAGGATTAGTTATATTATAATGTCTGAACTTCTTAATTAGTTTAGCGTCTGGACAGAAAAGTCTTTAATTAATGTTTCAAATATCTAACCTAAATCTCCAAAGTCGAACTTTATCCAGGTAGGATCAGTTCACAACCCTCTGTAGCCAAAACATTCCAAATACCAAAGCCAAACTCTACCATTATGAGCTAACCTGCACTTGCAGGCCCCCTTGGAGGACGCTGCCATCCTCACTGAAACGTAATTTACCGGCAATTGCGTGCACCATCGGCTTTTATTCTAATTGCCATCACTGTGATGTTGAAATCTTCCTGAAACTGGGAGTCAAGAAAATTTGTTGCTCTGGCAACAAGGGCTGTTTTACTCCAACTTCAAGGAGCAAAATATTGGTTTTAACTCCAAGTACAAATCCCACAAATGTGAAGAAAGAATGTGTCTAAGTGTACCGGTTTTATTTTCACACTGATTTATGCTCTAATTTCCAGCAATGTATAATATGAAAGACGAGAACAATTTCCAGCCTTGAAAATAACTAAATCACTAAGGAAATAATAGGGATGCATTCAACAGAAAACCAAATCAGTATTGGCTACTCCTAATATTTATCCATAAGAAACATTATCAAACTTTTATACACAACTTACAAATTCTACAAGTGCTTTTAATGCTGTTATTGAGAAACACAGACACCTCCAAGTAATCAATATATTGGAAAAGTTACATTAACTTTAAAGTCGTTTCCAAGTGAAAATAATTTCAGGATATTTACCTAAACCTTAGGTTCATCAGCAGAAACCTGAAATTCCACATAATGCATTATGATGGCTTCAAATCTCCTAAATTAATGAGATATCTTAACATTTCAAATTTTGGGACAAATATTACCAGAAACGTCCTATGGCATATGCAACAGATGTTTCCAATTTTCAGTTTCCACCAGGAGTTACAAGAAGGCCAATCAGAAATATGGAGCCACTACCACTACACATGAAAAGAATCTTCCACTCAATTTAATTCCTGAATGTGAAATTTTCATTTTCAAATTGCAATACCAATGTTCCTTATTCAAGTGAAATAACAATTTGCAATATCAATGTTCCGTATTCAAGTAAAGTAACAAAATGAATGTGAACAAAGCTATTATAACCACCCATACAGACAAAGCTGTATCTGCCATGTATAATCTAATACTAAATCCCCCAAATACAGTGTTATATATACAACTTAATCGCTTACTGTGTCATCTTCTAAATCGAGATCCCTTGTTTGGTCTACCACTACCACCATTTCTTCCACCCCATGCAGAAGCCCAGAAGAACAGAGACATCCAGAAAAGAACAGCCAGGAAGATCTGAACTCGGTCCTGAAATCTAGAGAAAGTTGCAGCAAGGCCTGCATGAGGACAAAAATAACAATAAGGGAGCTAAAAAATGCAATTTCAGAGAACTTTGAATGTGATTGTCATAATTTAATTGCCATTTACTACCTAGATTATTAAATCAACAAGCAGCTACCAGCAGAATCAATAAAATGTACATTAAACAATGCTGAACATAAACCAAAGCACAATTTACCAGTCTAAATTAAATGGCACAATTTAGTAAATAAATGAATCGCATAGATTAAGCTGGCCTAAAACACACTGCAAGCAAGTTTATAAGACAAGAACAAAATATATAATATCCAGTCCTCAAGCTTCAGAACTGAATTCATACTGCGAGGAAAGTAGCTTATAGTGATGATAATGAAATGAGGATACAACAGCAAATTCCTTTTAAATGTCGACTTAAAAGAGCTACAAATTAATACTTCTACTATTCTCATATAACTTCAAGTAATTCTAAATGTTCAATACATACATTATGCTCTCTAAGGAACTAGGATATAATCGAATCAAACCATAACATGCTATTACCAATATATGAAGTGTATGATGATGAGTTTCTTTGAATATAAGAGCATCTAATCTACGTTTGCTGACAGAACAGAACACCAATACAAGTATCCAATCTCAACCTATTAAGAAAACTTTACAAGTTCCATGGCCATTTATTATAAACTATGTTTGTCACAAGTTGCAATAGTCTTATTAAGAGCATCGCTACCCATAAAGCGTCTTTGACAGGTGGCTACAGACAAACACTATGGATGCTGGTCTCCATGTGCAATGTTATCAACCCAGTAGAACCAGTAGATAACTCAGAACCCTTGAGAGCAATGGTTGATCACTCTATATTGTGAGAGGATTACTTCACAGTGTCCATGCAAAACTTACGATTCATAAAGCCTGATAATGCCACCAAAACCACATTGTGCCAATTTGGCTATACTAATTTTAATTTATTCATGATCCTCCCACTTCCATTTTCATCTCCTTTCTTTTCCATTGAATTACACAAAATGCTTGGTGTAAATCGCATATAGGAAGGCTGTTTTCAATAATTGCTCCCGCAGATCTCAGTTCTATCAGTATCTTTATGTCTTTCTATTCTCATTCTGACTAATGCAACCCAATTAAATGCAATAAAATCCTCAAATTATTCGTCTACTTTTTGCACTGAGAAATCCCAAGTCAGCATTCTCCATGTAAAAAATTAGTGGCATCCCAAACCATAAGGCCAAAAGGAAAGAACTGAGAGAACCAAGGTAGCATTAGTCACGAAGTTATTGAATTTCTCCAATATTGAACAACCATAACACATCCATTCTTAGATTAAACTAATATTTCCAATAGAATAAGACTGCTTTTGCATTTAGAAACACAAAATATGCAAATAATTTCAAATTTTCGAATCACCCATTCATACAACTATCAACTGAACTGATGGAAATCTATATGCATAGCTAAAATAAAAGGCAAAAAGGTTAAAAGTAATATTGAACTCATAACTTGGTGATTTAGAAGAGCAAGACTGCAAATTGATTGAACAAGACGTTCATATCCTAACCTTTGGGTCGAACGGTGTCCTTCTCGGGAGGCGGGTCAGGCTGCGCGGGCGGTTGCGGAGATAGAGTCGAGTAGAGACTGCGAAGCCGTGCATTTGGATTCGGACGAGGTGGCAGGAAAGGGCGGTTGGGATTAATCGGGAAACGAAGAGAAGGGTGAGACTGTAAATTCAATGGATTGAATTTTGGAAATGATTGTGGTCGTGTGCACGTTGTGCTGGTGGTAGTGGTTGCCGGAGGCGGGGAGAGAATGGCCATTCGAGACAATTTTTAAAAAGATCTAAGTGCTTTGAAGGGCAATGAATGTTAAAATCGGGTTGGGTTAATAAAGGATGGTGTATGCCCCAAAATATCTCTATGCCCTAATTTATTTATTTATTTACATTTATTTTAATATGTTATACAAATAAAAAAAATTTAAACTAATTTTTTTGTAATATTTAATAGTTATTATTATTTATATTAATTAATTATAAAATGATCATATAAAAATATTAATTTGAAAAAAATTAGTAGTTATTGTTAGACATTTATTTATTTGTACTTGTGTTTTATTTGATTTTATAAAATATTTAGGTTAACCTTTATAATCCGAAAGCTCTAATTTAAAATTCAGTATTATAGAGTGATCATTAAAGTATTAATGGGTCCGTTAAATGTGTTTTTGATTAAATTTTAACTCGGTATAGTTTATTAGAGTTATTCTATTTTCCACAATCGACACTTAAATTTTAATAGTTATATATTATTTTTATAAGATTAGTATAATGTAAATAGAAATATAAACATGAATGGGAAAAAGTTTAGCAGGCAAATTGAAGCTAGATTTCTAAGAAAAAAAAATCCTCAAATTGAATCAATTGATCTAAAAGCTCATTTAACATATCTTAAAATGGCTCAATTTGATATTTAAATACGATGAAAATACGATCATGATTATATAAAATTAAATAGCAAAATCTTTAAAATAGTTTCAAAAGGGACTTTAAATCAATTATCAATGTCTTTGAACTAGTTTCAACGATGGATATAAAATAATTTTATTTTGTTTTTTCAAGATTTTATTTTAAATTAGTTGGAATCAGTTATATAAAATTATTTGTTCAGATCACAAAATTGATGAAATTAATATATATTTATTTCACATAATAAAGTATATAAAGCAACAAAAACTCCAAAAAACATACTGTACATGAAATTTTAGTAATCAATGTATATACTGTATTTGTACATATGTACTCGAAAGATTAAAACAGTAGTTCAAAATTGAAACAGTATATGTATATATATATATATATAAATCAAAAAGATTGAAACAGTCAAAACAATGTGCAAACCTCATGCTTCACCAGTGGATATACTATAGAAACATAGATAAAAAAATGTATTTGTACGAGCCGATAGTATATTTTCCCTGACAATAAAAGCCTTTTCTGTGTCTGTTCGCTCTTATATGAATTATCATACACACAAGCTTATCAGGATTCAGGAGGACTTGACATTTCCTCTTCTGGTTTTTGCATTTATGATGAAGCATCACCATTTACATTTCCTTTTCCATACAAGACACACACAGAGTTGAGTCTTTTCAAACATTATTTACCTACATGATTATGCAATTGCATTGCATGTGCAATACTAAACATGTAATGATTATCAATCAGATAAAATAATAAAACATCATTCCATGCTAGAATCATCTCCGGAGTTGCAGGGTTTTGCAGTAGAATTATAGTAATTAACATATAATTTTCTGACACAACCGCAGAGGATTTAATTAATTAGCTAGCTAGTAAACCTAGCTATTTATAAATGTTCATATAGGTAAGGGTGTTATTTATAAATAAGAATATACATATAAAGGTATCATCAAGGGTCAAAGAGCTTATCTCCACATCTGCATTTCCATGAAAGAAGATAGTAACCACTATTGTCATCTTCTCCATGAGATAATGTTTTTGGTGCTGCTTTAAAAGTAGTAAAACCCTTCTCTTTGTGAGAAGGAATTACTAAAGTAGCCATGCAAGGCCTGCAACTGAAGCATTTATTTACACAACCTGGAGGCTTTGAACCCAACACCATATTCTTCTTTCGCTGCAACTTCTCATGTCCAAACCCTTGTGCTGCTGTCATATGAAGTCAAACCAAAAATATGCCAAAAAAATTAATATTGATAATAATAGTTTAATATAATTAGCATTGTTTACAAGTTTCCTCAAATGGGTTGGATTTATTTTTACCTGATATTGATGGTGATAGAAAAGTGAGAGAAAAAACCACAGCCACAGTTACTGCAACAGCAAAGTTGAGCCCATCTGGGTAGGTTCTTGATGGAGCCATAACAAGTCCAAGAACACTTAACTAACAGAATAGTGATACTTCTGATGTGTGTAACAGTAATTAAAGAAAGAGCTAGAGAGATATAACAGGCAAGACAGTAACGTAAGAAGAGATCAATAACAGGGAAATTAAGTTAGAGGGAGGGATTTGGCTTATATTTGATTGTTTGGTTGGTTAAGAGAAAGAATTGATGATAAGGGTGTATATATACAGTGTTGAAGGCTATATAGGGTTGCAGGGCTTGGAAGGGACATGTCTCTGATTTGAGTGGGGTTATTCACCAATTCAAGAAAATTTTGTTTGTCTTTGTCACTGTTTCTATAAAAGAAAAGAATTAATGCAGGTTTGTTTTTCTTTTTAATTTTTCAATTGCTTCTCTTTTTGGGAAACTGTAGTTCTGACTTTCGGGTTTCACTATCGGATCATCTTCCAGTAATTTATTTTACATTTTCCAATTTAGATAGACTTCCCTAATTTTCTGTTTTAACCTCTTTAGTTAAATTCTTTTACTATCAATATTTTCCTATTAGATTGACTTTTTAACTTTTAAACTTACTATTCAATTCAATTATTTTATAGGATATGTTGCTGTCTCCTTATTTTGGCTGTTTATGTATTTGGTTTCTTAATGAAAGTATTTTTTTATTCTCAAATCTATATTATATATACACATTTTTATTTAATATTTAATTTTATGAATTTAGGGTTTAGGGTTTAGGATTTAGGATTTGTTATTTATTATTTTAGAGTTCAGTTCCTTTTTTTTTTTTTCCCTTCTTTCTCTTTAAGAGGAGGAAGGGGAAATATGGAATAGAAGACTAGCTGTTCAGGTGTTCAGGCTGCATTGCCTTTACCCACTAGAAACCTGAATGTTCATATGTATAACAGTTGGTTACAAGCTATTTTGATGAACTTTTTCTTTTTCTTCATTTCCTATGTGAGTTTTAACATGTCAAACACTTAGCAAATAGAATCCCTAATCAACTTTGAAGATTTGACCGTTGAATTTTTGAACTTTAAATTCCCAAGATTTAACTGGTAATAGGGAATTGATTGGAGGTAATAGTTGAATCAAAGAATTCGCAGAGGGAAAATATTAGGGTTTTAATGAAGTCTTGTGATGTTGCTGAGTGAACAGCGAAAAGGGTGGAGGAGCAATAGGGTTTTCTTACTTTATTGTCAGGCTTTCTTTTTCACTGAGTTGCCAAGTTTAGCAAAATCAAACAGTTATCTTGTAAATCTAAATGGCTGAAAGTGTCATAATTAAGTACTACAATCTTATAACAGCAGCTTACTATTTATTACAACTTACTGCACTTGTTCCCCCACAATCCAACGAATCATAAACTCGTTTTTAATTTATGTATAAATACGTGACCGTCAGATGTTCGAACTCCTCCAAACGAAAATGTAAAAATAGATGCAGAAAAACAAGTGCAGGAAATAGATATCTGTAAAAAAATAAATTTATTATAAACCATTAAATATATTCAATAATAAATCCAAGTCCAGCGAGTTATCAATTTGTAGCAATGTAGCTCCCAACAGAACAGACATGTTTTTATGAAACACCATGAAACATGTCCAAAGAGCTTTCAAATGTTTCCATGTATGAAACATCCTTAAACTGCAAAAATAGCAGCCAAAGAACATAATTTAGATGGTCCTAACAATTCTCAAGTCCTTTTCTTTTTTCTTTTTTTTTTTTTTACCTGAAATGGTTCGAACTTATTTGATTCCAACTGACCTAAAATTAGAACCAATCAAATTTTGATTCAGTTCTGAACCAAAACTAGTCCAATAAAATTATAAGATAAATATTTTTTTAATTATTATTTCTATTTTATTCTTTTTTTTGAATAGTTTAAAATATTTTTATTTTTTATTAATTCGGTGAGATATAGAGAAGATATAGCTTAATTCCCAAATTGTAATGCCGTGAGAAAAAGTATGGCGACACACACACCTGATAATTTCGTTTTTGGTAATCACATCCGACGGCAGTCAGTTCGTGTACGTATTTGATTAGCGTACGCGAAATGACAGCGCGCATGATAAGACGTTGCCTATCCGAAACTGTTGGAATCATAAGTATCACGTCACTCCATTACTGACATATGTCAGTATATTAGTGGGCCTTTTATCAGATCCTTTTGCGGATTTAATTAGCACGAGAAAGGAAAGTACCTTCGTACTTTCAAATTTCCCAATTTTGTCCTCGAAATTGATAATATAATGTTGTTAGATCTGAGCCACACGAAAGTATGAGGTTGTTTTAAAAGGTTTTACTCAGAAAAATAAATTAAAAATATATTAATAGCGATAAATTGTTAATAATAAACAATAGATAAAAAGCAGCTCTGCAATTAAAAAAGCAAAATTGATACGGTGATTCTAATTTTTTATTTTTTTAAAAAAAATACTAAATATTTTACGAAAATAGAAAAACTTGTACTTATTACAACTGCGAGAGGAACATATTACAGGAATATAATAATAATTTTAATAAGATAAGGAACACTGTCACCCAAAAACAGAAAACAAATTGCAAGTTAACCCTGTTATTATTTATTCTTCACACACAGTTCATTGATTAAGCATAAACTGATCGAATGGAAAATCCAGACCAAATCGACCAGTTCAATCATACAAAAAGAAACCTCACATCCATCAATGGATAGGAACCTCCTTGGCATCTTTCTTAGGCCGTTCAGTTCTTGGAATAGTAATATGCAGGACACCATTTTTCAATTCAGCTTTAATTTCATCAACTTTAGCATCATCGGGCAATAAAACACTTGTGTTATAGTATCCATAGCTTCTCATTGACCAATGCTCATCATCTGATCCTTCTTCTTCCTCTTCTTTATGCTCTCCTTTTATTGTCAAAACTCCATCATCAATGGTGATTTTCAGGTCTTCTTTGGAAAGTCCTGGCACTTCATATCTTACTTTGTAGCACTGGTCTTTCTCTTTGAAACGACCCATTAGGTTTGTTGGTGTCAAATTTAGGTTTTGGATTAGTTTGCTCATGTTTTCACTTGCTTGCAATAGTGCATTTCCTAATCCTGAGGGAAAGAACTCTGTAAAATACAGAGAGAGCAGCAAATTAATTAATTAATATATCTAAGAATTTTCTAATTCAAAATAAATTCATATTAAGTATTTTAAATAAATTATAGAAGAAAATTTATTTTTTGAAGATAAATGTAGCAATTAATTTCATATATGTGTAATTACCAAAAAGTTGAGGAACAAATTCTTGTCCGTTGCCCCTCCAGAGGCCCCTCCTGCCTTTCTTCCTAGAAAAAAGCTTAGAAGGCTTCTTACTATCACTCACAGCAACCTCCTTGCCATCTGAGGTCTCACTAGCTACCTTATCAGCACCAGTTGCCATAAACCTCTTCAACAATTCATTGTTGCAACTTTGCCCTTTCACATCACCAACACTGCCCACTAAAGAAGAAGAAGAAGAATACGAAGTAACCCTTTTGGACAATAAGTTCCTCAAAGCCAGTCGTGCCAAAGCCATTCTTGATTCTTAAAATAGAGCTAAAAGAGAAGGAAACTTTAAAAAGAAAAGATGGAACTTCGTTATTTTTTCGCGAAGAGGGTCGGGACAAGATTTAAAGGGAGCGGTGGATTTGGGTCAGGACATTTGAAGAAGGGTCTAAGAGTTTCTTGAATATGGTGGTGGAATATCAAGAAATGAGATTTAACGTGTAAGCATGAGAAGATGCTTCTTGGCTTTTCTCAAATGTATTTCACTTTTTCCCCCTTTTTTTTTTTTTAATGTAAAATGCAAGAGTGTTCGAGAGATGTATATAAATATTTGGATGACATCATTTTTTACATGGAGAAAAGACATCAATTTAGTGATTTTTAATTTATTAAAAATTTTAAGCTTCAAAAGGATCTACCGAGTATTATCTATCAAAAAATCAGAAAAAGTTTCATGCTTCTAAAACTTTACCTAAGCTTTTAACACATAAATTTACCCCAAGTCATTTTACTACAATTAGGTGGTAAAAAAGGTGGCACTTGATAATACCCATGCCCTTTGGCTAGAGTGCATGGCAATAAGACACCATAGGACGAGCCGAGTGGGATTATATGCAAAAAAAAGAGCAGCCAGTGTTTTCACTTTGTTTCTGAGTGCAATAGAAAAAACATTGTCTAAAAATGGCCTGCAGAGGGGAAAACAAAAGCCGAGGTGGGCATATCATAAATAATGTTACATTTAATATACACACCACGGTTTGTTCAACAGCATCTTAATCTGAATGTTTTTTCCATTCTAATCAACCCTTTCAATTTTCTTGTATTTCTGCTGCTCAATCATACATGCCCTCCTGCTCCCATATGTCCACTAGAAAATCTACCATTTCCTGTCATTCAGGTCCATCGAAAATAATAATAATAATAATAATAATAACATGGTTAATTTGAAAATCAACATTTTGAGGCAGAGAGAGAGAGGGAGAGAGATTACAGAGAGAGGAATAGGCTGAGGGAATGGTTTGTTGCTCCCAAGTAAACTGTCGTATGTTGCATTCCAACTGCAGCAAAGCCAGAAGTTTTTAACCATGGAGAGACAATGAGTGCTGACAAGATAACCAGAAACATTCATGAATGATCAATGCTTATATTTAAGATGACAGGTATATGATCCAGAGATGATTTCCCCACATCTACAATTCTACATGTAATGCCTTAAAAAGTTTAAGAACTTGGCATAGTTTTTCTTAAAAAAATAAAAAAAAATAAAAAAAAATAAAAAAAAATAAAAAATCTTTCCACAAGCTAACACGTGGACATTTAAAAATTTTTGAAATTTCCCTGACATCTCTATAACACTCAATTTCACCAATGACAAAACTCATAAATCAGTACTAGCCAAGACAAATAGGAATGGCACGAAATAAATCCTCCTTTTACTTGTATCTTCACTCAAATAGGATAAAAAATATTAGCCCATCAAGGACACACTTATTCCACTTAGTTTTTCACAAAAAATTGAAATCATAAACTACTGGTACACAATGTAAATGTATTGATATTTTAAGAAAAGTTGGAAAGCGAGTCACACCAAACAGTCCTGTCATAAACTTCGAAAGTACTCACTTGCAAATAAATAGGCACACAGCTGAGACACATGGAAACAAAAAACCAACTCATTACAGAATGAACTTGGTCTAGACAAATTGCTAGCCACTTTATGGTTAGCATATTTCTTAAATAAATAAATAAAAGAAATCTGAACTAGTAAATGATGATGCATATCAAAATAAATTGCATGCTCAATCAAATTGGTGCACTCAGTGAACGCCACATCAATAGTAGTGCTGGGTTCATTTGCAACAATTATGCACAGGTGATAAAAAAATACTTCTATAATGCAGGATCAGCTCTTATTGATTCGACCAACAAAAAAATTGGAAAGAAACTCACTTTAGTTTGGGGTCCCAAGATTGCTGTGCACGGTTGACAGACCTTTTATCTCCTACCCATCGTTGTCTAGTTTGATTCCAGAGAAGAAGACCTGCATAAAGAGCAGACTTAGCATAAGCAAAATCATGCATGCACACATGGAATGGAAGAATGAAAATGAGCAGTCGGTGGTGAAACATGCTGGACTGGTAATGCATAACAAAGAATACCACCCCTTGTACCCTCAGGACACAAGCAAAGGTAAACAGGATATTAAATAAAATCCAAAAAGAGATCCAAGTAGGAAAAAGAAAAAACAATGAGAAAAAGCCAAGGAAGATTATGATTGTGGATAAGTGGCTAATTGACCCTTGCTACCAGGTGGGTTTTTGCTTACCCCCCCTGTTAAATCTTGCCACCCCTGCACCCTCTGAAATATATACTGGCATTAAGTAAATGTAGCCTCTGAAATATATACTGCCTTAGTCATACAAAAAAAAAAAAAAAAAAATGAAAAAATAAAAAATAAATTGGGAATAAAGTTCAGTTCCCTAAGTGCACCATTCATCAGCAACCATATAGTGAGCCATTGCCCTTAAATTTTGATGTAGACAGCTGTCAGATATATAGAGACTCTAATCCAGTGAAGTTGAAGATTTACCAAGAAAACTTACCATGGTTTACAAATTCAGAAGGTGAAATAGTGCTACTAGAGCCACCATGTGGATCAAGGGTCTGGTTGACTGTGCTGATAGATGACATGCTTCCCTGAGACTGAACTGCACTATTATCCATGTCACAAGTGCTGGTAGTCCAGAAATCCTCTGATATGCTAGGTTTCTTCACTGCCTGACCTTGAATATTTGATGCTTTTGATGGCTCATCTATTGAGGAAATTAATGTGGACTTCTTGTAGCATCCAAAACAACCACTGCTCTGTTGCAAAACACATACAATCATACAACTGATGAATAGCAGCCACAAGGGAGCACAGATGTGGCCACACAATAAGAAGCAGATAGAAGATATCATAAAAATATGAAATCACACAATTATTCCTGAAATTGAAAGCGGAAGAAGGCATAAACATGTGGGATAGAGCAGGAAAAACATCTTTACATGGCTAAATACACGTGAGAACATCATTTTATCAGCTCTTAGAAATCCATAGTGCCATAACTTCTTATAATTTGGAAACATTTTAGCTTTAACGAATTATCAATATTTATTGGAGAGAAAATAGGAAAATGAAAGACAAACAAAAAAACTTAAATCTGCAAGGATCCTAAATCAATATTGGACGCACATTCATGAATCCATGTTAAGTTCATTTTTTGCATGTTGTTAGCCAATAAAATCAATCGTGAAAAATTCAAACAGACAACATCAAAAGACATCAGAATATACAAAATAGGAAACCCCTACACTAGTCAATTTTGTTGTCATTAGATGATAATATAGTAAACAGAAATCCTGTGCTACAGCCAAGAAAAATTGAGGCACAGAGTGCAGTGATGTACATGGAAATCTATATAGCAATCTTAACTGGCAAAAAAAAATGGTTTCATTTCTTTCCAATGATAATAATACAAAGTATTATTTTCTTCAATTTTCCTTTTCAAAAGGAAAACCAAAAAAGTCATTGTTTTCTCAAGGGAAGAAAAAAAGGATTGATATTGGGTCAGAATTGCCAGAATTTTCTTTAAAAATTATATTTTTCAGCCAATTGAGCTTGCTGCTTAGTCTCCAAGTGTAGATAACTGCACTTTCTCACTAAATTAGTTACAATTTTAGTAATACTAAAGTTTACATCTACAATTTGATAGCAAGTAGCAGAGCCTCTGCATTTAAGATGAATACACCAACCTCCACTGACATTTTCAAGATTATCAACTATGGTCTTTGCAAGCACCATTTCTTAGGTTGACCTTGATATCAATTTGTAGAATCAATATATGCACTTCTCAACATGTTGGCTGAGGACCCAAAAGAAGATGATCCACCTATACCTAAAATACTGGAAAATTTACGCATAGATTATATCTATCATGCTATTTGTAAGCAAAAGCCAATTAAAACACAACTCATCGAACTCAGAGTTTGGGCATCATCACCAACTCTACCACATTTCCCACAAAAAGCTATGTTGCATTTTAATTGGCTTGGTAAAAATGTAATGTTGCAGAAGAGTGGATGTTATGGGTACATGTACGGTCACAGGAAATTGGACAAAATAAGAAACGACCATATCTGATAAAAGGAGCAAGTAGCAGAGGATGTTGGTGATAGTCTGGTCATGTCCTACAAAAGCCCCCGCATAAAAGCGAGCAAAAAAATCAAGAGGAAATTTAGAATTACAGCCTCACACAAATGAAAAGGCTACTCAGTACAGAGTCAATCAAACAACAATTTGTAGATGTAACTAACATGACTACTTAACCAAATGCAGCTTCCATATATTTAAAAGGAAAATGCAAAAACTCCTCAACAACAGATCTCCATCGACAATTTTAACCAAAATAATAATAAGAAAACCAAACAAGATTTTAAAAGAATTTCAGGAAACTAACTAGAGCGTTCTATTATCTCAGTTTCATTGCCCAAAAAAACACATTTGGATTCATGTGATACTAGCCAACAAAAGAAACGTAAAAAGTTCCTGCAAGACAAATACTCAAATTGAATTTTAATTTTCCAAATCATAGCAATGGAAAACACAATCTCATAAATGCTTAAGGAAATGAGAATCAACTACAAGATAAGCTTTGTTCACCAATACCTTAAAACTAAAATGCAGAAAACACAAACCTATATCCAAATTTAGATAAGCAAACAGAACCAATTTGTTCAAGGTCAAAATCGCTCCTCGACAGATACAGGGGCAACCAAACAGATTAAATTAGGTCAGTCATAAACACCATGAGTAAACCAAGCCTAGTATATAGAATCTCACAATCGGACAATCACAAAGCCCTCCCACAAGCAAAACCTCACGAACCCCAAATCAAGAAAGAAGCAGAAGAAAAAACTTACCCCATGCATACAGTAAATCAAGAAGCCAACAAGTCAATCAAATCTTGAAGTACGGATTTTCCAGGGAAAGCAATTTCAGCAGTGAGAATCGAATTCCAGAATAGAAAGACTAAATAGCCCTTCAAAGAGAAACTGAAAAAAAGAGACGAACAGTGAGAGATAGAACTGACAAAGGAATAAAATAAGAGAAAGCATAAACTTACCTCTGCAACTGAAAATTAGCAAAACTTAAAAAGGGATTTCCTTTTCTTTTGACTGTACCTTTCTTATCTCTTCTTGTAGACTTCTACCATTTTTAGTTCCACAGATGGACAACTAGCAGTGCCTATTGGACATTGCTTAATTCAGATTTCTTTTTTTTTTATTATTATTATCATTTTTCCTATTTTTTTTATTTTATTCCACATTACCTTCCTACTTGGCTAGCATTTATGCGATGGGATTGATTTTTCTCATATTTTATTAAAAATGTCAACAAAAAAAAAAAGGATTGACAGGGTATTTAAGAAAAAGAAAATAACTATCAGAAAATATTTAAAAAAAAATAAAAATGATCAATTTTAAAGATAAGCAGGGATTATATCTAAATAAATGATAAATAAAAAAAATTGTTTGGTCAAAGTAGTTAGTTATGCATTAAGCCATCTCTCTGGCTCCAGGAAGACCAACTTGCCAACTTGCCTTTTGCTTATCTGGTTTATATTGCCGAGATTTTGACCCTTTCGTGTGTTGGAAAAATAAATAAATAAATAAAAATTTGGACATATAGTCAATGACAAGTCAAACCTAATTATAATAATAATAAAGTAAAATTCTTTGCATCTGTTTATATATGGAAAGAACAATTAATCATTCTATAATATTAATCAAGACATTCCTTAATTTAATTAAATTAATAATACAGACGGAACAGTGGTAAGTATACAGTGTGACGAGCTCACAACAAGCCTACCAATCATTATAAAATATACTAAAATACAGATTGGCTTTGCTTTTTTTTTTTTTTGTTTAGGAAAAAAAATTGTTTTTTAAGTATTAGTTGTTGTATTTTTGAAGAAAAGAATTAAATAATATGTGAAATTGAGTTTTCATTTCTAGAATATGGTAAAACAGTAAAATTAAAATATTTGCAAAAATTAGATATCCATTCGTTGTTTCCTAGCAAAATATTACCAGAAAAATAATAAAAATTCAAAAAAAAAAAAAAAATTCATGGTTCGAATTATACTACAACAACAACGTAATAATAATAATAATTTGACATCAAGAATTCAAAGAAAGAAAATACATCATTAACATGGAAAATCAGTTGAGAAACAGAGCTCTGCCTAAAATCTCCCATTAAAAAAAAAATCATAATCTGGACAAAGCTCTAATATTTACACCCAACTAAAAAAGAAAAAAGAAAGAAAATAATTGGAGCCAGAGAAATTAGTATGAGCATTCAATTCTGTGAACTCTGTCCCTTAGAATTCCATTGTAAAGAGCAATCCTATTAGCTGGCATTTCAATTCCTGGAATTTCGTTTCTGCAAATTCTATCAAATTTCGTAATCGAATTCTCTTTTCCTTTCTTTCTCCTGTAATCTTCTCCGTTCCGTTTTGTGTCCTTTACATTCTCTGCAAATTTGACTCTTTTCTTGTTTTTCTTCTTCTCTCTTTTCTTTTCCTCTACAGAACAAAAATCAAGAAACAAGATTAGTAAGAAGAAGAAGAAGAAGATCCAAGAAACACAAAAAGCCCAAGAAAATAAATCGAGAAGAGCAACTAAAGAAAGGAAATCCATTACGTACCCGAAGATAACAAGCAAGAACGAAGACTTTGAGTTTCAGATTGCGAATCAAGATTCTTGGAAGTTTGAGGTTGAAGGTCAGTTTTTTGCTTAGTAAAAGCGAGAAACAGTACAGTGCTAGAAACTACCATGGCTGTGGCTAAGACCAAACCTTGAGAGCTTAAGCTAAGAATAGATGACATGTTATGAATTCAAGAACTGAAGCCAAAAGAGAAAGGGAGAGTACCTGTATTTGGGGTAAGGTAAAAGAAGAAGAAGAAGTAGTTTGGTTGGTTGATTTGTCCCAAGAATCATGTACAGGAAGGAAGAGAACTTATATAGAACTACAGGTTCAGAAATCAGAATCATATCTGGGTTGGGTTATAATTGTAGGGAAGGCCATAGTGATATTTTTATTGTTTTCTTTTTTTAAATTGGAAAGTCATGTGATATCACACTCTCAAAGGGAGGGATTCCCAATTGTCAATATTTAGATTTTATTTTTACTTCAGTAGATAAAATTTACTTTCACCATCCATCTAATAATTAAATTTTTATTCATTAAATATATAAATTCACACGTGTATTTTACCAAAAAAAATCGCATAAATTTTTATGTGAATTGATATATTCTTAAAATTATGAATTTTGATAATATTATATTTTCAAAACTAACATATATACGGTTAAATATATACATGTTTTTTTATCGAGTTAATTTTCTACAATATATGTATATATATATAAAATAATAATTTTTATATTTTTTAAATATTTAATTGGTCTAATTTTATAAATTAAAATACTCAATTGAATTTTTTTAAATTAGAGTATTATTTTTCGAAAGGAATAAATTTAAGTGTGTAATATGTGTTTATTTAAATTTTTGTAGATAAATAGTTTGTTGTAATTCAATCATTGAAAATGAACATCTAAAATAAATAAATAATTTTTTATTATGGAAAGAGAGTGAACTTTTGTTAAACGTGGATGAGTGATTATTATTATTTTTACATATATATTTAGGCGTGCGTGACGATGTGGAATTACTCTTTTTGCTTTAAAATAATAGGAGGAGTCGGAAGGTGATTGGAAGAGGGAAGAAGGGTTGTTGTTGTTTTCTGTTCGGTTTGGTTTGGTTTGGTTTGAGATTTTTATTGACCCACACCACGCGGCCAAGGTTTAAGGAGGAATCGAATTGAGTAGTCAACACTCATCTAGAAAACACGAGTTTGGTCAAATTCTTGGGTCTCGATAGAATATGGAGAATGATGCCAATGCCAATCTCAGTAGCCAATCAACTATTATTCTTAAAAGGCCTATATTAAATTCTCCATTCTTAAAATAAAGTTTATTAGAGAATTAAAAAAAATTAAATGATTTTTCAAAACATAATTTGAAATAAATAAAAAATAGTAAATTTTCTTTTTTAATCCTTCAACATCCGAAGTCTATTGATCCAATTAATCTGAATTCGTATTGATAAACTGATAAAGGAACTTTATATCTATTGCTTTATCGCTGGTTTGATGGAGTAGACAGTTATTTTTCTATTTTTTATTTCATATATAATGCTTATTGACTCTAATAATAAATGATGTCTTGAATTTTTTTTTTTTTTAAAAAGAAAGGCTCTCCCATCAATATTAATAATTGAGTATACAATTTAAAATTAGAAAAATTTGTTTGAATTTTCAATAACAAAGGGTCAAATTGAATCAAACTAAAGTGCAAGTCATATTATGAAGTAGGTGCGGTCAAAATTACATATTATGGATATGGGCCATAAGTCCACCACAAAAACATATTTATTATTATATATATATATATTATAATTTAAAAGAAAAAAAAATAAAGGGACCGAACTTCCTGTTTTTTTTTTTAAAAAAAATTATTGATGGAGAAGTATGATTGGGTCCTGTGCGGCCCAATTTGAGGACCTAACAGAGGATAAATATCTCCAAAGGGCCTACTATAGTCACAGGTGGAGGCATATTAGTTTTCCAACATCCACTTTGGCACCAAGTACTGACGGCCACGTGTCCATCCGACGACGTGATAAATGGTTTGGTCGTTAGTACGTGTCCATCTAACTATAACGGACCAGACGTTGGAGACATCTGTTTCATATAATTTTTGTTCGTATTTAGAAAAAAAAAAAGAAAAAAGAAAATTCCAATTTGATTGGGATTTTCCAAGAAAAATAAAATTGACTCCGAATTAGAATTTCAGAAAATTTTTTTTGTTTGAAACGTGGATTCGCAGCTGATTTACAAATTTAAATCCATGTGTTTCATATAAATATTCCCAAAAAAATGTCATGTCGTTTTCAGTGCTCTACTGCACTTCCGTGGTGATCACATAGTTCTGTAAAATGCCAATTATTTATGGTTATTATACAATGTATCGTGTTTTTATTATATTCCTAATTAGGTTTTGTCATTTATGGTAATAGTAATCAACTACACCCTCCTTCTCCAACTCCATTGATTACTACAATTTTTTACAACATAAAAAATGTTGTTTGAGCTCTAAATTTACTACACTCGAAGGTTGTGAAAAAAGTAGATTGTACCGAATTGAAAATCAAATCAAATTAATTTGGTTTAGTTTAGTCAGTGTGCTAATTTAGGACAATTGATTGTCTGTTCAAACAGTTTAATTTTTTGTGTTCAATTTTGTTTATAATATAAAATCAATCAAATAGATTTAAAAATGAATGGGTCTGGAAAACCCTATTAAATAGACTGAATCAAATAATTTAATTCAAATCAGTTCGGTCTTGATATCAATTTTTAATCCGCTTTGGTATCCCTTTTAAAGTTTAACTTTGCTTTTTTCCTACTTAGTTCGGTTTGGTTTGAAAGCGACGGATTTATTTCCTCACCCTAACTCTTAACTAGCCATGAAAACTAATGCTTATCCAAACGGCAAATTGACGGAGTACAAGTTGGGAGGTAGAAATAAATTTTTTTTTAAAAAAAAAATACCGGACCACGAGGACCGGCAGAAGTGCTCTAATCTAACGGTCTAATGGGCAATAATTCGTTCTGATTATCAAAACGTGTCGTTTACTTGCTAAGATAATGTCATTCCTCTAAATTCGAAGCTAACCGTCCATTCATCTTGACTTCTTTTTTGCGATTTACGAAAACGACCGGTCATAACCTCTCATTAAAACTAAACGATAGATCAGTTTTGAACGACAGAGTGGTAATTTTATTAGCCATCTAAAATAAAACAAATTACCGTTAATTTGAAGAGAATAGTAGAAGGATTAGACTCTGCCGACTAGAAAAAATACACTATAAGCGATACGATACTGTTTTTGAAGTTGAGAAGTAGACGTCAAGATGATCTTGTCGACATTTTTCCTGAAGCAACATGACCAGACACTTGTACAAAATGATAAAAGTTACTTCACCTAATCGAACATCATATTGAATTGGTCACCATCACCATATAGATAATCTCGTAAAGTAGATTGTAGACATCCCAATCATAGTCATTGAAAAATTTGCGGTGTAAAATAATTGCTGGAGAGTACAAGAAATAATCCAGTGTTCCTAATCAAATAACCAATACTGCACCTTTTCGTTTGCAATTATATTATAAACAAGATAATCAACCGTTTGTTGAATGGGAATAATAATTTGTATAGCACAACACGTGTGCTGTTATTTTCCCCCCGCTTTTTTTTCGAGTTATCAGTGGAAAGTGCCACGGAACATTTAATATTGTCGCGATAAAAATAACAATCGCTACAAAGAGAAAAAAGTACTAAAACGAAATATTTCAGTCGTTTCAGTTCCTGAGTGAGAGAGAGAAGCAACATACAAAGATTTCGGAACGAGATTATTAAGAAATTGATTACAGGGAAAATTGTACAATCTAGGACAATGACGAGAACATACAGAGGCAAGATCAACAAAGCTTAAAGTTTAAAACAGTCAGCAACTCTGTCCATCATATCACAAAATAGCATTAACACATCTCGGTGAACGCTGATATGAACATCCTAGAAGGAAAACAATACAGCAAGCAAGCATTGAATAGGATGATTTATTTTTTACTACAACTAGTAACATAAACCGGTCAACAAGGCAGGCTATTATTAGAGAACTGTGTAGAGTTCCATTAGGTTGTGAGAATAGGGGGGAGGTAATCAGATTTGGCGCCCAGAACACGAGCCTTGGTGTCAGGGAAGAACTCTGTTCCAGGAAGTTCTGTCACATCTCCTTCACTTGTAACCCCAATAGGATAACGAAGCAAATGACCAGGTAGGTCGTGTTCAAGTGTCTCACTTGAATATAGATCCCAATATTTTTCTGCAATCTGGTTCACCTTCCTCACACATTGCTCGTTTTCCGGATTAAGGAAGGAATCATCAAGCATGCCAAGGTGTTCATACCATAATGCCATTCGGAAACCATGGATTTCACCTCGTGCTGGCTGCCTGTTTGACAAATGATATGGTTGGTAGGCTCCCATAGCTATTTCTGAGTCCCTGGCACCATCCATTGACCTCTGGTTGATGTTGGCAGACCCAACTATTATGTACTCATCATCAACTGCAAAAGCCAGGTGTCGAATAGTTGAGGTAACAATACCAAACAATTTAAGTGAGACAGAGAAATACAAGTATGAATCCATCTAAGATCTACAGTCCCAAAGTAGCAATTTTTTTTTTTTTTTTTTTTTTTTTACTTTTCCCCCTCTCTGGGATATGTCATGTCAAATGAATAAATCCGTGGTCTTCATTTTGCAGGAAGAACCATTTTAAACATCCTTAAAACTAGCAAAGGAACTTGGCAACTTGCAACAATAGAAGATAATAAAATAAAGGGCCAATGTAAAGTTAACATAGGCACTTACCAATCATCATCTTTGAATGAACATAAATCATGAAGCGCCTGGCTGATTGAGCTCTTTCATAATCTGTATCAGACTCAGGTTTTTCTGAAGGTTCATATTCACCACTCCTTTTCACTTCACGATTGCCGACACAGAAAAATGTCAAGTAGTTCCGAGGATCCTCCTCCATACCTTTGGCTCGAAGAGCCTGCACAATATCCTTATACATCATTTCCACTGTTCTTCTCTGCCAATCTAATATTGCTTGAACTGATCCACTCTCTGGGATGCCCTCTGGCCACATTGGAACAACAACATAGACAGTGAACCTCTCCCCTGCCTCAATCTTGCTAACTATCTTAAGTGAAAGTTCCTTGGGAATTAGATGCAATGCATTAATATCCTCAGGCTTAATACCATCAGGACTCCAACCAAAAGAACTTCCAAGGAAATACTGATTTTCAATATAAATGAAATTCTTTGCCCTTCGAATGGCATTGATATAAGCATCCTGAATGCTTCTGTCAATGATATTATCTTTTCCACTAACAAGCCCAGCTCTGGCAGCATCTTCGGGTGTGTCAGGGAAACCAAATGCAGCCCCACCATCAATGGATCTAAACAACTGGACATTCCATGTGTTATAGTCATCAGGAAACATAACTGGAGAAGGGGGAATGATGACGTCTTCCAGTTCTCTCATCGGAAGGAGCAGATCTTTACCCCCTTGCTTTCTCCATCGCTGCTCAAAATTAAACAAGACATCCCATGCAATGGGTCCTTCAAGTCTAGAGTGGATGTCATGCCAAGGTTCTCTCGGACCACCTTTTTGGATTGAAGCACCAGCAAAGTTGGGCTGATGGAAATCATCATGGTGTGCTGTGTCCAATGTCCTGAAAAGGGAATGGAATGGGGAATCGTATCTTCCATCACAGAGGTCAAGACCCCCAACAAAACTAACTATTCTCCTCTTCTCAGAATCTCCATTAGGCAATGCACTGTCAACCACCACGATTTTCTGGTGATGAGTGAACATGGTAGAGATTTGTAGATCCTGAACTATGCTTCCACCATCATCAGGATTTCGTGGACACAAAACACAATGTACGTCAGTATTCTGGAAGAAGTGTTCAGTTTCTTCATCATGAGTAGCCATCAATCCATCCTTTTTTAATAGACCAACCGAGGTTCTGTCATCCCAGACAAGCATAAGCACCCGGACACCTTCACTTGCCTTCTTCTTAAGCAGCTCACCAAGAGTGATATCCCCTCCTGGCTTTGGCCTCCTTGAATCTCTTATCAAGGTGATTTCAGTATAAACAGACCAGCCAGTGATGTAGATCAGATGTTTTGCATTCGTAATTGCATCAAAAACATCTTCCCAACACCTGTGAGGCTCATAGTACTTGCCCCCAGCCAAAGGGATTTTAGGAACAAATTTATCTGGAACGTGAGCATCTTGGTAGAGAGAGACTCTACATCCTTGTCTCTGTGAATAAAATGTATAAGGCACTCCAGGATACTTTGGACTCCTGATACCCCGACCCCAGTTACGGTCCTTGCTAATGTCAAAGTATTGCAGTTTCACATGGATCTTAGAACCACCTTCAACAGGGTTCTTTTCCTCATCTAATATCTCAATCCATCTGTCTATCTCTTCCCCATCTAGTAACTCTTCAACTGGTACATATGCTCTTCCAATTAACGTTGCCCCAATCGGATTATCGTCCTTGATTGTGAATATAACATTCGAAGCCTGATGAGCACAGTAAATGTGAAAAGACTCGTACCACCTGGGGTTAGAGTGTTCATTTTCAAGTATTCTGGTCCTCCCAACTCTAGCCTTTTCTAAGTCAATCGTTGCATAGAGTTTAGTGACTCCTTTGCCAAAACCAACTGTCTCCTCAATGTTTTCCATGAGCTACAACAAAGATCTACAATCAGATACTTGAAGGTTGAAGCAAAGATCTTTTTCTTCCTTTTTAAAATCCAGTTCCATTAACTTATTTATGACATCAAGATCGCATCCCGCAAAAGATAACTGTCATTTGTAATAATCTCAGGTACTAGGAGAAAAAAAAAAATACATAGCTTCAAATGGATTGTTGAGCAGCACAGGAAAACATAGTTTAGTATCCAAATGGAAAAAGAGCTCACGAATTTCATGATGCCAAACAGTCTGAGAAGAAAATTACAAATACAACTCCAGAGAGCAAGGAAGGCAAAGTTTTATTCCATAAAATACCTAAACTCGGAGGCAGTAAATCACAAAAATAAATAAATAAATAAACAAATTAAAAGAATAAAGAGAAAATCAACTAAATTGGAAGGCATTACTTTTTAGTTTCTATATTATGTTTCTGTTTTTAGTTTTTTTTTCTTTTTTTTTTTTTTGAGTTACTGGAATTTACACTCATTTCTTTCTTCGTCAATAATATTTTTCTCTTCCCTGTAAAAACAACTTAAAAGAAAGAGAATATCTTCAAATGATAAAAATGCCAAAAATGAAACCTATTTTAAAATTGAAATAAATGCAAAACCTTTTTTTTTAGTAGAAACTATAATAAAAAAATAAATCTCCTACAGGCAAGATTATGACTTAAAAATGTTTGTGATGAAGTACATTACCTTTACAAACATATTTGAAATAGTTTCCAGAAAATGACTCATATTTTCTTTATATTTTCACTTCATTTTCCCCAAATTGTTTTGGAATGGAATGGAGGAAACAGATCCATATTCCAACTGCAAATAGTTTGGAATTAAGGCTTTCAAATTGAGTTGAGTGTAACTTCTCCTCGTGGCAAGTGATTTCTGTATTACCAAACACCACTTTTCTTTGCACGAGGAAATAACAAAATAGGCCATCGTGATATGACACAAAAAAAGTAGAAAGTTAAATTTATTGAATCTCAGCCCATGTAAATAACCTATGGAATAGCAGTATGGGACTATAGTTGACTGAATGTCATAATGGCGAGAGAGAGAGAGAGAGGGATCAACAAAAATAACGCTCCAAAGAACTTTGGCATTGAGTCTTTCAAAATTCTATCAACTACCTACAGCCAATTCAATCCTCAAGACAAGATATGCAACAGATGGAAACATTTTGATTTCAGAAAATTTTGCAGTAAATCTAAACAAACAAGTTCTCAATGAAGACATGTGGTTTTTGAGCATTGCAAAAAAATTAAAGGCACAAGGCGCACTAAGGCATAAAGGACTGCTAGAGCCTAGGCGCTAGCGATTGGGAGAAGGCAAGAACCTGAATGAGGTGAGGAGAAAAGTTAAAAAAAAAAAAAAATTTAAACAAGTAAATTTGAAAATTATATTTTAAGATATTAAAAAAAAAAAAGAAAAGAAAACTTTGAAAAAAAGTTGGAACATGAAGATTTATATTGTAAGATATTGGAGTTAAGCTAGAAAAGAGTATCAAGGATATGAAAAAGAAAAAAAGAAAATTGAAAGCAAATATAGGAAGAGAAATTGAGAGAGGCATATCTGAATGGTTTCTGGCCAAAGACTAGCTTACAGGATGTGAGTGAGATGGAGGCATGGAGGCTGGATCACAAAGCACATCACAAGTTTTTGTGTTCCATTCTTTTTCTTGTATTCATTACTTACTTTATGTAAATAGATGCTTGCTAGAAAGCTTTATATTGAACGAAAACACTGGGAAATTTGTTCAAGAAAAAAAGATAGAAAGGCATGCCCAAGGAGCGCCTCTACCTAGAAGCAATAGCCTGAATGAGTTGGCCTGCCTAAAGACTGTTGAGGTGCAATCCCTTGAGCCTTAAGTAAGGCACGCCTATGGAGTCTGCTTCAACCACTTTATTAAAAATATGAACTTCTACTCATATGAGAAGGACCAGGAATTGTTTCCAACGTCATATGTAATTTCTTGGCAAATTGCAATTCTAGTTTACCAAAATGTCAATCTCATTAATACTCAAAATCAAGAGCTGAAAGTCTCATGGTGTAACGGGCAGTAACACAAATTCATAGTTGACAAGATAGCCAGGATATTTGTCTAACTACAAATCTTCCTTTTCCTGTTTCTGTTTTCTTGGTAATTCATCTTTTTGAGATACTCTACTCTATACATATCAAAAGAAGATGGAAATATTAGCAATATAAGATCAGAAAGGCCATTGTCATCACCAATGGATGTTCCAAACCAAGACAAAAATGTTAAAAAATCAAGATAATTGGAAATGTATAAAAAATGCAAGAAGTGGGTACAAATTAAAGTTAATGTTCCAATTATGAATATGCAGAAAACATGTTTAAACCCTATCAAGCACGTGATAAAGAGAAATGAGTTTTTTTAACAAAGAGCACCAAATCATCTGCTCTTAGAAGTTAATTCAAATTAACAATTCATTAAGATTGCCTGGTACTTGATAAAAATATCATCAAGTATTCTCATTACTTAGTTTCTCTCGAACTAAATTTTGATCAGCAGTAGATTCAGTCACTTCATTATTCTCAAATTTGTTAGCTTAATGTTAAACAGAGGTCAAGTGGTACTCAATCAGTCAATACTAGACATAATTTACCCAAATAGATAAATGTCCACCAGGATAATCTGCCAGTAGACAAACAAGGACCTTTAATATAAGTCAGTTCACCACTTTCCACTGGTAAAGTTCTTAGGTTGATTCCAAATCAACACCAACACGATACATGGAAAAGCATTACGGAGAAAAGATCTTTACCCTAAGTATGCTAATTAAGATAACTGCAGCGCAAATGACTAAGCTATTCCAACAACCCAAATTTATGTAAGGTCTCTTTCCCAGAAAGAAAAATGAAAAACTTTATAATAACTGAATTTAAAAAAAAAATAGCACCATTACCAAAACAAATTAAGTTAATACAGTACGAGATCCACCAAGAGGGATAAAAAAAAAGAGAGAGAACATACAAGTATATACCTTGCGAAAAAAGTGGGGTCCACCCCCGCTATGAAGCTTATCCACCTCATAGATCGTTGCGTGTAAAGTTCCGTGCAGCAATATCTGCGCCATTCTTCACCTGTAACCGAAAATGCAAATTGAATGAATCAATTAGATTCATATATATATATAAGCTACAAAAGAAAAAAAAAAAAGTCAACCGAACGCAAAAGGAGTAATCAACGAAATGATCAATCAACCTGTTCTGTTTTTTTCCTTGTTTAAGGCAGGGAAAAAAACTAGAGAAACAAAATCAAATGAACTTAAAAAAGGAAAAATAAAAAGAAAAATACTGTAATTGAAGCAGAAAGTCTAAACAAATTTCAGAAGGAAATGATCGTGACAGTTAAGAAACTGTAATCATATCACACAATCTAATAATGAAAGGAAGTGAAATTAAGAAAAGAAATCAGTGAAAAAGGAGAAAGAAGAAGAATTGAAATTACTCACCTGGATTAGATCAAACAGAAACAGAGAGATCCGAGAATGAGAGAGACTCTAATGATCCGATCTTATCTCCGATTGCGCCTAGATGTGTATATTTATTTATACATACAATGATTAAAGTAAAGCAGGGAATGGAGAGAGAGAGAGAGAGAGAGAGAGTGAGTGTGCGTGTGTGAGCTGCGATATTTGCTCTTAAAAAAAGGATTATGGACTCGGTTGATACGCTGAGAGCACAGCAGTCTCGCTGCGACTATCGAAAATAGTTTTTTTCTTTAATTAATTATTTATTTTAAGGTAATTTCACTTTTAACTCGTTATCTTTTTTTCATTTCACAATTTTTCCCATTATTATTTTTAATCAGTTTGTTTTTGTTTTTTAAATTATTTAATTGGTTATTTATTTGAGTTAATCTTATTTTTTTTTTAACTCATTTTAGATTCTAATCTCTCGATTTGACAATCATGGCCATCATTATTTTTTTGGAGAGTCTTAAAATGTGTTTATCATTGAATTAGTTAATGCATTAGAATGCAACTACTGTGAGAAAATTCCATAATGCTACAGTTATAAATTTATAATAAATTAACTTATTCTCCAAGAGAATTTGTAAAAATTATAAATTTTTTTTAGTGAAAAAGATAAGTATTGAAATCCTAATCATCAATTTAGTAATTTTATGTTTTATGTTTGCTAAATGTCAATTGAGTCTGCTATATGAGATGAAAAGAAATTTTGAATAGTCGAAAAGCATCACCCCGTTGAAAACGACGATTATAACTTTTTAATTTTTGGTATTCACTATGAAAATTCGACCCGCGTACACTTTTGACAATTAGAAGAAGCTTCGTAACAACAAAACGACATGTGATCTTACATTATTTGGTATTTGAGTAGTCTGTCGGTGTGCGTTTTAATTTAAGACCTATTTGGGTATATTCCTATGTATGATATGCTCAAAGTCCTGTCCTGGCATGGGTGATGCTCCGAGACCAAGAATTCTCAGATTCAATTTGTGTTCCTTCCCCTTACCAGGATGTTTTATGTCCAGACAGATGACATAACCCAATTGGAGAAGAAAAGTTTGTAATTAAAAAAAAAAAAAAAAAATATTTATATACATGAGGAGTGTAGCTAAGGAAGGTACATTAAAAGAAATAACCATAACTTTAGGGTCAATGATCCCATAAATTAAGGAAAGATAATTCCCCAAATCAAGGGAACGCGATTCCTCAACATATGAATACACAATTCATTATATTATTCTGACAGTAAATGAAAAATATAATTTTATTTACGAGCTGTGATTTAAATGACAATGCAAGTTAGGCATATAGGAACAACTCTCGAATTCAATTTCTTTTGAACACGACTATAAAAAGGAGTGAAAAGCCTTAATTGTGTCTAAATTTTGAATTGGATTAGGCAGTTTTTGATAGTAATAGTAAGGTCTGAATAAAGATAATTTATATATATAAAAAAAGATTATTTTAGTTAAATAATTCTATACTTATTTTCAATAATTTTTTTTTTAACTTGTCGATAAAGAGCTATTTTCTAAAAAGAATATGACAGTGAGATGGAAATAAAAATTAAAAATATTATAGTTATATTTTGATAATAAATAAATGGATGATATTGTTAATTAAGATGCAATTTAGGATGAAAGCGGGTTCACAGATGAAAAAGTGATCCCTTACCGCACTGTAAAGCAACCACATCCACGTGTGAGATATTTGATGTTAGGCTGGGACCCAACAAAAGGTTGCCGACAGGGAGTACAACGGTCTAGATGAAAGGAGAAGTCCCATCACGGCCGCTTATGTGATTTAGGGAGAAGATAATATGGGGCCTTCCTCATAAATTATATCCATGTGTAACCATAAATGTACAACTAGCTTAGGAAAGGTAGATTTGCGTCTTTTGTACTTTGAATTATTAAATTGTAGACTTCTAGTTCTAATCGCACCAATGATTCACATTACAACCAACGGTCAAATTCTAGCGAAAAATCTATTAACTTGTTTTTTTCTTTTGTTTAATGAAAAGAGTAATCAATTTATCATATTATTTCAACTTTATCATTTTATAATAAGTACATAAATGAAATTTAAAACAATTTTAATTATAATCAATTAAAAATTACATTTTATTATATAATATAATATATATACAATTATTTTTAAGTAAATAATATATTATCACTTCCATCAAGATCAGGAATATTTTTAAATAAAAGATTTTAATTTTCTGTATTTGTATATCTTATTACTATAGAAATATTAGTATTATGTACTCAATTTATGTTCATTATTAAGTTTTTTTTAAAAAAAAACTCTGAATAAGCTATTATTTAGTGCGAACTATTTCCAAATATTTGATCAATAATATTTTTTTATTTTTTCAAAACATCTTTTAGGTTTGATAGTGGATATAGTGACTAATAAATATAAAAATGGGCCGTGTACTCGATAAGCCCATGAGCCCATTTTATGCAGAAAATGGCCTTCTCAGCCCATTTTAGAAAATAATTTAAAACATATTAGAAATTGTTAATTATTATTAACATATTCATTCATATGTGTACGAACCCTTCAAAATTTCCAACCAAAAAAAAAAAAATTATTCTTATCCAGTGAATAATTTAATGGGTTTGGTGGCTAAATCTAACCCTTAAATCGTTTTATATATGTATTAATCAATGATCATTAACAAATTTAACCCTTAAATGATTTTATTTTATTCGAATTTTATTTTTGCATAACCAAGAAAAAAAAAACAACAATTACTATTAACTTGCAAACTATACCATATATATATATGAACTTGAGAGTAAGAAGAATAATGAAATTTACGATATCGTTTTCAATGAAATTTAAGATATTTTAAAATAACCTTAATCGTATTAAATTTAAAAATTATATTGTATATCAACGGGTATTTAATGAGTGATTCAACACGAAGATTAAACTTTAAAAAAGATTAATTTTTCATCCAAATGTCAAATAAGAATAAGAAAAAAGCGTAGCGTATCATATCGTATCGAGAAAGAAAAATATTGGCAAATGGCAGTGAAAGTGAAACACGAAGTTTCTTTAAACAGTGAAAAAGATGAAGAAGCAAAGGTTTAAATAAATGGTTTCACGTGAAAAGGTTTATGTCTTGCCAACTTATATAGTACTTCAACGTATTTTCATATCCTGGATTACTCAAACTCAATTTTTATGCTTTTCTTCTTTCTTCGTTACATTTACTGGAAGCTGCCAAAAATGTTTTCTGCAAAATCTTCACAAAAACATAATGAATTTTAATATTTACACTTTGTTAATAATGGAATAAAATACAATTTAATTTAATTTTAATAGAGTATTATGCTTTAAGCTTATTTAATTATAAATCCGGTTCATTCAAAAGTAGATAAAATATATATATTCCAGTCTAATTATCCTAAAAAAATTATGTAAAATAATTGCATAATCCATTGTATATGGATAATGGATTGACTTTCAATCACTGAATATATTTAAGAAATTGCACTTTGGTAGGTGATCCCTACTATGTTGGGTACATGCCAAGGGAGTCTTTCATGGAAAGAAATTGGAGCTGCCCTTTTCGTGAAATGAAATAATAATTATTTCGAAATCTATTTATTTATTTCTAGATCCATGTCCATTTCATATATGTATATGAGAGACATATGGTAATTGATAATTATATTTCCAACTTCAACTTTCTACACGTAATTTGCAAATTCAGCACCAATCAATGAGGTATCTACCTATCTCTTATTACCAGAAAATTAATTAGACTACACATGGTAATTGAGTTTTTTCGACTATAAATGTTTTTACAAATTTGAAACCCTATTTTTCTAAAAAGAAGAAAATAAAAAACTCTTAAAACAATAATTTAAAGTACAAGTTGGAGGAAATCTAGTTCGGGTTTTACCATATTTGGCTATATGAAATCTTAACTGTAACTTACGAAAATCCATATCCACCAACGAATTTAGTTTAGGTTTTACTATCTTTATGTGAAATTTAATTACCCTAATTTCAACAATTTCCAATATAGAAAGAAGATGAAGCTACATAGAGGCACTTAGAGAAGGTCATGGTACAAACAGTGGCCTAATTATAAATATGTACTCAGTAGCAAATGGAAAAAATGCTGACCCCATTGCAACCTATTGTAGGGTAGATACCATCGAAAGGACCGCAAAGTTAGGGCAATTAGCCTTCTATAACTTATTACTCGGTAAATAAATAAATACATCTACCCTTAGTTCGTGATGATCAAATTTTTGTATATATATATATCTTCATCACCATTCCCAACTAATTCTATTCTTACTCAATAATCTCTCTCTTTCTTTGAGAAAGACAGACAGAGTACTTAGTGACAGTAATATGGTACAATCAAAGAAGTTCAGAGGTGTCAGGCAACGCCACTGGGGTTCATGGGTTTCTGAGATTCGTCATCCATTACTGTACTTTTTCATTTTTCACTATCTATATATATCAATCTACCCTATCTGCCCATCTTCTCATAAACGCAGCTTAATTTGTTTTTTTTTTTTTTCTCTCTTCTGCTCCTTTTCTTTTCATGGGAACTTATTAAGTATAAACAGTCCTGTTGTTGTTGTTTTTTTGTGATATAGGAAAAGAAGGGTGTGGCTTGGTACATTTGAGACAGCCGAAGAGGCAGCAAGAGCCTACGATGAGGCAGCAATTTTAATGAGTGGCCGTAATGCCAAAACCAACTTCCCTGTGGTTACAAGTAATCAAGAAGGCATCAATAATGACAAGGCTTCATTATCCTCTCCTTCGAGTACTAGTGCACTATCTTCCTTTCTTAATGCAAAGCTTCGCAAATGTCGCAAATCTCCATTTCCTTCTCTCACTTGCCTAAGGCTTGACACTGAGAATTCTCATATTGGGGTATGGCAAAAGCGAGCTGGACCGCTCTCTGATTCAAATTGGGTTATGATTGCTGATCAGCTTGGAAAAAAGGATGAAGAAAAAGCCAAGCCTAAACTGTGTTCGTCAGAAACAACAGAAACATTAATAGGGCAAGAAGTTGGCCATGGTGATGGTGGTCGTGGCGACAGCGGCGGCCGTGATAGTTTTGATGAGGAGCAGAAGGTAGCATTACAAATGATAGAGGAACTACTCAATAGGAACTGAGGGATCTAAAATGGGGTTGATAGCAAGGACATTATGCAGGACTACTCAATATTATTAGTTCCATGTGAAGTTCCTTTCCGTTGCATATTTTTCTGCTTGTTTTTTCGAAGTTGGAGTACGTTGCTTTAAGTCCATAAGGAGGGGACATTAATATTTTCTATATATATATATATATATATTGAAGAAAATAAATGGAGTGGGGACATTTTATTCTCCTTTTGTCATTCTCTTGTATGTGACTTTCTGTTCTTAACTAATAATACCACGCAACTCCATTGAATATGAAGAAATCTTTATATATATGACTTTCCAACTGAAAAAAAAAAGAAAACAAACCATACTGTTAGCACCGTCCAAATTAGTCAAAACAAATCATTAAATTAGAAAATTTTCCAATTAAAAATAATTTAATATCTTTTTTTAAAAATAATATGTACTTACTAACCGTTCAAAATCAATCCAGTGTCATGTGATTGATTTTTATAATTTCAAAGAAAATGAAATGTTTCGAATTTTAAATCCATTTAATAAATTTGACATTATTAGCATTTGAAATGCGATTATTCTTAAAATCAGTTTTGGTCCAAATTGTTTTAGATCCTACTCATAAATTTGGTCCAACACTTGCAATTTGCAATTTGCAATATCAATACCAAACCAACCTTAATAAAAGCTCTCCATAAAGCAAAAACTCCATACTTTGGAAACCCATGTGATGGAAGGAACTGAACAAGAAAATGGCATGCATCAAATATGATTTAATATACTTGTAAAGGAAAAGACAATAAGAGCTACATTGACTGAAAGTGGAAGCATGTCCTAGTTGGTGGCTCCAGGGGCGGGCACGGGCTAGCGCCAACTATTTGGGCTGGGTCCGCTGGCGGGTGGCTCATCATCAATTCTCTTCATTGCCAATTCAAAACATAATTAAGCTAACTACTAGAATAGTTTTAATTAATTAATTAATAATAATGGTGGCATTTATGGAGATTTTAATTAATTAATTAATTGATTTGCCACTAAGGGATAGTTAGCTTTACCTTTCATATTTCTTTTTTTATTGGGGCAAATCATAGTCTAATTTAGCATAGTCATAACAATTTCGACCACCATATATATAGTAATTCAATCAAGGCACAGTGATTCTACTATATAAAATTTAGAAAGATACATTTAAATTTAGTCAACGATTTCTATAAAATTAACGGTTCAATTTGTGAAAAAAGAACTCGTAACAAGTGTCAATAACAAATCTCACAACTATAATATTTTTGTCATAAAAAAATAAAGTATTTATAGTAGCAATTAAAAAAAAAAGAAAAAGGAAGGCCCCACAAATTTTTTGAAGCTCTTAATTACCCTAGAGGTCTGCCTATGCCTAAGATGTATACTTAAATTTCATTGTACAATAATTAATCAATAGCCATCAAATGAGAGGTTGAGTATTATACAATTATCTTTTTGGATTCATTACTATCCCATATAATTCATCAATCATCAATCAAGTCTAAGAAATTTTGGAGGGCTAGTTTAGTAACTACATAAATTTCACATTTTTTGAGAGAGATTCGATTAAAAGGGTAAAATGAGATTAAATTTATTATATTTAGTTTAATTTTAATGAAAAATTAATATTTTTTTAAGTGATCAAATAGTCAATAGAATGAAAATTAAGCAACCATAATATATTTTTATTGTTAAGAAAAAAAAAAAAAAACTATCATCTTAGGTTAAACCTTACATAGTTTATGTTTGTGTTCAAAAGAAAAAAAAAAATTGGAGGTTAATGTACAAAATTGCACAAGATTAAAAGGATTATGTAATTTTTTCATACATGAGGGTCCAATAAATAAATAATTTGGTAGCTTGGTCGAGTTATTCCGGTTTCACTTGGTACCAGAAAATATAACAGAACGGAAAGGAAAGGAAAGGAAACGAGTGGAAAATTAGAAGGAAGAGAAGAAATCCAGAAACATGATACTTGCTGTATTGTTTGCCAATGTTGAAGGCAACATCCTAATTGAACGGTACGCATCAATCTCCTCCTTCATGGCTCATAATCATATACTTACTTTCACGATGCGTCTCGCTGTTCTTAGATCAATATTTACTGTTGAGCTGCTGTGTCCTTGTTTTTTGTTTAATTTTTTCGATTTTTGGTAGGTTTTTCTTGTTTTGAATGCCCTTTTGTGTTGGATCTTACTGGGTTCCGGGTTTTGTTGAATCGATTTTCTGTAAATGGTGCTGTTCCTGTCGTACTTTGGTTAACATCTGTAGTAATTTGGGTCTTGAAAGAAGCCACCTCATGTGAAAATGCTAATGGTTAAAATCTCGTTGATCTGAATAGGAGTTTATTAGGACGGAAGCAAAATTAAAGAGGATAGCTTTTGATTGAGAATTATAAACAAATTCTGAGTACCTATTCGCAATATTTCTATAATTAAGATAAAGGCCGCAGATTTGAGTTTTTGTATTGACTGGGGCAATATATCCTGTGGGGAGCAAGATCTCAGCTTTGCCTCGGAGGTGAATAGCGTTAGGATAGAGAGAGATTCATAAAAAGAATGATTGCTGCTGTTTATAATCCAACAATCTTTCCAACTGTTGCAGGTTTAGTGGAGTGCCAGCTGAGGAACGGCTGCACTGGAGATCTTTCTTAGTTAAGTTGGGTGCTGATAATCTTAAAGGTGTTAAAAATGAAGAGCTTCTCGTTGCTTCCCACAAGTATGTACACTTCTGTTCTTTTAGGAGTTTCTATTTAGGTGTGACATCTATTATTGGACCTAGATAACCTCGTTGAAACTGTTTGAATTTAAAATGTAATTTTAATGTACAAATTATGTCTGATTTACATCCAATATAAAATTTTATCTACTATGCATTTGTCATTTTTGTTCATCTGATTTATAGTTTCTAGAGTCCTGGTGTCCGTTTCCCCAGAACTATTGATGTTTAATCCTTTCAATGACTTGCTGATGACCTAGAAAACTGCTTGGGAAAGATGCTGACCCGGGTTGTGGGCATAATTTTTCATAAGAGTCGATGCCAATTGCAACATAAAAGCTGGTGTTCTAAACTTGATAAGTTAATGAAGTGTCTTATTGAGAAAATTATACTTCCTGAAATTTTGATGGTTGTTCTATGTACTAAATCTGACTTCCTGCTGCCAAGTTCTGCATTTTTTTTATTAATATACGTGCTTGACAGTTTAGCTCTTAATTGCATTTAAAATGATTGGATCCCAGAGGCATCTGAAAGCAAATAAAAATAGTTATCTTCTATATATATAGGATTTAATGAAGTGTTTTCATGGTGCCATTACCACTTTCTTGTTTAGCCATCATGAATTTCACTTTGATTTAAATGCATAATAGATGTCAATAATTCAGAAATGGCATTGCAATGTCTACAAGCTGTTGCGTGTCATGGAATAGTACAATGAGTGGTGTATGGATCTTTAGCTATTTCAAACTGAGGTTAATAGATTTTTTAAATCTTAAACAATCTACTGTTCGCTTTTATTGAATTCTTGATGCATGTTACAGTTATTGAATTAGCTTTCCCTTAAATGTTAGTCTTAATTTTCAATTCATGAATCCATAGCACAGTAGAAATTTGACAGCGGAAATTTGCAATTGATATTTCTACAGTTTAAGCATGAAGAGGTGCCTTTTCTTTTTTTTTTATTTCTCTCTAAAAAGCTGAACAAGTTGAATTGCTAATTTTATTATTGTAAAACACAGAATTAGTGGAGAGTGAAAATTTTTGGACGTCCTTGTAGGCATAGAAACTTAAACCATGCTCCTTTATTGGTCTCATTTTTGACTGCATATTTGATTCTACGTTTGTATGTCTCTTTCTTATTTCACTCAAATAATTCCTCGTTATTCTATTTTATTCCTCTTGACTTATGGTTGTATCATTGTTATTTTTTTCCCTTCAACAGGTCAGTTTATATTGTATACACAGTGCTTGGGGATGTCAGCATTTTTGTTGTAGGCAAGGATGAGTATGATGAACTTGCCTGTGAGTGCTTACTACTTTTAAGAATCACCTAATTTCTTATGCAAAGATGGGAAACTAATTAAGCTTATAGGTTCTATAATTATTCTGAGATTGAAGTCCCTCCAGATTAAAAATCCCTTTAATTTAGTTTATTATCTAGCATAAAGGACTTACAATTAAAGCTTTAATTTCTTCCTCTCTAGCCCGTCACCTGTTATCACAGCCTACTAAGAGGGGAAATTAGCATTTCACTGTGAAATAAAGGAATGCTTTTGTTACCCCTTTTTATGGTGCAACTACTTGACTGTACTAACAAAAATTACAGAAAAAGAAGGAAGATTAGAAAATGGCAAAGAAAGGGAAGATTCTGACGGCAGTTTATTGTATTACTGATGATCACCATCGTTTTCCTTTTTCTTTTCCCTGTCTGGTCTTCTGTAGTGGCAGAAGTCATCTTTGCTATCACTTCAGCAGTGAAGGATGTATGTGGGAAGCCTCCAACTGAACGTCTTTTCCTTGACAAGTATGGAAAGATATGTTTATGCCTCGATGAAATTGTTTGGAAGGTAAAGATGCTAATTTAAAATTCTTCATATCTGTTTAGCATTGAGCATGAAATTGCATTTTTGCTGTTTCATAATATTTGTGACCAAATTCCTATTGCTTTTCATTAACAAATTCAACATGGTAGTTTGCGTAATTAAGTTACAGCTGCAATCTGAAATATACTTACAACAATGACGCAGCAACTAAGTCTTACTCCCAAACTAATTGGAGTGGGCTATATGATATCTACTTGTTGAACAAATTGGAGATCATACTCATAACCTTTCTGAGATATTTTTGGTGATTTATTCATCTTTAATGCAATATATGTACTTGACGGAAAGTAAAACAATTTTGCTGCTTGTTATTTCTTGCATATCAAACATAAAAATTTTTTCCCCATTCTTCAAGGGATTGCTGGAGAATACAGATAAAGATAGGATAAGAAGACTGATGAGGCTAAAACCTCCAACAGAGTTCTGAGTCCAAAGACTGTTTGCAGTAACCTGTCAAATGGAGAAGGTGGGACAGTTTTTTTGCATCACATGGAAGACACTGGATTTTTATCGCCTCCAAATAATCACCTTTTGTATATTTTCTTTTGCACTCGGGCAGAAGCTGTTGCATCCTGCTTTTTTGTCCTTGCTGATGACAAGTTTGAACATCAATATATTTACATCGGTGGAATGCTGTGAAACTGTTAAGAAACATTGAAATTAGACGTTCCTGTTCTAGTATGTTGACATCTGAAAATTCCTGTTGATTGATTGGATGCATAGAATCCCAAGTTCTCTGATGACTCTGATTCAGCCTTCAATGGGATCGTTGGTTTCTTGTTTATCTTACGTGGCCTCTGATGGATGATTTCAGTTAAAAAAATTAAAAAATAAAATAAAAATCTTACGTCTGAAATAGATGGTGCAAACAGACACATCTTCAATTCTGTCTGTAAATTGCCCAGTGTCTTCTTCCTGCACGGTGTGCCGGCTACGCTGAGGTTATGCAATTAATTAAGCTCTAAAATTCCCGTTTTAAAGTTTGACGTTTTGGATTATTTGAAATGCAGAGCACATTAGTTCTTGAATCAAACGCCAAAATCTTACAAGAAAGAGGCGTCCTCTACACGAATTACATCAATTAGCTTCTCGAAAGAAGAAGACAACAAAAGAACTGTACAGCAAAACCATTTTTCGTTTTCGTTTTGTTTAAGGAAGTACCCGAAAGGATTATTGGCTTAGGACAGGTTTGACTTATGCCCAACTGAAAAAATGAGTTCTGAATATACTTAAAGGCAACTTTTTTTCACCAGAAACACCCAAACCTTTTTCAACAATTGCAATTGTACTTAAAACTCTAAAAAATAAGCAATTTTATCCCAATTTTTAGGAACCATTCAATCAAAATTACACTTAATATTTTTTACCATAAGGATTGTGCTAGAATTGAGTTTAGATGATGGGTGAACACTAAAAATGATATGTATGATTAGATTTGTTTATGGGTTACAGTTGAATATGAAAAATGATAAATTTTGTAAAGGTCTGACTAATTCAACTCATTATTTTTCACAAATTGAGGGTCGCATACAGACTATTTGGTATTAACCAAATTGGTATCCCCGGCCCACTCAGCTATTTGGCTAAATGGGTATAATTGCAAAGCATTTTCGAAATTAGGACAAAACAATCTATTTTGAAATACTTGGGCATAATTATATTTTTTGAATTAAATGGGTTTTCAAGTCATTATTTTTATTTTCCCTCGATTGATTCGAGGAAATATGCTTACTTGTTTAAGCGTAAAGATGGCCACTTATAGAGAATATTTTGGTGCAGTACTAGAGAATATGCTGGTTTGATTAGTATATATGAAATCTGTTAATCTCATTTTCCTTCTCTTACAGCGAAGAAGATCATTAATTAAGCAAAGAAAGGAAAAAAACAATGAAGTACGGAAAGCGACTTCGCAACGAGATAGAAGGAACTTTCCCAGAATGGAAAGGTCAGTTCATATCTTACAAGAAATTGAAGAAGCAATTGAAGTTGATTTTTCCTGGATCTGGAAGATTTGCTACTACTTCCAGATGGCCAAGATTTGCTACGAGAAGATTTCTGGAAGTCAATAATATGAGAATTAGAATTGGTTTTACAAGATTGTTAGATAATGAACTCAATAAGATTAATAGGTTTTATTTTGATAAAGAGGAGGATTATATTATTAGATTAAAGGTATTTATCTGTTTTTTTTTTTTAATCATTTCTTGTTTGTTAATTAAAATTACTTTATCAGTACAAGTGATTTGGTTGCTTCAGGAACTTCAAATCAGGGCAGGAAATTTGCAGAGTGATGAAGAGAAACTACAAGTTCAGAAGGATATTTTGAATTTTCATGGAGAAATGGTTTTGTTGCTGAATTACAGTGTCCTTAATTTCACAGGTACTTCTTTCTTCTTCTTCTTCTTCTTCTTTTTAAAAAAAAAATTATTTCAGTGATTTGGGAGTTTGAAAATTTTTCTTTTCCATTTACAGGAGAAAATGATTTCTATCTTGTACATGTTTTTTACTTGTTTAATGAACAGCGAAAGCATAAATTATTTTTACTTGTTGATTAATATCGAAGTTAAATGAATTTCACGCAATTTGAGAATCAAATTTTTTAAATTTAAACGTTACATTTGTGACTATTCAATTAATTGTAAGATATACTTCTGAATTTTTTATGGGTTCCAAGAATTGGATTAAGGGGTCTGCCTCTAATATTATCATATAAGATTTGAATCCATCGACTAAAGTTTAATCATCGTTACAATGGAAGATTTGGGTGATTGGCCTTTGTTGCGAGTAAAATAGGCCATATTAATTAATGTTAATGCTAATGCTAATGCTATTGCACAAGCAACAGTTCTAACGCTTGTTGTGAAGAAACAGGAGTGGTGAAGATAGTGAAGAAGCACAACAAGCGGACAGGCACAAATTTTCTGTTCTCCTCATTGCCATTCTTCTCTACTGATCTGCTTTACAAGCTTATGAAGGAATGTGAAACAATGCTTGGTCGCCTCTTTTTTCCTGATGACACTTGAAAACCCCATCTCCAAGCTCTCTCTCTCTCTCTCTCTTTATATGTATAGATATATACTCCAAAAATTAGAGAAACTGTCTCTGAGAATAGAATAATGCGTTTAAGGTTTGATAGAACTTTTTTTTTTCTTTTTACTACTTGAATTAAATGTGGCTGCAATCCATGTTGTTATTGGGAATGTTTCATGTTTGATATTTGAGTAACGGGAGAATTTTAAGAAAATGAAAAAAAAAAAATCTCATTATATAATTTATTTCAATTACGTACCATCACAAAAAAAAATGTTTAGCCTGTTGTTCAAATGCAATTTATGTAAATTAGTGGAGAAATTCTTAAATTTATTGTATCTATCACGTCATTTATGAATCAATTGCGATTACGATTTTCTCTTTAATCATGGAATGTCTTACGGTCACACGTTCATTTTTTTCTTTTTTTAAGTTGGATAATTTGTTAATAAAAGAATTTGATAATTTAAGTTTGGATTAAATGTAAATGAAGGATAAATATGCAATTTGATGCTAAATTTTTATTAGATATTCAATGTAGTCTTAGTTAATTTTTTTAATTAATTTAAGATATAAGCTCTTAATTATATGATTATCTCCCCACATTTCATGTTAAAAATAACAAAATACTAAATTTTATAAGTTCAAAATATTTAAAATGAAGAAAATGGGAAATTTAATTCTCATTTTTTCTTTTTTATCTTTCACAATAAGAGTGAATTTTTTATATTTTTATAATTTTCAATTTTTAAAATTTAAAACTTTCATTATTTTAAAAGATTTTAATATAAAAAATTTAACATTTTATATTTGTGCCAAAATGGGTAAAATTTATCTTAATTTTATGTCCTTAATTATTCTAAAATCGAAGGATCAAATTAAGCATTTATGCTTAAATAAATAAGGTCATACCCAAAAGATGTCAAAATGACAATTTTAACCTCAACTAGGGGAATTTTTCACTATACCACTGCTAGACCAGACTAGACGATTCAACTTCAGTGGAACTCGAGCTTTGTAACATGGCGAGTCATTAACTTTCAAATAAAAAAGAACGAGTTAGGGTTTCAGTGTAGCCCTCTCCATCTCACTCAAAACCAAGTAAGCTTCTTTGAAATATTTCGATATGATATTGTTTTTTTTTTCATCCTTCGTCTATTTGCACTGGTATGAGAATTGAATTGGGTCGAATTTCATATCTAAATTGGGTTTCTCTTTTTTGCGTATGATCTGTTTGATTATTTGCCTAAAAGGAGAGTGGATATTGATTCTTTACCTTCCTTTTTGTTGACAGCAACTAAATTTCTTCACCTGGGTGTTTTCATATATTTGAACTTTGAATTAAAATGTTTCGAAGAGTTTTGGTTTTGTTTATCCTATATATTTATATCTTCTGCTTCCTCGATTGGGTGTCATCAAACTCAAAATGTATGTGGAGATTAGAAATTTGTGACAGTATGGTGTTACTTTATTTTTCTTTAGTCTGGGGAGGGCAAAGAATAGGCAAATTTAGACTGAACCACAGGTTGATCATTGATGATGGTGATTTATTGATGATGGTGATTTTGGAGATGATAGGCTGCTACTGCTGAGAATCTGTGTCAAATGATAAATGAATTGCTAATGTTAAATCTTTGGAATTCATACAGGAGAAATAAAGAAATATCCTTTTGCAAGTGAACTTATCTGTGATAAATTAACAAGGCATCAGAATTCATTTCTTCAAAATTTCTAAGAGATGCTGTCTAGAAATGTCTTTAGATAGTTTAGCTTTAGCATGAATAAATAGCATACTTTGCGTCTAGAATCTCCTTCAAAAATGATATACCAATAATACTGGAAAATCAAAGAAAGATAAAATGATGATTTCTATGTCCCATTTGTTTCGGCCTCTTTCAGACAAGAATTTTAGCTCGTGCAAGCAAGAGCTTTAGTTGACTTAATCAACATGAATGTGTTTTTTTTTTTTTTTCTTTCTCCTGTTGAAGATATTAACATCATAAATGATAAAGGTAGTTGATGTGCTTGTCTCTTATAACTTTCTATGTAAATGGTGGAATCTCTGATTTAACTGTTTCTTGCAGGAGAACTCTTCTCAAATTGCTTAACAAGAAAAGTGTATTTCTAATTGCAACTAAATCTTCAATTTTTTCTTTGTTTTGCATCGTCGAGATTGGAGCAAAATAAGTTTCAGGTTTGCTTTCCTTCAAATAGGAATGAGTCGATTCCAGGGACAAAAGCGGAAACAGGCAGAATCAAACTCTTCACAATCTTTGACAGAACATGAGCAGGCCCTCTATAATGCAATACGAAGCAAACAAGATATGGGTATCTGGACACGGGACATGAAACGAGAAACCAATCTTCCAGATACTGTGGTTAATAAATCTCTAAAGGTTCTTCAGGCCAGGAATCTGATAAAAGAGGTGGTAAACATACAAAACAAGGGTAGGAAATATTACATGGCAACAGAATTTGAACCGTCAAAAGAAATCACTGGAGGGACATGGTATGTTGAAGGGAACCTTGATACAATGTTTATAGGGGTTCTGAAAGACCAGTGCAAAAAACAAATAGAAAAGCTGAAAGTTGCTACTGTGGAGGCAGTTACGGACTTCATTAACAGAACAGGAGTCTCAACCGTGCATTTAACAAAACAGCAGATTGAGGAGATTTTGAAGGCATTAGTTTTGGACAACAAGATCACAGAAGTGAAGAGTAATGGAATGGGTGAATTTGCTTCAATTCCAGTTGGCAAAGTTTGTTACAAAAGCATTAGTAAGGGAAGCAGTGGAGATCCAAAAATTGGTGCAATGGCATCCATTCCCTGTGGAGTCTGTCCACGGATAAAGCATTGTACGCCTAATGGCATGATCTCTCCACAGACTTGTGTCTATTATAGCAAGTGGTTGGAATTTTAACTTGATCGTGTTTCAGGTACGAAATTTTCAGGATGCTTTGGCATAATTTTTTGTTGGCATAAGTTTTAACTTTACACAACATTAATGAAGTCTCAAGTGATTGAAACTGTAGTATATAGCTCTTAAAGGTATTCTCTTTTAGCTTCTTTTTGGTATGTAATTTGATTCTGCCTTTATCATTCTTCACTCTGCATAAATTCGTCAATTTGATTAAGATTTCATCTATACTTTTATGGTTGGGAAATCATTTTGAGCAGCACAGGGACTTTTTCGGTCTTCCAATGTTTTTGAGCTCGTGAAGAAATGAATATTTTGTTAGGCCTAGCCACAGGCCTGCTTTCATACTGGAACCAGCCCGTTCAAGATTGGGCCTGGAGCTGTCCTTGTCCAACAACAATTTATTTATTTCTATTGTCAGTGGAAAAGATGGAACTGTCTCCTTAATTCACGTGGCCACTAAACGACATGGAATAATAAGCATTATATGTTTTGTAGTTTTCCAAATTAATAATCTCAAATTCTCATCTGCGCATTTGGTCTAATCCATTTTTGTTGTTTTCTATGACCTAATAGAAAATGCTAAGATGTCGTATTAGATATAAATAAAGTAGATCGCTTGCATCAGTAAAAATAAATTAAGAATAAAATTTGATGGCAATTAAATTAGTAAATAATCAGATTAACATAAATAAATTTGTTATATGATAACTAAATTAAAAATAAATTCGATGGTAATTGAATTAATAGACAATTAGATCAGTTGTGTGATAACAAAAAAAAGAGGACTTTCACTAAACGATCGTTTAGAAGGAAAAAAGAAAAGAAGAAATTTCTTAATTACGTTTGTTTTGGTTGCATTATCAAAAGCAGCCTTCTAAAAATGGCATATTCCTTATGAGATAAGGCAATGTTATAAGACTGATATACCCTTGTAAGCTAGAAAGCTCTTTGATATGTATATATATAGTACGTGCTAATTGCAATACAACAAATCGGAACCGACCGAAAGATCGTCTCAAGCTGAGTCTATTTCTCTCTTCCTGAAACGATGGAAATCAAATTACTGACATTTTTGCTCTTCTTGGCCTTCATTTTCAATCTCTCACAAGCTAGGCTAATCATTTCCCTGCCACAACCTCTTCGATCTTTCAAGATCAACACTACGCAGGTGTCTATGGATTTGATTTAAGTTTGTTTTGATTTACAATTCCGATTTTGATCATCTACATTTTTTGTTAATTATCTGCGTTTTCAGACTGCAAATAGATGTTCTTTCACTGTAAAGATAAGCACAAGCTGTTCTTCAACTCGGTATACACGAGATCGCATTAGCCTTTCTTTTGGTGATGCTTATGGCAATCAGGTGAGCCTCTGTAGACCTAATATGTGTTTGGAATGATAAGAGAAAAAAAGAATAGAACATAATTGTAAATTGAAATTACGGGAAAATTAGGTTTTTGAGCAGCTCATTGAGTCTCAGTGTCTTGTCTCCAAATTAGGCCGTTGATCTTATATATAATGTTGGTTTTTTGATTCAATATTTTTGTTGTTCAATTGTTAAGAAGAATTAAGATATAACATTAGAATATTTTTATCTTTTTATTTAATATTTTAAAAGCTAATTGTAGGTTAATACCGGCTTGGATCTTGAAATGTAAAATTCATGAATTTTTGCAGAACTTATGGAACTTGTTACATTGTTTGATTGAAAAATAAAATTCTCAAATTTGAAGGACATTTTAGAAATAAAATTAACTGACTTAAATTTCTTTAGTAATAAAAAACAATGGAATTAAGAAATTACATGATATTTTTCTCTCTTCTTCAAAATGATAGAATTGAATTCACAATGAAAGTTATCAATTTTATTCATTTTGATTCATTTTTCTCTGCCAAACTATCTTTTATAGCATTTGGTAATCTAATATTTGAATTAAATGTATTATTTTATAAAAGGAAAACCCTGCAACGTTCAGCTTTTAGAAACTATGTTATCTAGCAAAAAATGGTGAAACAATTTCCATAATCTCTGGCATTAATTTGCATAATCTCTGATGGCAGGTGTATGTTCCAAGACTAGATGATCCATATTCGAGAACATTTGAGAGTTGCTCAACAGACACATTTCAAGTAACAGGACCTTGCACATACCAAATTTGCTATTTATACCTCTATAGGAGTGGGTATGATGGGTGGAAGCCAAAGACTGTGACTGTGTATGGGCATAACACTAGACCTGTTATATTTACTTACAACACATTTCTTCCTAGTGATATTTGGTATGGTTTTAATTATTGTAATAGAGCTTCTGCCTCCACTTGATCAGTAATTTATAGGTCTGTGTTAGTATCATTTCATTATTTTATTCTCACGTTCTCTCCTTCTATGTAATAAATGGGAGCTTTTTGGGATCTAAATGAGTTTGATAGAGAATGGTAATGGATGAAATATATTAATTGCAAAGTATAATGAAATATTAACATCTCTGGAGATGGCTTAGAGGAGTTTGTTCATCACTTTGTTAGACTAAAATTGAATTATATTATTCCTCCGGTATCTAACAAAAATATACAGTTATGTATTTAGAGTAGGCTCAAAATAGGATTTTATATCGACGTATGGAAGCTTTGTTATGAAATTAATGTATTTAGAACTCTATCATTTTAATTTGTGTAGAGCTCTGTTAGAACTTTATTAGAGTTTAATCTATGTACCTATAAGACTCTATTAAGTGCTTATATCTATTAGGGACTTTTGTATCTATAGAACTGAGACTCTATTAGGGACTTATATACCAATAGAACTCTTCACTTATATACCTATACATATTTGATTTCTGGTCAATAGCTTTTTATTTTAAAAATAGTTGTAGATTGTAATTACTAATCCAAATTATAAAATTAGTATCAAATTATAAGAGTTATAAAAGAATTAACTAAAATTAATTTTTTTTTTATCTTATGAGAAAAAAAATGAAAACGGTTAAGAATGATGTATTATTCAAATAACAAATTCACGAATGGAATATAAAAGTGGGAAAATAGGTAATTTAAAAATATATATTATATAATTTTAAAACGTTGTAATTTTTAACCGATTGTGGTATGACTGATATTTTCTAAAAAATATAAAGAGTCTGATATTCGGGGTTTGAGATATTTTCAATCACACAATTATTATGAAATAAGTCAATTGGACCTCCCACGTACGAAAAAAGAAAAATTGGGACTTATTTAGACCTCCCATGTATGAAAAGAAAAGTTGCGACTTATTTCTTACCGAAAACATCGAATTAACGATGACCTCAAAGGTTAATTTCGTCATTATATCCCTATCCTTTCTTCCTATATCCGCTCCTCACCTTCACTGTCGTCAAAACCCTAGAACTCTTCTCTACTCTCCCCCTTCTCTTTATCTGTAAAATTTTTGTTTTTTGTTTTTTGTTTTTTTTCAGAAAATCAATTTTTAACGATCTTAAGTTCAATTTTCTTTCTCTTCCATTTTTTTTTTGGTCATTCTTTCAAAACTTTAAGGCTTTCTTCGAGCTCTAAAAGGTCAGCCGACGGAACTCTGAAAGTAACTTAATTTCTCTTAAATGTTAAAAACTATAGAAATTGATTGAGTTTACTGTGCATTTCTATGCATGCAGGCAAAATGGGTGAAGTAAAAGACAACGACGCTTACGAGGAGGAGCTGCTCGACTATGAGGAAGAAGACGAAAAAGCCCTTGACTCCGTCTCTGCTAAGGCCGGAGCTGAATCTACTAAAAAGTTTGTTTTTCTTTTTTCTCTCTTTTGTTTACTTATGGATTTGCAATTTTTGCTGTATATGTAGTTAATTGCTTCTAGTTTTAGTTTAATATTACAGAACTTTTTAGGAAATTTTCTTTTTGGATTTATTTGTGAGTTTTGTGCAAAAAAGGATGGAAATAAAGCTCGAATTTTGTGGCGTTCTCTGCATAGAGAAACTTTTGTCCTTCTTAGGTTCTTTTTAGAAGTCGAAAGAAGTTGTCTTTCTACTATTATTGCCTTCCATTTTCTGAGTCATATGCTGTGCTGTTACTTGTGCTTTTTTGTACTGCTAATAATTCGTTCGCCTCTTTGAATTTATATATGCACTCCTGGGGATTGTGCATGCCTGCATGAGTGTTTATATTTTGATTTATAATGAAAATATCTCTGTGGATGCTGATTTGCTTTATACAATGCAGGGGCTATGTTGGAATTCACAGTTCAGGATTCAGAGACTTCCTGTTGAAGCCAGAGCTTCTGCGAGCCATTGTAGATTCTGGATTTGAACATCCTTCAGAAGGCAAATTCTTTAGACTTTTCTTCGTCAAAAATCTGTTTTTCTTTTATTCTCTTAGGTATCCAGAAAATTCTTTTAACCACCAATGATATGAAATGAACCTGCAAATTTAGGCTTTTCAAAATTTCCAGTTCTTTGAGGTGGATGGCTAGATTGTGGAGTTGACCACTGTCGCCTGTATGGTTTGACTATGTCACTGAGAAGCCAGACTTCCTAGTTTACTTATTTTGTTATTAATTCTGATGAATTATATTAGTTAGATGCTATATGTCGTATTATTTGTGATGGTTGCTCGGTTGTTGACTTGGAAAGAAATATTCTGAACTTTCAATCTTATCTAGAATGGATATTTTGTGTATTAGGGTTTCTTCTATACTTTAATTTATTTTTCTCCAATGAAGTTTTGCCTCTAAGGCTGGTGAGCTTCTAAGCCCAGGGAAGGCAAATTTGACTTTGGAGCACCTAGGGTGCATATGGCACACACTACTTATAGGCTTTGGGGGAAAATGGTGTGTGTGATATCTAAACCATATGCTATGCAATATAATTTTGTTTATTTTATTTATGGTATGCCAGACCACCCTTGAGCGTTTCTCTGTACTATCATCGTAGTTGAACAGCTTAAAATAATTGTATGAAAAGTGGGAAAATAAAATAAAAAATAACCTGAAGATTAAAGGTTACAAGCATCATTTTGAACACCATATCTTAAGAAATGTCAATCCAATTGGGTTTATGAAGCCAACAAAGAAAAATTGATAGAAGTCTATGAATCAAGGTGGGAAATTGAAATATACACATAAAATCCTACAATATGATTGTTTAGAAATTCTTTTTTTCCCCTATTTATTTGTTAATTGTTGTCTTAGATTTAATGCTGCAAAAATTTGGCTTTGAGTAATTAGACTATCAACAAGTTTAATTCCTTTAGCACCAAATTTGACACTTAAGCCTAATTTCAACTCTTAAATGCACACGACTCTAAAAATTTGTAGTAGGTCCAGCCTTTGATTTGCCCACTGCCAGTGCTCTGCACCATATGCTCTTATTGTCCACTCAATTTATACTTGCTACCCTTATTTAACTTGCTTCTCTGTTCCTGTATGTTCATGTCTTTTGTGGAAACCAAACTGCCGGGTGTGATAGAGTAGATATATGCCAATTTGATTTGGAAGGAAGTGTGTCGATGGAACTTTTTTTTGTCTGTTTGCTGGATGCTGAAAAATTTTGTCTTGTGCTGTGTATCCAATTATTCTTTTTTTTGACTTATTTTGTTTTTCATTTTACAGGTAATTTCTACTAACTATACTTGCTGAAATTCATAATTTCAGCAAGTAAATTGGTCTTGGTAAACCTTTCCTTTAAAAGGATCTGGAAGGTCTTTATACTCACTGAGGATTCGTCCGCTACGATTTTGTTTCCTGGATCAGTGCAACATGAGTGCATCCCTCAAGCTATCCTAGGAATGGATGTCATTTGCCAAGCAAAATCTGGGATGGGGAAGACTGCTGTTTTTGTTCTATCTACTCTGCAGCAGATTGAACCTGTTGCAGGTCAAGTTGCTGCACTTGTTCTTTGCCATACAAGAGAATTAGCATATCAGGTATGTCTCTTAGTTTTGATGTGTCTTTTGGAATATGGTCCTTAAGTATGATTGTTCACTGTATATTTTTCGCTTTTGGAGTTTGATGATGTGATTTTTCTTTCTGAAGATTCAATAGTTTTGTTGTCTTTTCAATTCTGAAATTCTACTGGTTTCTGTTTTACAGATATGCCATGAGTTTGAGAGATTCAGTACCTATTTGCCTGATATAAAGGTTGCTGTCTTTTATGGTGGTGTCAATATCAAGGTTCACAAGGATATACTAAAGAATGAATGCCCTCATATTGTTGTTGGAACTCCTGGAAGGATATTGGCTCTTGCAAGAGAGAAAGACCTTGGGTTGAAGAATGTGAGGCATTTTATCCTAGATGAATGTGACAAGATGCTTGAATCACTTGGTATGTTGGTTAGGTTTCATTCATGGGAACAATAATAAATAACTAATTGTGTTGTTATTTTAATACTTTTGTTCCCGTTGGTTGTTGTTTGTTTGTATCTTTTCCAGATATGAGGAGAGATGTGCAGGAAATTTTCAAGATGACTCCTCATGAAAAGCAAGTTATGATGTTTTCGGCGACACTTAGCAAGGAAATTCGCCCTGTTTGCAAGAAATTCATGCAAGATGTAATGATTTATTTACACTTGACAATATATGCCTCAAGTATCTTGTTTAATTTGATTTTTGCTCTTTGCTGACTTACTCGTCCACCACAGATTTGTTGGTGTTTGTGCATTACACATTGTTATTGGCAGGGAGAAACAACAAAATATTGTGCTGATTTGTTCTCTAGATGACAAGTTAAATGATTCTTCATGTGGGCATCTAGCCTGCTTGGATTGTTTTTCTAGATTTCATTGGCTTCTGGGTAATGCTAGCTTAATTATGGTATGCTGATTCGTTTTATGCTGATATTTGGTCCTTCCAGCCTATGGAAATTTATGTAGATGATGAGGCCAAGTTGACTCTTCATGGTCTTGTACAGGTATTTATATGATTATTACATCATCCCACATCAAAATTGAACCTTTGCCATTAAACAACTATTTATGTTTGTTTAATGCTGTATTTTCTCTTCAGCACTACATCAAATTGACTGAGATGGAGAAAAATCGCAAGTTGAATGATCTGCTTGATGCCTTGGACTTCAATCAAGTAGTTATCTTTGTGAAAAGTGTGAACAGAGCAGCTGAGCTGAACAAATTATTGGTGGAATGTAACTTCCCCTCCATATGCATCCACTCTGGAATGTCTCAGGAAGAAAGGTATCAGTTCTTGCACCACATGACATTCCACTGATGTCCAGAACTATGTCTCTGCCTTCCGTTGTGGGTTTGATTTTTATATGTTAGTTGCAGTATCATCTGTGGTAGTCAAGTAGGTCTTTGGCTTTCTTACCATGCAAAACCTGTTTTCGATTTCATTGTCCAGCCTAATGTTGATTAGGTTGAATAGGGAGCCTTTAATGTTGAAGGCAGATTAACCACATTTTTATCTATTTGATTATTATTCTGTCTTAACATGAGCAGTTCTCTGATCTTTCTTTTTTTTTTTTTCCCCTGTATTTACGTTCTTGTTTAACTGTATGAAGCAAGGATGACAGCTTGATTTATTTTTGAAACTCTCGTATTTTCTCCTTTTGTCTTTTGTTGGTTGATGGGTTGAATTGCTATTAGTGAGTTTAGGCCCCACCTCTTGTACGCATGCATGCTTGGAAGGCATGTTTCCTCGTATCCCTAGTTCTATGAGAAGCTCTGCAGGTTGTCACCTAATCAGACTTTGTTGTGTGAAGGGTAACTGGAAATAACTGTTCCAAAAGGGTTCAGAAATGTTCATTCAATGAAATTCTGTTACTTTTGTAGTTGTTTCGGCTCTGTACTTTCTGATTTTAAAAACCTTGGCCATACATGTTAGTCTTTTTTATTTATTTTTTCCCCTCAACTCAGACCGTCAATGCCCGGTTCCTTTTTATTTACATGATATGCTTATGTTAGCCTCTAATCACATTAGTGTTGCATATTTATAGTAATGGTTAAAAGAGGGGGAAAAAAAAAGAAGAAACATCCATGTTATATTGTAAATTCGAATTAATATCATGCATGATATTTGAGTTGAATGTAAATGAAAATTGCATTTTACTTTATACCTTTCTCTGCAGCTATGACATTGTTTGTCTGACTGATTTCTTTGGTTACTGTGTTTTGAAGGCTGACAAGGTATAAGGGTTTCAAGGAGGGGCATAAGCGAATTCTTGTGGCAACTGATTTGGTTGGTAGAGGAATTGATATTGAACGTGTAAACATTGTTATCAACTATGACATGCCAGATTCTGCCGATACTTACCTGCATAGGGTATGTTGCAAAAGCTTTCTTGCACTTGTTTGTTAGATGGTTTGAGTAAACAGTAAAATGAATTTTATCTATCTTGCGTTACAACTATGATTTCAATTTGTTGACAAGGATAGGTAGGGAGAGCTGGTAGGTTTGGCACCAAGGGACTTGCAATTACATTTGTCTCATCTGCATCTGACTCTGATGTGCTGAATCAGGTAACTAGTTCTCTAAAAATTTTGAATGCTGTCAAGATCATTTTTCAGTGTCTGCTCTTTACTCATGATGATCGTGAAATACATCTCTTTTAGGTTCAAGCAAGGTTTGAGGTGGATATAAAGGAGCTTCCTGAGCAGATTGATACTTCTACATACAGTAAGATGCCATCTAGCTTCTATTTCTGCTTTAATATTTGGCTGTGGTCAAAATATGGAATCTAGGCGGCTGATTTTTGTCACATTGTGAACTGAACTAGAATATCTAGCTTCCTTCACTCCCTGTGCTTGTGAATAGCTATAATATTTTCACAAGCTCATGGTGTCGAATCTGTAAGTTCGAGTTTTGTTTTGTGTTGCCATTTTCTTTTCCAATTAAAACGCACCAAACTAGAAGTGGCTGACTTATATTGAAGTGATATATATATATATATATATATATATATATATATATATATATATATATATATATATATATATATATATATATATATGAGGAAGCAATTAGGCAGCCCCTCTATTATTTTAGTGGTTTCTTCCATCTTGATAGAGGCTAAAATCTCAATGAATAATAATTTCTGTCTTATTGAAGAGAAATATGAAGGTGTGCAAAATTTTGTCCTGCCAATTTACTGGTTATGAATAGGACGTTTTTCTGATCTTATGTGCAGTGCCATCGTGATGGATGCAAAACATGGCAACATGTGGTTGATGCCACTGCAAGCTTGGTTGACACTAAAGGTTGAAGTGACATTGTTTCATTATCTTGTAACATGTGGAGTATATTTTGCCTCGAGGTAGTTGTTGACTTGGGATATTTAACAACTTTAATATTTGAAGTTAGTATTGTGGGACATTTTTGGGTATCTTGTTAGTCCCTTGGTGTTTATCTTGTTGAGCTGTTGTATTTTATGTTGCTGAGTTTTGGTAGGTCATTGCATTAAACGAACTGCTACTCTAGAGGTACTTATCTATGCTTCTAATCTTGAATTATTGGGGGCCATTTAGTTTATTGAGCTTCAGCAAATGATGAGGTTGCTGTGTTTCAACTGTAGTTGTGCAACAGTTACCTGTTTGTTTATGGCTGGTGAAACTCTTGTAAAATTTATTTATTGTTGGAGTTAATATTCATGAATCATGATATGTTAGGCTGTCTTTTTAGCAAGGAACTATGGATAGTATTTTTGTTGCTGTGACGAAGGATGTTGATAAATTAAAAATAAAAGGTTTCTTTTCAATTTATTTCTGAGTTTTCATGATTATAGTCGAATCGAATTTTGTTAGTAAAAGGCAATTTACGTTGATCATATCATATTATTTTGTTAGTAATACATTGACTGTATTACCCTTTATTATTTAATTAAAGGGTACGTTGCCCCTGTGCTTGTTGCTGTGGCATCGGAGCAAGGGGGATGAACAGTTGGTCCGTAGAGCTGTTGGCTTGGAGTCAGAACAAGGGAGCAAGCGTTAGAGCTGACTAATTAGAGCATTTGGTTGATTTTTTAAGATTTATTAGTGGAAAATTAAAAAATCTGTGGTAGTTTTAGCAAGGGGATGAACAGATCCTTAAATTATGTTTGGGAAGTGTGGGAGGAAAGAAAATATGAGTATAAAATACATTGAAATGCTCAATTTCTCTGGTTTTGAACAAGATAAAATTTGGGGGAGGGGAAAATATTCAATCTCTCCAAATTGGAGAGAGAGTGATTAAATGGAGGGAAGTTTTTGCTATTCTTGAGAAAGTACAAAATTTTTAAATTTATAAGAATATTATTTTCCTTTTCTTTCTCTTATTTTCCTTCATAAACAAACATAAAGAGAGAAAATGAACAGTAACAATTCTTTCTTATTTTCCTTGTCTGATTTTCTTTCATTCTTCCCTTTTCCGAGCATAGCATTAGAGTTGACAGAGCGTCCGGTAATCTAGCTCTTTCGAGATTTATGATGAAAAATTTTAAAAATCCATAATGCTTAAATAAACTTAATACTGTCGCAGGATCCGTTGAGATTGCAAAGCTTACAATAGTCCTTTGCTTTGATCTCAAAATGCCCTCAAGACAAACTCTCATTCTTGATGTTTATTCCATTCATTTCTTAAAATATGTCAGCATTTTTTCAGCCCTTTAATACCATTTAATTAAATAATTAAAGGAAAAAACAATTAACGTATTATATATTGAGGAACTAATTATATTTTTTGAAAAACACAATTTAAAATGCGGTTTAGAATTATTATATTTTTGCGAAAGAATTATGTAATCTATAATTAATATTTTTAACTTAGAACTTTTCACATTAAAGCTAATTCCAGATGTCAATTTTTTGAGGGTGATGTATATATATATATATATATATATGAGGTGGTATTTCTTGTTTCCTGCTTATACTACAAAAAGAACCAAATTCAGTCTATCTCAGTTGACATGAAAGTATTAAATTTTAGATATTGGAGTACCAATAATTAATGATTTTATATTTACAAACATTAAACTCTTTTCATGGCAAATTTTGCAAAATTATGAATAGCTTTGTTATCTATCTATTCCTTCTGATAAAAACTTCATCGATCGCTCATCTCACTGTGCATTAATTTTCACATACTTGAAAGGATAAAAAAAAAAAAAAAAAGTAAAAAAGAAAAAAAATATATTAATGGATTGGTTGTTTGGCGACCATAGTACGGTTTCTGAAGTGAACCTGAGAAACAATTAACAGGAGTATTGCATAATTTTAGTGAGAAATCAACAAACTTGATTGCTTAAAAGAAAAATCTGATTATGGAAATCGAGTAGAGTTATTTGTAATCTAGCATATTAAGCATTAAAATCAGCTTCAACTTATGCCATTTTCTTTCTTTGGCAATATCATGATACTTAACTGTGTTACAAACGACATATGGGCAAGAAAAAGAACACACTGACGCCCACTTGGATTCTTTTTTCCTCAAGAAGCCATTGTACTAAATTTATATATATAATTTGCCAGCGCCTATTGTATGCACCACCCATGCACTAAACCGATTAAAAAAAAGAAATTTTAAAGCAAATGATTTCAAATATCCTCCTTTGAATCAAAATAATATTTTTGATTGATTTGGTGTACAATGTACCGGGTGTAAGTAAGTCCTTCCCAACTTTATATATAGCTTGTGTGTTGAACCAAAGAACTCACCTGCATTGAAAAATTGGATTGAGTCTTTTTTCTTCTTTCATTTCTTTTAGCAATGGTAAGGAGTTTATTGTAGTTACCATAGTTTAAGCTTAGAGCATGCAAAAAGGGCGTCCTAGTGCATGAGACTCTGTGCTTTACGTGAGTTGGAGGAGGGGTCTATGTGAAAATTAGTTCATAATCTTTTAAACTAATTCTTCCATTCTTCTAAAATATTTGCAGGGTCTATTTACCATTCTCTATGTATTGAGCCTACTCTCAAGAATGGCCAGTGTTATCTCGAGTCCTATTAAGCATTATAATGTTTTAAGTTACGGAGCAGTTGGTGATGGAAATGAAGATGACACTCAGGTACTAAAATATCAGTATGTCTGCAAACTTTTGCTGGTTTATATATAATTCTCAGTTAAAATGGTGAATATCTACCAAGAAGGTGACTACTGGAGTGGTAAGCCACTTCAATTTCAGTAAGATACAATTGGGAGGTCGAATGGGTGTTGTACCTCTTCGTTTTACCAAATAAAAAAAGAAAACGGTGAATATCTGGATAGTATTAATTAGTGTCGTTATCCTGAATTTGCAAATTGCAGGCATTTGTTGAGGCATGGAATGCTGCTTGTCATTGTGATGAAGGCACACCTAGAATGGTTGTTCCTGGAGACAAGACATTTTTCGTGAATTCTATCAACTTTTTAGGCCCTTGCAAGTCTACAAACATCGAAGTTGTGGTATGTAATTAACATTGATACTCTAGTCGTCTTCATAGTGAAATTATGTATTCGAACTAATCAAAGCATGAGCAATTTTATTTTTCAAAAAAAAAAAAAAAAAACGGGGCTGAGACTAACATTGTTGTTTCTTGCAGCTATCAGGAACAATTACAGCTCCTGATGGCTCCGATCCCTGGATGGAAAATAATATTGGAAGATGGTTAGCTTTTCGAGATGTGCACGGGCTAAATATAACTGGGGATGGCATGCTAGATGGTCGTGGCGAGAGATGGTGGGATTTTTGCAAACATCATCGTGGAAAAGTACGCAAAATGCAATTTTACAATCATGGAAATTTTTCTTTGGAATTGAAATATTTTTAACTTTTTTTAATTTCTTAACAGAGTTGCAACACAGATGCTCCTTGGGTGAGTATAAATTATATGAACAGTTTGTTAATCTGCAATTTTGTAAGCTCAACAAATCAATTAGTTTGTTTGTTTTGTACCTCAGATACTCGGTTTTTCGAATTGTACTGATGTTCACATGAGAGGAATTAGCACTGCACGAAGTGCTGGAGGTCATATATTCATCTTTGGTTGCGAAAATGTTGATCTTGCATTCTTGAATATACAAGCACCTGCAACAAGCCCTAACACAGATGGTATTCATATTTCACATTCAAGTTTTATACACATTGACCAATGTACAATTGGCACGGGTAATTTTCTATCTTGAACGGATTAACTTCACCTCTTTCTTTTTACGTAAACTACCGGTATCCGGACTTTATTATCAGGACCGACTAATAATTCTGACTTGAGTTTAGTCACAACTAATGCTTTTCGCCACGCCATGCAAACGTGTTTAGTGGATCACATGAGAGAGCTCTTCCCACATAATTTTAGCTCTCTCTTTAAAATTTCTCCATTTTTACCATTGTTGGTGATCATTTAACAGGTGATGATTGTATTTCTATGGTAGATCATACATATAATGTTAACATAACAAATGTTGATTGTGGACCAGGTCATGGTATAAGGTAAGTGATTTTAGGTGCTGAACATATATATAGATCTTGAGTTTCTAAATGTTATTACTAATGCACTTGGCATTTTGCTATAGTATTGGAAGCTTAGGTGCAAATGGAGAAGTTGTAGATGTTCAGAACATAACTATTAGACATGTTAACTTCTACAGAACAACTAATGGTGCAAGGATCAAGACATGGAGGGTATGATACCTCAAAAGTTTCTCATGCATAAAGAATAATGATTCGTAATAACGTCAGCTTTTTTTTTTTTTTTTAGGCTGGGAGAGGTAGAGTTCGAGATGTTTATTTCTATAATATAAATGTTACAGAAGTGAAAAATCCCATTATTATTGACCAACATTATGGTGAAAAAAAATCACATCCGAGGAAAACGGTAAGACATATTTAAGTTTCAATGAATTCTTATATTATCTTTTGAAAAATCCGAGATTAATATGTAATATTATGTTGTTTCAACAGAGAACAGGAGTTCACATAAGCGATGTGCAATTTTTTGGATTCTTTGGGACATCAGAGAGCAAAGTGGCTATCAATCTGAACTGCAGCGAGAATGAGCCTTGTACCAATCTCAGTTTGGGAAATATTAGATTGGGATCTGCAGAATCAGGAGAAGTCACTTCTGCCTGCAATAATGCTTTTGGATCAACCTATGGAGTTGTGAGGCCCAAGCCTTGTCTGAGATATATACCATCGGAAAAGTAACTAAACACCAATTTGTAGATCCATGAAAATAATTTCTGTAAGTTATGAAATTAGAGTTTAAAAAGACAAAAAGGAGAAAAAAGGGTTTCCTTTATTGTTTCATGCTAACAAGTTTCTACTGTTGGTGGCATACTAATATGATGAATAAAGATCTATATTTTCACAGTTTAGCCCTCTTAATCAGATTTTGCATTTCCCTAAAAATCTAAAAATCCATGCAATAAAAGGAACATTTGCATCTACTTGGAGATTCTTGCAATCATCACAAGAACACCCTATTTCGATACACAAACACAGCCTGAGAATTAAATGACAGAAATAATTACCTGAGCATCCACCTCAGGTGGGACATTACCATTACCTAGCTGCTCTAAATTTAACCAAGAAACTCTCCTCATACCTAATAATTCTGCAAACCTTGGGGACTAAACACCTGACAGGAAACCAGAAATGTCAACAACAAAGTGATCTGATTCGTTTCTATTGTTGCTAAACTTGCACCAACATCATCCTGGCGAAACGTCAATTAAGATTACCCTTCAAAAAACAAGAACCCGGTGGGTTGAAGTTTTATTTTTTTTATTTTTTAATATATTAGGGTTCTTAATTGAATCAAATCTTAATCCTTTATATTAATTCAATTATAGTTATTGGATAAATTAGTAAGAATATCCCATTGCGCATTTTGGTAAACTTCTCATATAATGTAATAAAAAATATATAAATACGGTAAAATTGGGATCCTAGACGATGAAGAAGGAGATTGAAAAACTATTCTTAGTTAATTAAGATTTTTTATTTAATTATAAAGGAAACCAGAAAAAAAAATCTCTAATTGAGCTTGCTTTCATCTTTAGATATTGCGCAAATATTACATTTAAATATCAGCTAAGCTCGAATCTAATAATATTCAGCTCCGTTTTTATTTTTAATTATTATATTCATATATATTATTTACTCTTATATAATATTTATAATGATAATTTCATATAATAAATAAATATTTATACAGATAAATATCAAACCTGATGTTTGTAAACTGGCAAAGTTGATTTGTAAGAACAAGCTTGGACCAAGTTAGCAAGCGTTCAAATAAGCTTCCACTTATATCATGTTCTTGTAACCCCTAGCAACATAAGCTCATTTGTATACGTCGTATGCAATAAATTGCGATAAAAATCCAATTTGATTTCTTATTTAAACCAGTAATTTTTTTTATTATAGAGCAGGGAATTAAATCCGGAAATAAAACTCAGCCTCCATGAACAATTTTCAAATCTTAAGCCATGTTTGGGAAAGGGAGGAAGTAAAATTAGAAAGGAAGGAAAATAAGAGAGGATTGTTATATTTCCTTTCTATTTTTTAAAAAATAAAAATCTTATTATTACACGTTTATATATAGTAAGTATAGATATCTATAGAGACCACGTATGTGAGTTATATGATTAGATTTAATCCTATATATTAGTATTGATTTTTAAAAATCTCTAGGATATTATTAATTAATTAGGTATGGTTCCACCTCTCCCCCTTCCCTTGTTGGCTCACGGTAAAATTGACCTGAAGTAAAAATAGATAATTCAAATGGAAACTTTTGTATCCAAATCAAATTGAAATATTCAATTTATTTTCTAGAAAAAAACGAATTTAATAAGAAACATAAACAAAAGATTTGATTCCATGAGAAAAGAATTGGGAATTAGGTTATTGTAATACAATCAGGATTAGATTAGTTACCATTTACAGGCACATGAATTATTATAAATAGACGGCAATACGAATGCTGCTGCTATGCAACTACAACGAGCTCTATTGATCATTTTCTTTCCTGGACGCTACTAATTAAAATGGTGAGATAAATTTCTCGAGCCATCCTTGTAATTCAATTGGAATATTGATGTTTTTTTTTTATTCGGAATTTTCCTTTTTGAATTTTGTTTTTTTGCAGGATCTTTACACCGTTTTCTTATGGATCATGTGCATGGCCACATTACAGTCAATCAAGGCCCTTCGTTCTGTAAATGTACTTAATTTTGGAGCTGTTGGAGATGGAAGTGTAGATGACTCTAATGCATGTATTTATAATTCATCTTGAGTTAAATTGAGTAGAACTCATTTAGTATTAGACCTCGAAAATTAACTGTGTATACATAAATAAATGAACAGACAATTTCAATATGTTGTGACATACATATAGGCTTTTACGAAGGCTTGGGAAGCAGCCTGTGGAGCTACAGAAGAAGTTGGTCTCACAATACCTGCTCGAAACACATTTTTACTGAAGCCTGTGAAGTTTGTCGGTCCTTGCAAGTCCCCCCAAATTAACATCTTGGTAAAGATTAAGATTAATATTTGTTTTTGGAACATAATATGTTGTAATATTTAAACTAAAATTTCCTGTAATTACATTATATTTCATTATGGTTCACCAAATAATAATTTTACTGTCTTAAACTGAAAGCAATCTAAATCCTGACAGTTTCTTTTCGCTTTACAAGTTTTTATGTTTAAAAAATAATTTATGAACATTTTCCCTTTTGTAATTTCAGATTCAAGGGAATATAGTTGCACCAAGTAAAATATCAGAATGGTCAACACCTTATATGGGTACCTGGATTGTGTTTATAGGAGTGAACAATATTTCTGTGACTGGAAAAGGACAAATTGATGGGAGAGGGTCTGAGTGGTGGAAGTGTACAAGTCAATGCACGAAACCATTGGGCCTGAAATTTCATTCTTGCAAAAACGTTCAAATTGATGGCCTGCAAATAACAAACATCCCCATGAAATTTCTTTCTGTGACTCGTTGTGATAATGTGATAATCTCAAATCTGAAAATTACTAACCCTGAGGATAGCCCTAATACTGATGGTATGGACATCTCTCGCTCAACCTACGTTCATGTCACTAACTGTGACATTTCCACAGGTAAATAAATTCCTCTCAGTTCTTATTAATTTTCTTTATTTATTCCAAAACAATATAAAATAAGTGAGAGAGAAACAAAAAAAAAAAAAAGTCATAATCTATAAAATAACTCATCTATTTTCTTGCAGGTGATGATTGTATTGCTATTCTTTCTGGTTCCTCACATATCAACGTTACTGGAGTGTATTGTAGGAAAGGCCATGGTATAAGGTTTGTAATCATATATTCTTACATGCATATGATATTTCTGAAAAGTTCTGAAATTGGTCATGCAAATGCTTATTTACCTTTAATTGTGTAGCATTGGAAGTATGGGAGGAAATGGAGACTATGACACTGTAGAAGAAGTACATGTGAAACGATGTAATTTTGGCTCAACCACAAATGGAGCTCGTATCAAAACATGGCAGGTAGAATAAAAGATATAATTATATAAATGAAAGCCATTATAATAATAAGTTAGTGATTGTCGTTTTTGTTTTTTGTAGGGAGGGTCTGGATTTGTCAGGAAGGTCTATTATGAGGATATTACACTTCAGAACACTTCCAATCCTATCTTCATCGATCAATTCTATTGCCCTGAACAGAATTGTCCTAATAAGGTAAGATATAGAAGTTTTAGAAATTCTTATTTAGTTTAACAGTATAACTTATAAATAAATTTTTCTGCTGTTTTGTTGACATTGTGAAGACTAAGGCAGTAGAAGTCAGCGACATTTCATTCCTGGGATTTCATGGAACTTCCTTTACAGAAAATGCAATCAACATAGCCTGTAGTCAAACTGTAGGTTGCTCAAATATTGTGGTGGATAGAATTAATATTACTTCTTCAGGTGCAAGCGAGCAAGTCACATCAAAGTGCATTAATGCCCAGGGAAAATTTACTACTACATCTCCAGAAGTTAATTGTCAATAATTATTGTAAAAGGAAATTGTAATCAACTGCTCTGTTAATTTATTATAAATCATACACAGTAATTTATTTCATATATAAATGTGATTTATCAATTTAGTGACCAGAGGGAGACTCCTCCTATTGTATAGCCCGCATTGTTATTTTAGCTCATTGGCCACTAAAATAGATAGTAAATTCTCGTATTATTTAATACCCATATTAGAAAAATCAAATTTTAGTTCAAGGAAGATTTTTTTTTTTTGTGATAATGGTTTTATTTCTGGTTCTGATACTTTGGCTCTACTCCCTTGGTTTCCAGAAAACCTGAAACGTTCTATTATTTGACGTTAGAAGCTATTAGCGTTGGAAACAAAAGATTAGCCTATGAAAATTCAAGGACTTGTGAAAATGTCGAAAAGGGTAATATATTAATTATCGATTCGGGGACAACGTTAACGTTTCTTGATTCGGAGTTCTTGAATAACCTGGAATTAGTGTTGAAAGACAGTGTGAGAGCAGAACGAGTTAGCGACGGAAATAGGATTTTTAGAATTTGTTTTAGAGATAAAAATGGACTTGAGCTTCCTATTGTTGCCGTCCATTTCACTATATTCCATCTAATGGCATTGCTATTTTTGGAATTTTAGCTCAAATGAAATTTTTGGTAGGTCATGACCTTGACAAGAATTCTGTTTCTTTTATGCCAACAGATTGTTCAGGCCACTCCTAGTGTTTTGTAGTTGATGAAACTAATAGAACGAAATAATAACGTTTTATCATCTGAGTTGCAAACTACAGATCGTTTTCATCATAAGCCATTGCTAAATCATCAGGACTGTTATTACAATTTTTACTAATACAATAATAATCAACAATTTACTTTAGGAGATGTAGAAGTAAATGTTCCTCTGGCATCAAAGCAATACGATGTGACTTTCCTGTTTGGAGCTGAAGAAGTAATATTAATGTCATCCATTACAATATTTGAGCAACCTAAAGTTTGACTACAGGCTACGTTGATTGCAGTTTCTGTAAAAGAAGTTCCATGAAATCCCAGGAATGAAATGTCACTGACTGTTACTGCCTTGGTCTTCACAATTTCAACAAAACAACATAAGACTTATTTATTTTAGTTATACTGTTAAATTTAAATAGGAATTTCCAAAATTTTTATATCTTACCTTATTAGCACAATTGTGTTCAGGGCAGTAGAATTGGTCGATGACGATAGGATTGGAAGTGTTTTGGAGTGTAATATCCTCATAATAGACCTTCCTGACAAATCCAGACCCACCCTGTAAAGGGCAGTTTTTTTTCCAGTAAATAATTGTGAATCCACAAAAATTGTATTCCATTAGTTAGGTGTACGAGTGAAATCCATTTAATTTATATAATCATATTGCTCACTTTACCTGCCATGTCTTGATACGTGCTCCATTCGTACTTGAGCCAAAATGGCAATGTTGCACATACACTTCTTCTACAGTGTCATAGTCTCCATTTCCTCCCATACTTCCAATACTATACAATGAAAGGCAAATAAATGTTTGGATGACCAATTTCAGAACTTTCCAGAAATATTTTTATGCATGTGAGAATATATAAATATGATCACAAACCTTATACCATGGCCTTTCCAACAAAACACTCCAGTAATGTTGATATTTGAGGAACCGGAAAGAATAGCAATACAATCATCACCTACAAGAAAATAGACTTTTATGGCTGTACTCATTGCTGTGTATTAAAAATTAGATACAAAAAGGTATTTTTAATTGCAAACTAACAAAAATTGAGAATTACCTGTGGAGATGTGACAGTCAGTGACACGAACGTGGGTTGAGTGAGTGATGTCCATGCCATCAGTATTAAAGCTGTTCTCAGGGTTAGTAATGTTGAGATTTGAGATGATCACATTATCACAGTCCGACACAGAAAGAAATTTCATGGGGGTATTTTTTATTTGCAGGCCATTAATTTCAACGTTTTTGCAAGAATGAAATTTCAGGCCCAACGGTTTCCTGCATTGATTACTACACTGCCACCACGCAGACCCTCTACCATCAATTTGCCCTTTTCCAACCACAGAAACATTATTTACTCCTATAAACACAATCCAGGTTCCCATATAAGGTGTTGACCAGTCTGATATTTTACTTGGTGCAACTATATTACCTTCAACCTGCACTTGCAAAAAGGAAAATAATCATAAGATTACTGTTTGGTGAACCGTTACGAAACGTAACCGTTAACCTATTATGTTCCAAACCCAGATATTATTAATCTTTACCCAGATGTTAATTTGGGGGGACTTGCAAGGACCAACAAACTTCACAGGCTTCAGTAAAAATGTCTTTTGAGCAGGTATTATGAGACTAACTTCTTCTGTAGCTCCACAGGCTGCTTGCCAAGCCTTCGTAAAAGCCTATATGTATGTCACAACATATTGAAATAGTTAAAATTTTAATTTCTATATACGTACATAGTTAATTTAACAAATAATTGAATAATTTAACTCAAGATAAATTATAAATACATACATTAGAGTCATCTACATTTCCATCTCCAACGGCTCCAAAATTAAATACATTTACAGAACGAAGCGCCTTCGTTGGCTGTAATGTGATCATGCACAAGATCAAGCAAATGGTGTAAAGATCCTGCAAATAAAAAAATAAAAAAAAATTAGTATTCCAAATTGAAATTTCTGGGATGGCTCAACAGTAATTTATCTCACCATTTTAATTAGTAGCATCCAGGAAGCTTATATGTTGCTTGCAGCGTTTATATTGCCCTCCATTTATAATAATTAATGTTCCTATAAATGGTAATTTTAATAATTTTTTGTTCACCTTCCAATTTTCTAATAATGATTTTTATTTAATCTCAACATGTTATTGTTGTAAATCTATTTTTATATTTATTGAAGCAGATAGCTATTCAAACCACAAACTTAGATATATATATTTTTTGAAACGTATAATCCATTAATAATAATATCAAATATTACAAATACTCATAAATTAGACATAAACAGTTTGCTAATAATATTTTATAATACTTTATATGTACATGATTTTCCATATTCAGAATTAATAAATAATATATATAACAATATAGTGACATTATTAATTAATATTTTCAATTTATTTTTTCTCATAAAACTCTTCATTTGTTTTAATAATTAATGAAATTAATATTTTTCAAATAATAAAAATCAATAAAAAAAATCTGAATATGGAAAATTATATATATATTAAATTTTTAATGTTTAATTTTTTTTATTTTCTTATGTCTCTCCTAATTAAAATCTTTTAAATTATATTATATATGTATGTTTTAAATCTTTTAAATTATATCAAATAGTATATATATTTTTAAATTAAAATTTTTAATTTTCCACTTAAAATCAATTTACAATCAATTATTATCTATGTATTACTAAATCTTAAATATTAATTTTTCCAATTTTATCTCTCTTTCCCAATTAAAATTTTTTAAATTATAATCAAACATCATAGTCAAATATTAATGTACTTTTTTTAAAAGTCAACTGGTCATTCAATACAACCAAATTAGTATATTTTAGAATATTTTAAATTTTTCTAAAAGCATTTTAAAAAATCTCACTATTTCGCTATTTCCATACACATACATATATAATTAGTGGTGTGTATGTGAATACACGATTAGCTAATTAATTAATATTATTATTACTATTGATTTTTAAAAATCTCTGGGATATTTATTATTTTATTAGTAAATATTTATGAATTTTTTTCAAAATATATCATATTAATTAATTTAATTAATGAAATAGGATAATCATATCAAAATAAAAATTTTTAGATAATTCACATTAATTAAATTAAGTAAAATAGCTAAATACAGTAATTAAATAAATCATAAATTAATATTACAATTAATCAAATATTTATTTAAATTAAAATATTTTAATTTGTCATAGCTAAAGATATAATAGGACATATAAAATTTCAATTAGAACATTTTAGGATATCTCTTATTCTCAACTAATTCCTACATTAGTAAAATATATTTATGGTAATAACATATTTAGATTAGAATATTATAGTATGTATCTCATTATTTTCAACTAATTCCCACATTTATAAAATATATTTATCTAAATAACATATTTAGATTAAATAAGAATCATTATTAGATAGATACATGAATATTTTAGTATTTTTAGGGAAATAGAATGTTTTAGGATACTTATGGCAATAAATTGTTTATATCTATCTAAATCTATATAAATATATTAATTTTTTAATATTTATTATATCTTTTTTTTATTATATTTCATTCAATATTTTTTAAAAAATTACATTCAATTTAATTTAAAAAATAAAAATGATATTATTCTAATTATGTAACTTTTCATTTTCTTCAGCATCATAAAATTTAATTTTATAATAATCCAGTAAGTTAATAATAAAAATTTTTAGTTTTTTTAGTAATTATTTAATGACATCACTAACATTATTATTATTGTATTAGTAAATTGTAATAATAGTCCTGATAATTTAGCAATGGCTTATGATGAAACGACATGTCGTTTGCAACTCAGATGATGAAACGTTATTATTTCATTCTATCAGTTTCATCACGTACAAAACACTAGGAGTGGCCTGAACAATCCGTAGGCATAAAAGAAACAGAATTCTTGTCAAGGTCATAACCTACCAGAAAGTTCATTTGAGCCAAATTTCCAAAAATAGCAATACCATTAGATGGAATCATAGTGAAACACAACAAATCTTCCTCTGCTTTCGCAAATGTGTTAATAGGCTTCAATTCCACATCTGCATCAGTAAAATGGATGGTAATAATGGGAAGCTCAATACCAATTTTATCTCTAAAGCAAATACTAAATATACCATTTGGGTCACTAACTCGTTCTCCTTTCACAGCTTTTCCCAACACTAATTCCAGTTTATTAAAAAGCTCGGAATCAAGAAACGTTAGTGTTGTCCCTGAATCAATGATTATGTTACCCTTCTCGACATTTCCATCATTCCTTGAATTTTCATAGGCTAATCTTTCGTTCCCAATACTAATGGCCTCTATCGTCAAATAATAGAACGTTTTAGGTTCTTTCGAAACCAAAGGAGTAGAAACATAAGTATCAGAGCCTGAAACAAACCTATCATCACCAAAGACAATCCTACTTGAACTAAAATTTGATTTTTCTAATGTGGGTACTAAACAATATGAGAATTTATTATCTATTTTAGTGCCCAATTGAGAAATTAGTGAAAGAGAGCCACCTCCAAGCCCAACTATACCTGAACCTACCTCATCAAAATTTCCACCATTTCTAGTACCACACCCAAAAGCTAATTCTTGAATATTATTATTTGTAGAACCAATTATAAATCTCTCAGTTGCAAGATTGCCCATAGTAAAAGAATGATCCCCATATGAGTAACTATAACCACATGCCTTAAAAAAGGCATGAGCAGAACAAGCTCGCACTTCGCTATGCAAAGCATTGCAATATCTAGTCTCGCATAATACTCTACTGTAAGTAGAAGACTGTTTGGGATTAAAGATTGGCGACTTCTGCTTGTAACAATCTTGACAAGGTTGGCATTGTACCCATATTAAATCACTGCCTGTATCTGCTATTACAAGAACTTCTATTGGTGGAGTTCCGATGGAGATTCTCATAAAGTATTCTCCTCCACCTGGAATAATATCAGATTCTAAGGTTTTTGCTGCAGAGACAGAGTTTGGGGTAAAACGATTAGCGCGCGATATGGAACGATGAAAAGAAGATTGTAAGCGATCAAAGTAAGTGTTCTTGGGGTTGTAAAGTGGAGAAATGGGCGAGTCACGGTGTATTAGACTTGCTGTGAAACTGTCATTGTTCATGGATGCGGTTAGTGGAGTTTTTGATATTATACTAACAAAAATAATGAACAAAGAGAGATGAACAGTAGAAAAGGCAACCATGTTTTCGAGTGTCAGAGCGAATTATCATGTACTGGGAAATGGAAGTGTAACAGACTGATTTTATTTTAGTGTCGGTAATAGTAATTTACCGGTCTGTGAATAGTACCATCAGTCCGGGACTTGGTATTATTTTAGTCCGGAAAATTACGATGCATAGTTAATATTTTCTTTACTATTTTTGGAGC